>OU015495.1:19753719-19961219 GCA_907164885.2 Dolomedes plantarius | reverse complement strand
GTAAATCCTTTTGTCTAGACTGTATTCCCTGGAGAGCGACCGCTTTTTCAAGACGACAACACCCATATCCACACTGCTAGGTGTGTTCAAGAATGGTTCGAAGAGCATGACGATGCAGTTGAACATCTCGCTTGGCCCCTTCAGTCTCCGGACTTGAATATTATTGAACATTTAGGGCAATATTTGGAGTCCAAACTTCGTTCCCGATTTCCACCTCCATCCGGACTTTCGGAAATAGAAACCGCTCTCCAGGAGGAATGGCTTAATATTCCTTTAAATATTGTCCATGATCTTAATGCATCTATCCCCCGTCGAATTAAATCTGTACTTCAGTCAAAGAGTGGTCCAACCCCCTATTAATAAAGATTTTCCATTATTTCTCAGGTGTTCGTATTATTTTGTCCACCATCTGTATATATATATATATATATATATATATATATATATGCATACACACACACACATATATATATATATATATATACAGTGGACGCTCGTTAATTCGAACTCGGTTAATTCGAACTTTCGGTTAATTCGAACTAATCCAAAGGCCCCAAAAAACTTGTATTGGAGTTAATGTTAAAAATATCTCATTAATTCGAACTAAATTTTTATCACTTCGGTGAATTCGAACTAAAAATTTGACAAAAAAAAATTCTTTTTCCCCGTTTAATGGAGAAAATACACACTGTATTTATTATTTTGTGTGTCAAAATTTCTTTTCTGTGTAAAGAGGCACATGCCTGCATTCCTAGACTATTGCATGTCTGCTAAACGTTAGTAGCTATTGTCCTTCTTATTAGTGCTAAACGGAAAAAGCAATTTTTCTTTATTTGGATCGATTTTCTTAGAATTTCAGAAAAACTAGTCTTTACTACAGATTCTAGGGAGCTGCGTCAGTTATAACTGCAGTGCAGACAAGTTAATGTGGTCTAGTTTTTCTTCCCCATTGTGTGGTGTGAACGTGTAAAAATTCAGGATGTCTACATGTGGAAAGAACAAAACCCTAACTTTGGAGACAAAGGTAGTAATTTTAAAGAAAGTAGAGAATGGCGAATCTGAAACAAAGTTAGCAGCTGACTATGGAATTAAAAAAAATGCCTTGTCAACTAATTTGAAAAACAAGGAGTCAATTTTAGATTCGTGGGAAAAATCAAAATTTGCTAGAGGAAGGAAACGCATGGGAAATGCGTCCCAAGTAGTTCTAGAAAAAGCTCTATTGCTATGGTTCCAGGATGTTAGATCTCGAAATTTCCCGATAAATGGACCCCTAGTGCTGACGAAGGCTGATGAATTGGCAAGTCGAATGGGTATTGAAGATTTTAAATGCAGTGATGGATGGCTTTCTCGATTTAAGTCAAGGCACAATATTTCTTATCAAACTGTATGTGGCCAAAGCTCTGATGCAAACGAAGACGTATGCACTAATTTCGGTAGGAAACTGCCAGGGCTTTTCGCTACTTACCTGCCGCAAGATATTTTTAATGCGGCCATAATGGAAAAAGCCATAATGGACTCTATTAAAACTCTGAAAGCATTTATTCAGATGGAACCTTCCTCTGAAAATGAATTCAAATGTTTACTTCAAATCGAGAAGCTGGCTGAACAATGTAGGCATCATAAACAGAACCAAACATCCATTTTACAGTTTTTCCCCCAAAGTGTAATTCAAATTTTTCATAAAAGTTTACTTTATACTGCATATCTTCTGCTTCATTTTATGATAAAGGTAAGTCTGTATTGCTTTTTAATATGTTTAACTTTAGATAACATAGTATAATATATTTTCTGGGGTTATATATACTAGGAGAGTTTCTTCTTCAGTGATACACATTTAAAGTTATATATTTTCTCTTAACATCGGATAATTCGAACTTCGGATAATTCGAACTTTTTTTCTGAGAACCTATGAGTTCGAATTAACGAGCGTCCACTGTATATATATATATATTATATATATTTATATATATATATATTATATATATTTATATATATATATATATATATATATATATATATATATATATTATATATATATATATATATATATATATATATATATATATATATATATATATATATATATATATATATATATGCATATATGCATACATACATACATATATATACATACACACACACACACACACATACACACACACATATATATATATACACAGTGAGACGTCCCTATTTTGTTCCGAACTGATTCCAGACTCCATACCGTGAATGTTTTCGACGGCCTTCCACTTTTTTTCCGCAGAGAAGTTTCAATGTATATGCTGGATATACATCTTTTATTGCTGGTCTTGCAAAGGATTATGATCCGAGAAAATTGAAATGACGGACAGTTGAGATGCTTGCACAGGCGTAGCGTGCTTCTAACTCTTTTTTTTTTTTTTGGGGGGGGGGGGGCGGTACGAATTGATTTCATCTAGGACCCTCCTCAGAGCATTGACTGCCGAACGGTCCTTAAAATATGAAATATTGTGATTTTTTTGAAATTGAATAACTGTAGAATCGATGTTTGAGTAGTATTCTAAAGTTATACAATGAGAAAAATAAATATAATATAAATAAAATGAGAAAAAAATATAGCGTCGAATTTTTGCTATGGATTCTATCATTGTTAAAAACTATGTTAAGGCTGAGAAAAGCGAGAAAAAACCATCTTTCTTAAAAGGTTTCTATAATTTTCTGATTTTAACTGAACTTCTATTAACGTTTTAATTTATTTTAAGTTAAGTTGGGGGGCACGTGACCACCCGACGCTACGCCTATGCATGCTTGCATCAGTCTGAGCGCTTCGAAGTGTCATCCATTGACAGCGAACATTCGGTTCGCCAACTTTGTTTCAGTCCACTGACACCTAACCAGTTAAGAGAGGGAGTTAAAGGTCAGTGGCATAGTCAGCTGTTTCCTTCATTCCGAAACATTCTCTTTAACAGTTACTCAAATAGGGACATTACTGAAACTGTTTCTCATCAACACATTAAACTGGAAAGAAATTAAACAATTTTTAACTTATAAAGAAATACTTATAAATAAAGGGAGAATTAAATTCAGTTAGGGTCCTCTCCAGCGCATTGACTGCCGAACGATCCTTAAAATATGAAATATTGTTATTTTTTTTAAATTGAATAACAATGGAATTGATGTTTGAGTAGTATTCAAAAGTTATACAATGAGAGAAATAAATACAGTCGAATCCCGTTATAGCGTACCCGGTATATAACGAACGAAAATTTTGGTCCCGCCGTTTTCCTATTATATTTAATGCTAATATATCCTTTTATAGCAAACCTCCAAAATCTTAAGAATCGGCTATAACGAACCTTTTTTTCAGATAATTACTGAATTTTTTTTTAATTTTTAAACTTTTTAAGAATGTTGAAGAAGAAGATGATGAAGATTTAGAGGAGAGGAGGGTATTATGGAATACCATTTACATTTCTAAAAATAACTTTACTGGTTTTTGAATAAAAATCCCCAAAATCACCATGAGTACATACTACAACTAATTGTAATGAACTGTCACTTGTAAAATAATACTATTTATTTTGTTGTTATAAGAAAAAATATTTTTTAAAAAGTTACAAATGGAGGTTAATATGAAATAGTCGGGTAATATGGAATAGGTGGTTTAAACCATTGAAAAACTAATTAGACTTCACAAAACATAGTTATTTTTAAGTAAAAAAAAAACCATATTTTTAAGATTATGTGCATGTCATTTCTGCTTCTAGTCTATCTACAAAAGTCACAGATATAATCTTCTTTTTCTGCTCCGGTATAGTCAAAGTGAGCCCACAGAGAACAGCTGAAGCATTGAACCAAAATTTCCCCTCGTTGATCTTCGGAGAATTTTCCGTTACACATCATATATTCAGTATCTTTGTTTTCCGGTTCTTTAGTTGATGGCATGAAGTCCATTACAGACGATACATCAGAATGGAACGATTCATCGCTGCTAACACAGGAGTAATCTCTAGTAGGTTTAGGTCTAGAAGGTCGGTCTAAGTTTAATTTCTTAACCGGGGGTCTTTGAATGTTCGGTTTCTTTTGTTGTTTTGAAGCTTGTGGTTCCTTATTTATGTCCTTTTCTTTCAGTTCATCCTCTAACTCTATTTTTATATGGGGAGTAGGTTATTACAGAAGATCCAGCTGTCCTGCCTCTAAGGCGATTATGGAATACCTAGTATTCCATAATACCCGACACGCCATCATGGAAAATAAACCTTTAAACTGATGGACAAAACATTGTCAGCTAAAAAACGACCGGAGTATAACAAACTACAATTCTTTTAGTGTACATTATGCTTAACATCAATATTCAAGTCACATGTGTAGTAATAGGTTAAAATGTTTGAAAACTTACCTGCAAAAACTTTTGAAAATCCCAAAACGCACTTTGTTCTGTAGCGAGTGGCACGACAACAACAAGCGGTCAACTCTCAGCGCACTGCATCATGGAGTCTTTCTTGAGTAGTTAATGGTATTTCCACATGATAGCAGCACCAAACAGAGCCGAAACCTCGGTATTCCATAATACCCTCCTCTCCTCTACCACGGTGTGGGTAGAAAAGCACAAATTTCATCATTCTCAGATTGTGACATGCAATTGTTCGAAATATGTAATGATGAAGTCATTACATGTGAAAATCCGACTGATGAAGATATTGTGGAAGAAATTACAATGAATCATTCTGAAATCGAAGATTCTACATCTGATGCTGATGAAGAGCAGCACATAAATGACGAACTCCCCACCATTTCAGATACTACAGCAGCGATGCGTGTTATTAATAAGTTTTTGTCTACACAAACAGTGGAAGAAAAAGTGTTGGAGTCATTTGATGCATTGGACAAAGAAATTCATAAAATGTTTTTGAAATCGGCATCACGTCAGCAGAAGATTATCGATTATTTCTGTATCAAAACAGTGAGCAACAATTAAAGGCAAAATGAATTTATTTCCATTTGTCTTCATTTATAGTCAATTTAATTAGTATTGTGTCAGTTTAATGTAATCTATTTTAGTCAATTTAATTCATTAATGATCATTTTTAATCGATTTTATCATTTTTTATTACATCACTATTGAATACACATAGCAACTAATGAGTTATACATTTGTGAACTCTAACATTTTTCTTAACGGTTCGGATATAGCGAACAAAACCTTTGGTCCCTTGAAGTTCGTTACAACGGGGTTCGACTGTATAATATAAATAAAATGAGAAAAAAATATAGCATCGAATTTTTGTTATGCATCATATCATTGATGAAAACTATGTTAAGGCTAAAAACATAATCGGAATCTTCAGTTTCACAGTTTGAAAAAGCGGAAAAAAACCCAACTTTCTTAAAGATTTTCTACAATTTTCCGATTTTAACTGAACTTTTATTAACGTTTTAATTTATTTCCAGTTAAGTTGGGGGGGGGGAGGGAGACGCTACGCCTATGTGCTAGACGGATATTAATTTCGTGTTCTCCCAGGGCCCGATTTAGAAAATTCTTGACTATAGGCTCCGGATGGGGACCCCCTAACACAGATGTAGGAGTAAAATTTCTAAAATTGACACACAGAAAACATAATCATGAATCATTGTGAAAGTATCATTTTACCAAGAATTGGCAATTTGAAGCATAGAAGCCTAGAACATTATCAAATAACAAACAGCAATACAACATATTAACTTCATCATTAAAACACCAATACAATGCAACCAGAAAAACTTATTAATCCCTTATATACACTATAACATACATGTGATGAACTATACATATAACTTTACATATGATGAACCAATCAATCAAATTTGAAAGGATGTATAAAAAAATTTGCTATTAAAAAGGTAAAATTAAAAAAAATTGAATTGGGAATTTTTTCTTTCCTTTCTTTTAAAATAAAAATTTTTTGGGGGGGCTCCCAACATTCAGGGGCCCCTAGGCCTGGGCCTAAAGGAAAATCAGGGCCTGCTCTGGGGCAACAGGAGTTTCATTCTTTAGAAATAGTCTTCACGTGAACAGCACTATCCGATAAAGAGACTTGTAACTCTTTCAGCGTCAAGGAAAAAAAAAAAGAGAAAGAAATCCTACAGTAGCGCTGTAGAAAGATAAAACAAGGAAATCGCAGATATGGTGTGAAACTAAAATAAAATGGTATCTTATATCCCCCCCCCCCTCACACGTTTACAAAGAACGTTCCTATTTCAAAATGTTACTATAAATAGACTCATTGAGAATCATCCGATCTGGAAAGGCGTGAGACCATATTTTAATTATCGAAAGCGGGCTCAATTTTAGCACGAATCGATCGTATGACGGAGCTATCGTGCGAAATGTTTAGCTTTGGATGGTGGAGTGTTTCATTTCCCACATATCGAGACGTCTTAACATTTAAAACGAAGGACATTTAAAGACGTTTTTAGATTTTCAGAGTTTACGAAGGTGCAAGAAATTCATTTCCGAAATTCGGAGCTACTCAATATTTTAAAACAATCGATCCAATTGGCGATGAATGGATTTCTCAATTGGCCGGTTCATGAGCGGGTTCTCTTCTCGGGTCATTACAGTGGTGTCGAAAGAAACAATGAGACCAGAACGCGATCAGGTTCTGGCCTCCAAACCCCAAGCTTAGTGCTTGGGGTTTGGAACTGGAGGTGCTCGGTTCGAATCCCCATTCAATACCTTCGCCAGGGCCAAGTTAAATCCATAGACCGGAAAGTCCTTCTATGAGGTCAGAGAGGGTGGGAAAAGGTGCGAACCCGCAAGTCACGATGGAAGAGGCACCAGAGAGGGGTGTTCCATGCCACGATTCTCGCCGATTATGTCTCCAGCGACAAACAAACACATTCATGTCTGAAAAAAAAGTAAACAAATTATTTGTTGTTGTATTTCAAGGGAGGATGGAGGGAAAAAATCAATTAAAAGGAAAATGTGAACTGGTGCAGGCCTTAAAAAAAGAAAAGGCTATGCAACGAACGAAAAATGAATTTGATGTCCCCACGTTGACGGCACGGAAGGTAGGAGACCCCAGGGCCTTTTTATCGCGTGGGAAAATCGGGACTTTGTCCAGGGCCCCCTGATACTAGGGGGCCTCCAAACCCCCTTGGTGTATGCCCCTAGTACTTATAATAGTATGTATAGCCCATGGAAAATTCTTATTTTTATAAATGTTCGTAATGGGGGCCCCCCAAATAGCATCTGCCCAGGGGCCCCCAGCGTTCATAATCGGGCCCTGGGAGACCCGGGTTCTCGGTGCTCGCATTATTTCGAAAGTACGATAGCTTAAAATTTTGCAATGATTCGTTAGGTCAGTCACATATTGGATCTCAATCACCGATGGTTCATTACAAACTTATAATTGTCATCTAAATTTTTTAAGCGTCATTTTGAACAAACTTTTAATTCTGGATTGGAATCACTGACGGGTCAGTATGGTTTATTTGAATGCGAGATCGGGCGATTCAAAGCAAAGTGAACAGTTTCTTCTGCAGATAACAGTTTCACTGCATTATAACTTTGACGCTCCAACTAATTATGCTGTGTATTTTGAAATTTGTCATGAATGTATTCACTATTTAGAATCAACATCACAACGTAAAGTAATTAGAACTTTCTTTTTAATTCCCGATCAGGCCCTGATTTTCCACTAGGCCCGGGCCTAGGGGTCACCGAATGTTGGGCCCCCCCCCCCCCAAAATTTTTATTTTAAAAGAAAAAATTCCCAATTCAAAATTTTTTTAAATTCTACCTTTTTTAATAGCAATTTTTTTTATATATCCTTTCAAATTTGATCGATTGGTTCCTTATATGTATAGTTATATATATATATAGTTCATCATATGTATGTTATAGTGTATATAAGGGATTCATAAGTTTTTCTGGTTGCATTGTATTGGTGTTTTAAGGATGAAGTTAATATGTTGTATTGCTTTTTGTTATTTGATAATGTTCTAGGCTTCTATGCTTCAAATAGCCAATTCTTGGTAAAATGGTACTTCAACAATGATTCATGATTTTATTTTTTTTGTGTGTCAATTTTGGAAATTTTACGCCCACATCAGTGTTAGGGGGCCCCCATCCCGAGTTGTGCCTATAGTCAAGAATTTTCTAAATCGGGCCCTGTTCCCGATCAAGAATCGAGAAGGAATAATATTTTGTCATTGTTACAGAGCAGTTAAATCCAGAAGGATTTATGACGGTGAATATTATTCTCGTGTTCTAATATTTTTTCGTGGACGTAGTTGTTAGTGTTATGATTTATAATTATGTTTATAGTACAGCATTAGCAAGGGCCGGTGCTTCACCTTCCGATATGCAGATAGATGCTCTAAACTTAAAGTTACTGTCAAGACATTATGTTTTGAAAGAATTACCTTTATTTACATATCAGATTATTTATTATCATTAGAAACAATTGCCTATTTTCAGATGGGCAGTTTCGGAAAAATTATGAAATTCTATTGCTTAGGACAACTAAAAAAGAATAATAATATTGCAACGTAACCCGTTTCACTAGGAAGTCATAATAGTTCCTTTAAAAAGGGAAAAAGTTCTGTTGTTAAAATATTAATGCCGCCATCAAAGTTCTGTTGTTCATCGTTAACTTTAGCCCTACCTCCTAGAAAACAAATTCCGGTTGCATTACTGCTATAACGCACTGCTATAAAGTAATGATATAAACTCTTCCTACATTCCCGAAAACAATTAAATTCACGTTTGTTAAGAGACACTTTTCGCTCGAGTTTGTAGCGAAACACTTAGTTTCGATTTTTCAACTCGCGCGACTGCGACACGACGGAAAGAAACTTCGACAAATTAAGCTCGGCATGCGGTCAAGTAGTTCCGATCACGGCTAGTTTGGAATTCAGTTTCAGGTTTTAATTTATTGCTCGCGGAGGAGAAAAAAAAAGTTTAACAACAAAACAGCATACAGGGCATTACAGATACCAGATTCATACCAGCATTTTTTAGATAATGGCAAATACTTGTATATAACATATCATTGATTATCGGCGTATTTATTAAGTATGAAAATGTAATCAACATAAAAGAAAGAAACATACCCTACTTACGCAATTGGAATTTTTACGTTAAATCTCTAAAAAAATAGCTAAAAAAAGGCTACGTCCATTTCTGTAATAATTTTCTTCTACAATCGAAAAATTTAAAATTCCATATCAAAATACTAACTACGTAAAGAAACATGTTTTTCCAAACGTATTAACACCAAATTTTAAAATTTAATTCGAAAAATAACTTTTATCCCGATAGATGGCGCTTAATATATGTACGATGATCAAGTCGATTTTTTTGGTGGCATGCCAACGTAACGCAGCCTGAGGTCTTTTTGCCGGTGTGACTGCTTGCCATTGAGCCCTCGAGCAACATCTTTTGTACACGTGGAGAGGAATAATGTCGATACTTTGAGTTTACCAAGATAACCTGACCCTGTGTGCGGCTCGATTACAGTTCAAAAAGCATCTAATCACTTTCATAGGTAATATTTTTATAAAAGCATATCTATAGGAAAAGCCCGCCTTAACTGTGCAAATAGTGTGGAAAGACCGTGGTCAGATGATGGGGTGATGGAGTTACGCAAATACTTTACCTTGGCAACCAATACTCTGTCGTCTGCGAGCGGTTCCCTTGTGTCGCCCCTGAGGTTTTTTTGGCAGGTCCATTTAAATTCCTCTGAATAATCTGAACTCCGTGCAAAAGTTCATACATATTAAAGTTGGTATTTTGGATAATATTTTAAACTCCTTCTTCATCGGATTATAGGTATAATTTAAATTTTGCGTAGGTTTTATTTTTTATATAGTTTTAGGGGATTTTATTTATTTAGAATCAGAATTTCCTTTTCACTAATGACAAGTTTTTGCTCAAAACATCTCTGTTTTTCGATGACATGTTAGCATGTCATTGATTATACATGCTAACATGTTTCACTAGTAGTCTCCTTGATTTTTAGTTCAATTCATTAACTTTAAAAGTATTATCGTAAACTTGTACGAGTTTTTGCATCAACATTTCCTTGTTTACATTTCCTCTTTAAATGTGTGATTACTGCGTGAGAGAAGTTAAGGTATTTGTGTATTAGCGTTAATTCGCGATTCATGCCTGTAATATAATTTATAATTGTTCTTTTATGAAATTATTTTCTGCTTATAGTTATTTTGTTTTATCCCAATATTAGCGTATACCATTTAAACATTAAGAAAAATGAAAAATTGCAAAGCATCTTAAGATATAAATGGCGGTTTTTAGAAGGTTATGACGATAATATAACTTCCTTAATTTTTTTTCTCTTTAAGCTGTGTTGTGTTTTATATATGGTAGCATACTTTCAGTTATTCTACACTTGAAATAAATTAAATGTAGCATTTTCATTAACTGAAAAGTACATTAGCGGTATTTAATATGAAAAAAAAGTGAATATAGATGTCAAAGTGTTTACAGTCAAATATATATTTGTATTAGGGTTTGCATGTCATGTAAGATTTGTTTGCTGTACAGTTATGCTTTTATTAGTGTTTTTTTTTTTTTTTTCTGAATTGAATCGTTATATTCTTTAAATAATTACCTAATTTGTAATCATATCATCATATTTGAAATACAATCAAAGCCTGAATGAATTCCCGGGCCTAGGGCCCCCCCCGAATATTGGGGTCCCGACAAAATTTTTATTTTAAAAGAAAAAATTCCCAATTAAAATTTCTTTTATTTTACCTTTTTAATAGCAATTTTTTTAATATATCCATTCAAATTTGATTGATAGGTTCATCATATGTATATTATAGTGTATATAAGGGATTAATAAGTTTTTCTGGTTGCATTGTATTGGTGTTTTGATGATGAAGCTAATATGTTGTATTGCTTTTTGTTATTTGATAATGTTCTAGGCCTCTACGCTTCAAATAGCCAGTTCTTGTTAAAATGGTACTTTCCGAATGATTCATGATTATATTTTTTGTGTGTCAATTTTGGAAATTTTGCACCCACATCAATGTTAGGGGGGCCCCCATCTCGAGTTGGGCCTATAGTCAAGAATTTTCTAAATTGGGCCCTGCATTCATTTGTCCAATGTTTAAAAGTAAAAATTACTCTGATTTTGCTTTAAAATATATTTAACATTTTGTTTAACTTTTATGAAATTTATATATGTTCAATCTATGTAAATTCTGTGTTATTTTACAAGATAACTATTTTTGGACTGACCATGTTTCATAACTTGTATGTATAGAAGTATCCTGTGTGTGTTTATATGTGAGATTGAGTGTACGTGTGTTTTATATATACCCATATTTTATATATATATATTTATGTTTTATATATATATATATATCCAGGGCTTTTGTTCTGGCGATACACAGGCATATGGCGTACACCCGCCTTTTTTGTTACGTATTATTTTGGGTTAACTTAACTGAAATTTTAAGAAACTTGTGAATCAATTGTTAATGTAGTATAACAAAAAGTATTTTTTTAAATTGTGAGTTTTTGTTCCCCTGTGATGTGACATGTGAAAAGATGGTAATAAATATATTCACCTTTATTTGAGAAAACATAGTATACCCATCTATTTTTTTTAGAAAAAAGCACTGTGTATATATATCTATTTATCTATCTATATATATATATATATATATATATACATATATGCATATAATGCTTTTTTTCTAAAAAAATAGGTGGGTACAGTGGCGCACCCTGGGGGGTGGGCCCTGCTCCCTCCAAAGAAGTAGAAATATTGATTTTGCATTATAAATATTTTTATTCGTTCATCTCGCCCCCCCCCCCCCCCCTCAAGAAAAAATCCTGGGAGCGCCACTGGGTTGGTATACTTTATATTCTCAGGTAAGGTGAGTATTTTTAGTGCCATGTTTGCAACTTCAAAAGAAATTTATGGTTTAGGAAGATGTTAAAGGTCACTTTTTGGAACTTATTGGAAAAATTTGATAAAATAAAATAAACTAATAAATCTGTTAATTCTATTTATTGATTCAGAAAACTAAACAAAATATTAAAATTTTGTGAATATTTAAAAAAAAAAAAATTTGGAGTTTATTATAAATTTTTACTAATTTGACTAATGCCTGTAGGAGATTCAATGTCTTGATTTTTTTTTTCTTTGCTATATCCATCTGTTGCTGAATGACATCCAAAAAACAACCAAGATTCTACACATTTTGTTCGATTCAACAGACCTAGAGGAGGCCCAATAATTTTTATGAAAATCATTGCTCATCGTGTTTTAGTTGAAAATGAAGTTCATGAGAGGGGTTAAAATAAGCTTCATCTGTGAAATACTGCTTTTACATTCACTTGAAGATATCGGAATCATACAGAGATGGCGTATTAATTGAAATAATCATTCTGGAATTATTTTTCCCTCCTTGTATTGTTGGAAATTCTGTATCATCTCCCTTTCATTCAAGTGAAGTCTTGAAGATAAATTCCTTATTTCTGCCTCCCCAAATGTCAAATGATTTTGAATTTCTTCTGGCCTTTGTTTTGGATCTAGCACTCTAGCCCATTTAGGTAAATCAGCTTCTTCATCATCTAGTAATCTCCTTTCTATAGATATTTTCAGATCTTTATAAAATAAAGTAGGACATATTGGTTGGTTCTCCTTTCTATCTTTCTTGTATATGGGAACCTCTTGGAAGATGAGATACTATCTCACTCACTGCATTCTGATGACTTTTCCTGTTACCCTGTTACTCTGCATGTCTCTGCAAGGATTCCTAAGGGTTAATGCCCTTGCAACAATACTGCCATCTAGGACACCACATTAACACTATGCTTATCAATGTCATATACTGTTGCACCATTGTCTTGTTTCTTTTCGTACGAAATCTTTCACGAAACAGTTTGAAATACAGAAAAATAAATATTGATTTACGAGAACAAGTCACAGGGGAACTAAAAACTTGCAATATAAAAAAATAGCTCTTATAAATAAACAATTAATTTGTAAGTTTCTTAAAATTAAAATTTCGGTTAAGTTAAGCCAAAATAATATTTAAAAAAAGGTGTGTATATATATATTTATATATGTATGTATGTGTTCACAAAAAATGTCAATACAATATGTTTTTTCTGGAGCATTGATGTAGTATAAACTGAGCAATTTTTTGTTTCAAATTCATAACTGCTAATTTTCTAACCCTTACTAAATGTCATTTCTATTTGGCTTGTTGTTTATGGACAGGAAAAATATTTCTATATAATTAAAAAATAAATCATTGATATTTTTTATGTATGTTTGTATTTGAATACATTGAGTTTCTGGCATGTATTATAATTATTCAATACATAAGGCATATACTTATAATAATTAGTGAATATATACAGTGGAACCTCAACTGATCGTTCCCCGAAGCATTTTCTCAAAAGAAAATGCTTCGGGGATGAAAGTTTTCCCTTTCTTTCGCATGAATGAAAGGGAGATGATCGGGATGTGTCGTTTACTTCATCCTGTCCCGATAATTTTTCTTTATGTTCCTGCATTTATCATTCAGTGCAATAGATCCCTTGTAAAATTATCCCTTTAAAAACAATAGATCGAGGTTTCATAGTATATGTTGTAAGAAATTGAAAGCCTTTTTTTTATATGAAGAGGTTAAGAAGTTTGAAATGAAGGATATTACATTGTAATAATTTAAGAATTTATAATAGTTTGTATTATTTTTATTGAATAAGTAATAAGTACTAGAAAAACTTTAGACTGTTGCATGCAACATTGAGTGAAATAAGATTTCATCAAGAGAGTCATAATAGTTTTAAAAAAAATCAAATCATAATCGGATTGCATCTTTCGTTTTTTGCATTTTTTGTTTTTTTCACTTCATAGAGATATTCCCATTTATTTTTTTCGTTTTTGTCAGTTTTAAAAAATATTTTTATAACTTACACATAAATTGCAGTTTATAAACTAATTTATTGAACATACATATATATTTGACCACTATACAGACAGTTTATAAAATGCTAGGCTGTCAAAAGTCTACTAGGGTGATGAGAGCAAATGCTATGGTGAACAGTCTGCTTCCTAGGTTTTATGCAAAGCTTTATTTCTGTGGTTAATCTATGCCCTTTTAGACCCTGGAATATTCTCTTTTCTTAGCAGTTTCCCTAACTATTAAATTAGATGTAGTGCTTTTCTGTTGAGTACTGATGTAGTATAATAATCTATAAGCATTATGAGTATTACTTAACAATACTGACTTATGTTCATGACCTTTGTCATTAAAGAAATATACCGGGTGGCCATAATTAAACTGACAGTGCTCACAGTGTTCTGTAGCGCGATCTATTTGCGAGAATGACGCCACATTTTGTAGGAAGATTAAACAAGACGGGGGACGAAGGATTCCGCGAAAAAATAAATTAGTTCCAAAAGTCACCGCTAGGGGAATATTTGGCGCTGTGTAATAGAAAATAGAGTGTTAACAAATGCAAATTAATACTGAATAAAATTACCTTTTATTATGCACATTTTCTTATTTATTTCAAGTGCAATATGGCAACACTTTTTAAAAAGTAAAATCTACATAAACACCGATAAAGTCTCGTGATCTGCAATATCACGTACGCTGAGCAGAAGGAAGTTCTTTATTCAAATTTCACGTTACATCCATTGGCACAGTGCCAGCTGCTTGGGTTTTAAAAGACAATGTGTTACGTTTCGAATCAATCGGATTGAAAGTTTATGTGCAATGTCTCCTTCTTTAGTCGAGCGTGCATTACTGGTCAAATTCTTTTACCTCAACCAGTGCAACGCGTCAGCCGCTCTTCGTGCTTTTAGAACGCACAAAAAAATGCGTAAAGGTAACGGTCCTGTGTCAGTTAATGGGCTAAAAGCAATGGTTGCGACGTTTCAGAAAAAGGTTCTCTGAAGGTTCAGTCAGGCAGAGGACGAAAACCTGTACCACAGGATACAATCGAAGCAGTTGCCATGGCGATTGTCGACAGAGGAACAGACAATATTGCTGCCACCTCTAGCGCTCGTGGATTAGCTCGGAATATGGATATGCCTTACAGTACGGTATTGAAAATCTTACGAAAGATTATCAACTTCTATCCGTACAAGATCAGCCGTGTACAGGAGTTACTGTACCCCGACCATGATAAGCGATTGACTTTTGCTCTCACCTTTCTTGCCAGAACGGAGGTGGATGATGCTTGGCCGTGGAAAATCTTATGGGGAGACGAGGCCAACTTTTACCTGCATGGAACTGTGAATACCCAGAACTGCCGAATTTGGGATGACAAATCACCACATGCAGTCACAGAAATTCCCTTACATTCACCAAAGGTAACTGTTTGGTGTGGGTTCACAGAGGAATTTATCGTAGGTCCATTCTTCTATGAGAACATTACCCCGACAGGACCGGAAACCTGTTCTGTTACCGGAGAGAAATATCGCCACATGTTGAACAGCATAATAAAAGGTATAATAAAAGATAATAAATGTGCATAATAAAAGGTAATTTTATTCCGTATTAATTTGCATTTGTTAACACTCTATTTTCTATTACACAGCGCCAAATATTCCCCTAGCGGTGACTTTTGGAACTAATTTATTTTTTCGCGGAATCCTTCTTCCCCCGTCTTGTTTAATCTTCCTACAAAATGTGGCGTCATTCTCGCAAATAGATCGCGCTACAGAACACTGTGAGCACTGTCAGTTTAATTATGGCCACCCGGTATTAAAATTAAATTGCAGTAATTTTATCAGTTGTAACATTAATCTATCTTGTATATAAAACTTTGTGAGTTTTCAATTTTTTCCATGATTAAATTTTTTATCACTATCTTTGATCTGTTACAAAAAGCTCATTAAATTTTTATTAAAACTTCATCTATTTATCTTCCAAGTTTTTCACTAATGATTTTCTTTATCAAACAGCTTTAACAGTATTCCAGTATGTCTGCAAAAGCAATTTATGAAGCAACCGGGAAAGAACTCTTGAACAGATTCCTCTGTTCTGGCGCTGTTGTAAAAAGTCAGTTTGCTGTTGTTGATGAAAATAGTGATTGGCAAAAAGTTGTTGATGAAAACCCTTGGCTCTTAAGAGAGGTAGGTATATGAATTGTTTGACTTCTTGTATAGTTCGTATTTATTTTTTCCATGTACCTAGATAACTGTTTTACAATCATTTTCTTATAGTAATGCTTAAAGGTGTATAATTTTTTCTGTATAGCACTGTTTCACACTTTGTAAAGGAATAATTTTTTTTCAGGTCATTTAAATAATTTGTAGTATATATTTGATTGTTTGTTATCTGTAAATCATTGCAAGGGTATTAAATAGTTTAATTTCAGTTTTAGGGTGTATGCTCTTGTAACTTTGAAAGTATACATGAAAATATGCTTTGAAAATATGCATTGTATTAAACACTCACTGTCGGACACATGCCTGACATTCTTAATTAGGACAGATGTGACTAAGTCAAGTTTGATTAACAAGATCATTGTTAATCAAAGGAGCCCACACAGGTAGCGAGGTTTGGATGAGCCTTTTGAAATGACCATTGCTAGGTGAAATAGACACATCATTTAGAATGTTTAGAAAAAGATCATTAGTGGAAAAGAATGCGACGTTGACAGCAAGGAGGGAGGTTGACAAAAGGAACCGAAAAAGGCCTCAAGCAGGCAGGTGCGTCGAGAAAAGACACAGCCCCAAGGGGTGGTTTAGGGGGAAAAAGCCACAAAGATTTAAGACTCGAGAGGTGAAAATTTCGAGGGACTGCTGGATCTTTCTGGAAGGTTGGAGAGTAAGATATAAATGATAGGACAATTGAAGGGGAGAATAGGCTTGGGGAGAACTTGGACTATGTCATGAACGAGGCGAGCAAGAGGGCAGAATGAAGAGATAGGCATCTCTATTAAACTGTATTATCAACCCTGCTCTTCCTAATTTATGTATGATGATTCTGCAGAATGAAACAACTGTGTATAGTTATCAATGTAAACATAAGCCACTTCTCCATTCATGATTAACTTTACGAGATACTTATACATCAGGTCACGACGATCCACTTTACACTCACCAAAAATAAGTCAAGTGCTTAGTACATTACAACTGTATATTCAAACTGTCAGTTGTTTCATATCTTCCTGTATATTTTGTTACTTTGGCTCTTAATAAGAATTAAAGAAAACTTCAGTGTTGTTCTAAATATTTATAAAATATATTAACTTTTCCTTGTTTTATACAAAATGAAATAAAGGTTTATTTCTCTGGTACACATTTTTGAACAAGGGCTAAAATTAAGAGAAAATTTTCTTATTACATTGTATTTTAACTGTAAAATAAAAAAAAAAAATGAGTATTTGTTTTATGTTTGAAAATAAAAGTTAATTTTAAATAATATCTAAAACCATTTTTGATATGTATATATATTTCACTTTGAAAAGTTACATCTGTGAAATTATGTTTTTACCTTAATGTGAATTCTGCAGAAATGGATTTTATTCATTCCATAAGCCCAATAATGTGCGAATATATAAGAAATTTTTGTTGTGAACAGTGTACTTCCTAGAACTCTATTAGTTTGAAACTTTTCCTTTAAATATATTTGCATTTATGTTAATTTAAAATTTTATTTATGAGGAATTGAATAATAATTGGAAAGGAATTGATTTATATGAGATGCATTTAATTTTATATTCTGTATAACTGAGAATCGTTGTATATCTAAATATGAGTCCAAGGGTGTATAACTGGATATATATATATATATATATCAAGCTTGAATAATATCCTAGATATTTGGGAGCTGGGTGACTTGCTGATATCTAAAGGCAGATTTTACACTTTTATGCTGTGTTTTATGCTAGTTTTAATTTGAATCTAGAACTGTATTTTCATTGAAGAAGTGTGCCAAATGTTAGAACTTGTAACCAGTCTATAATTAATGATGTTGTTGCTAGTGTTATAGTGTTTATTTAAAGCATTTGATGTTTTGGGTCCGATTATTTTAATTTTTTTTATTATGAAAGAGTTCAATATAATTTAAGAGTCCCTGATATAATTGAGTTTAAAAATGCATTAATATTAAGTTATTCTAATTATTGTAAGTTATAATTTAAAATCTTAGATTCTTATTTCTTCCTGAATCATTCCTCTTTCTCCCGATACAAGATTTATAAAATCTTGTATTATCATTTTATGTGAATTTTAAGTTTTGGATTTGCCTTTTTTAATAAGGATTTATTTTTACTTTGCATAATTATCTGAAGTAGAAAGGAAATTATACAGTCTTGATAAACTTGAATTTCTTTCACTTGCCTGAAAACTTTTCGTTGAAGTTCCAAAGCATGTCTTTAATTTTCTTAATCTAACTTTTTAAAGTTATATATAGACTTTATTCGATTACTGAGGCTAACCTTAAGATTTTAATCATAATGACTTTTTCATCTACAAATATTTTTTATTAAAAATTAAAGCTTGATCCTTGTTGCCCCTCAGTTTTTATCTTTGTTTGTCAAATTTCAGTGTTCCCCACATAACTTCTATCCATAGAATGCCAGAGCCAAATGATGGCCAAATGGCTAGGGCTTAATTCTAGAGGAAATGCCAATGAATAAAGCGCCTGGCTATGATGGGGTCACTTTTAGTATAATTATGGAAATTTATAGGGCAGATAGAAACTTCTTATGGAAACTCTATAATAAAATCTGGAAGGAAATGAAGTTTCCAGCAGTTTGGAAAATAACTAAGGTTATTTATTTTTTAAAGGCTGGAAGGGATCCAAAGAGCCCATCTTCATATAGACCAATTTGTTTGCTGCCAATATTGGGTAAGGTGATGGATAAAATAATAACCAAAAGACTGGTTTACCACCTAGAAAGCAATGGAATTATCTCTGATAACCAATTTGGTTTCAGAAGGAACATAAATACTAATACGGCTCTACACAATTTAAAAGGAATAATTGAGGATAATAAAGCTAGACAGGAACATACCTGTATTCTGACTTTAGATATAAGTAACGCTTTTAATTCAGTCCGCAAAAATAGCATTGTCAAAAGTTTAAAAGAATTAAAAATAAGTAAGAATCTCTATAATATAATAATTGACTACTTGCAAGATAGGAAGATTAAACTAAGAAATAATGATCTAATGGATTATAATATTGGGGTTCCTCAGGGGTCTTCCCTGGGACCTATTCTTTGGCTACTGGTAATTAACCCACTGTTACAGAAGGAATGGGAAGAGGCAAACATTAAAATGCAAGCATTTGCTGACGATCTGATTATTACAATTAGCAGTAAGGTATCTTATAAATTTACTCAATATGCGACTAAGATCTTAGACTTGTGTCTAGAATGGGCAAATAATAATAAATTAAAATTTAACACGGATAAATGTTTCTACACGATAATAGCTTTTAAAAAGCAAATCAAACGCAAACCTACAATCAAATTGGGTATGCATGGGATTAAATATTGTAAAGCAGTAAAGTATTTGGGTATACTCTTGGATAAAGACCTAAATTTTATGCAACATCTGGTGGAAGTACAGGATAAGGCTCTTAGAGTGATGTACGGTCTGGCAAGGTACAGTAAGAAGACTTGGGGCTTCAGGCCCAGTATATTGAAAGAAATATATAAAGTAATAATAGAAAAAATTATCCTTTATGGGGCCCCATTCTGGTTCAAGAATACAGTAAGACAAAACAATTTATTAAATAAAATTCAAAGACCTTTCTTACTGAGCATTACAAAATGCTATAAAACAGTTTCAACGAACGCATTGGCCGTACTGGCAGGTTGTATGCCTTTAGATCTCAGAGCTGAAATTGACTACAAAATGTTTGAAATATATTACAAGGAACAAGGAATAAAAGTTATGGATATAAATTTTAGCAAAAATAATTGCGAATTGGCGAACAGACCTATAAAACGTGAAACTGATTTATGGACAATAAACTGGACATTTGATTTAATTCCAATTACTGATATTAATTATTACACGGATGGCTCCCGCATGAATGGAAAAACTGGGGCAGGTATTAATAAATATATTAAGGATTTAAAACTATTGGAAATAAAACAAAGGCTATCTGATAATGCGAGTTCCTTCAGTGCTGAACTGTATGCAATACAACTGGCTATTGAAGATGCTATTGGACAAGGTCATAAAGCAATTGATATTTATTCAGACTCACGTAGTGCGTTACAGGCATTAAATACACTCAGTTTTAAAAGTGAGATGGTGGATAACATCAAAAAATTAGTTCAAACTTCGGGACTTAATGTCGCACTACATTGGATAAAAGCGCATATTGGGATTGATAAAAATGAAGCAGTTGATCAGACTGCAAAAGAAGCAACTAAATTGGAAGTAATAAAGAAATTAAATGGACTAGAAATCAAGTAAAAGCAAAATTATTTCAAATGGCGGAACACGTCTGGCAAGATAGGTGGAACAATACAACTGCTGGAACTAGAGTAAGAGAAATTTTTCCTCAAGTTAAAACTGACAGGCTAAGTGCAGATTTTTACATAAACCAAGCAATCACTGGACATGGGTCATTTGGTAGTTATCAAAGCAGGTTTCACGGAAAAAGTAGCACTTGCTCTTGTGGTGCTGAACAATCGGTGGAGCACTGTATGATAGTATGCAGTCAATTTAATAATATACGCAGAAGCTTACCTACCAATATTGATATCTGGAATAAGAATAGGTTTTATAATGATTATTACTGTAGAAGAGCCATAAGAAAAATAGTTATGGCCCTTATGGCTGTTCATTATCCGATTTCATAGATATTCTATTTCGTTGTGTGTTACACAATTAGCATAAGTCCCCCCCCCCCCCAAGTTTTTTTTTTTTTTTTTAACGCATAACCGAAAGGTTGGGTCGTTTATATTTGTATCTTGTAGCCATTTGGAATCAGCTTTAAACTGTTGGTCTTGGTTTAATTAGCCCTCATGTAGCAAAAAATTGACCATAGTGCTCCAAACCAAACCATTGAATGCCAGACAAATGCTAAGACGGCAGAGAGCTTTCTACTGTACAAATAGGGTTATATCCTGAATCTTTTATGTATGAAGTATTCTGATCTTGTATGATGGCAATTTTCAAAGGTAGCGACTTCTCTTTTAATTTTTTATTATTAAATTGTAGCTTATAGAATTTTGATTAACGTTGTATTTCTATATTTCTGAACTGTAGAAATTGGTGGTGAAACCAGACCAGCTAATTAAACGAAGAGGGAAATTAGGGTTGATAAAAGTCAATACAGATCTGTCAGGTGTTCGAGCATGGATTGATGAACGAATGAATAAATTGGTCAAGGTAAACGTTTATATATTTGTTATTTCCTTATTTTTTCATGAGAATTTTGTCAATAATTTGAGTAAAGATGTAATTATTGTCACAGTAAAATGTATGTTAATTGCTTGCACTTTGGCAGAGTATTAAATGCTAAGATGTAAATGCCTGTTAGTATATGATCTAGGGATTGGTTCTGTTTTTTATACATTCAAAATATTGAAATATTTTACATTGATATAAATTGTTACAAAGTATTTCAGACTAAGATTAATTTTGTCAAATAAATATCTAATCAATAAGCTATGAGGACTAAAACTGACTCTTATCTGTTTTTCCCACTGTGTAGTGGATGCTGGGATAAAAATTGTCTTAATCATAAAGTTGTAAATGTTTAAAATTTCTCTAATTAAAAAATTTAATTCTTGTGTAGTGATTGTTTGTTGATAAGTTGATGTTTCTGTCCCGTTTTCCTTGTTATCTTTGAGTGACCTTAACTCAACATTGTCAAATTAAAGAGATAACATTAATGGATATGTTTTTTTAAAAAATTCACCTTGTATTTCTGTAAATGTATGTTTGAAACAATAAACTCATAGCTTTCATTAGTTGATTATCGTTTTGCTTTGACTGAATTTCAGTGGGAAAGGTATTGAAAATTGATTATTTGATGCTCAGACAGTTTGAAATTTTATTGCAATTCATACTTTTATATTGCTTCCAGGTTGACAGAGCTTCTGGGAGACTTCACAATTTTATTATTGAGCCATTTGTACCTCATGCACAAGTATGTATTGTATGAATTTGTTTTGATTTTCAAACTATTGCCTTTTTTTTTTTAATTTTACTATATTGTGCACTAGAACATTGATAATCTGAAATCAGGTTTACTTTTTAAGAATTTGCATATTTGATACAAATATAATGTAAATATTGATTCCTATCAGATTTATGAATATTTTTCCATGTTTTTAAGCGTTGCTAAATTAAAACATTTGGTAAAGATGTGTTGGATTCACCCCCTGCCAAGTTTGGCGATTTTATGTATGGCGTGGTGACTATGTGATTTTGTCGAGATTTTGATTTTTGTGACAACCCAGTTTGAATGGCTAGTCATGTGCACTTGTTTACTTGATTATTATGGCGGCCATGTTGTTGCGAAAAATCAATGATGTAACCATTTCTATGTCCATTTCTATTAACCATTTCAATCCTATAACCATTTCTATGTAAGGTGTTAATTTGATTCAAATAATCTGTTGTGAATTTTCTGTTCATAACATAAAATATATTTAGTTCATATAAACATTTTAGGAAGAAGAGGCATATGTATGCATTTACTCACACAGATATGCTGATACGATTCTTTTTCACCATCAAGGTGGTGTTGATATTGGCGATGTTGATTCAAAGGTTAGTTTATAATTTTATTTATTTGCAATTAGCACAAAATTAGAATATGAATTTCAAAATGTATAACTTTATGCTTTTTGACTCTTTAGTAAAATTAATTTATTTTTTTATTTAGGCTTTGAAGTTAGATGTGCCAATTGATACAAAGCCTTCATTTGATGATATAAAACAGATATTAGTGAAAAATTTGCCTGCAGAAAAGCAAGAGTAAGTATTTTTTGTATATTTTAGCGTGTTTGTCTCCTTTTTTAATTAGCTATAGTAATTGACTAAATTTTTTTTATTTGATCAGTTAAGATTTTGAATCCCTTTGAGTAATTAAATACCTCAGAATTATGAAGAATTTAGCAATACAGTTTAAGGTGCTTCCAGAATGGCTGATGTCCTATTTGCAGCCAGTAGCCAGAGAATATATATCTGATAGTCATGAAAGTAATGGCCAGGTTGTCCTTGATTGACAAAAATACCTGGAATAAATTGTCACAAGTTAAAACTTGTCACATAATTTATTTGTAATTTTACTTGCATGATACCCAGTCTATTTTGTATATGAAAGACTGAGGATCATGACTTGTACTGAACATGGAAAAGATCTATGGGGGGTATTTTACTGATTTTTGTGACTTCCTATTATAGCACAAACCTTAGTATTGTCAGTTGTGAGGAGATGCATCTGTTTTTTTCCTGCTCTTGGAGATAATGTCATACCTGCCAACTGCTCCGGGTCTTCCGGAGCATCTCCAAAAATTCATGTTAACTTCGGATGCCCCGCGTAAATCTTAGTTTACTCCGGAAAACCCAGAGCTGTTAATCAGAATTAGATTAATTTAATCAGAGCTAAAAAAGCAAGTTATCAAGCACTAAAGAAACAATAATTAGCTGTGTGTTAATTAGCTGGTTACTAAATTTTTTAATAGAAATTCTATTTATTTACATATTTTTTATAATATTAGCTAAAATAAAATTTAATAAAATTATTGTACCAACAAAGTTTTGATTCATTTTTTTAAAGTCTATAGTAGCAAACTTACCAAAAGGTAATTGAAATCATATATTACTGTGATATCTCAACTTGCTTTGCTAAATTAAGAATCTGTAATTCCAACTCCCTTGTGCTTATAAACTTATGAATGTATGTTGAAGGCTAGGAAGTAAGACTTTGATTTTGATTTTGCTCAAATTTACTCTTAAAACTTTATATGTACACTGTGAACATTTTGATGCAATTAGTCTTATTGTGTAATCTGAAAATTGCTATGAAAACTAGTTTTGAAAAAAAAAATTTATAATTTTTTCCTAAAATTCATTTTTTTAATTACAAGTTTGTACACACTCACATATGTATGTGTATAAAAACATTTTAAAATTATCGCTTTGGTGGTGTGCTCCTGAAATGCTCCTCAAAACTCCCGAAATCTTTTGTACTTGCTCCTGAAAAGCTTTTGGCAATGTTGGCAGGTATGTAATGTAATTATTTATCCTTCATCATAAAAAAGACCTCAACAAACATTCTTCTTTTGTAGTAAATGATTTAATGGGCACATGTACCAACATTGACAATTGAAAATTATGGAATTCCACACTCAAAAGGATATATTAAGGGGAATGCTAAATTTTTGCCAAAGTTTGAAATTCAAAGTCAGTGAAATTCGTTTCATCCAAGTTCAGATTAATATCATACAATAAAGTAGGACTCTTAAAGCAAAATTCATTCAAAATTAAGTTCATAGACTAAAAACTTTTGTCACTTTCATGTTAAATCCCCTAAAATGTTTTTAAAAGGTTTTCAACTGCTATCTTTTGCCTTTTAAAGTACTTCAGTATGGTATGAAAATAATCTTCTCTTAAAATGAGGAATTCCAAAAAATCAAGTTTGGGATGGAATCAACTTTGGGATGGTTTGTCTTGAAAGAAAGTGGGAGGAATTAAAAATATTTTGAAAAGTGTGTATTATTTATTGGTACTACATTTCATGAAGATTTCTGTTTAGAAAAATGAGGCTAGTTGCTACTGATTTTAATCTAATTTTATTTGCAGTTTTATATGTAAATGGAAAGGTGCTAATTAGGATTTGACCTGCTGTATCAGTTTTGGTTGATTTTGTTTTGTTATAGTCATTTTCTATTTAAATTGTTTGATTATAGAATTATTCATCCAAATTCTCTCCCGAGTTGCTTTATTATCTTGTTGCCAGACCACACACAGTAAATATCTAGTGTTAGTAATGCATGTGTGTCTTATTCTTACCTGATACTATCTCACAAGAAAAGTATATAAAAGTATCTGCAGTAGTGTAGTTCTATTTGATAATATTTCTTATATGTAGTTAATATATATAAATTTATATATTGTTTGTGTTTAATATATTGTTTTATTGACAAGTTCTTTTTATGTTGTTACAGTTTTGTTGCTGCTTTCATCAGTGCTTTATATGATGCTTATGTAGATCTTTACTTCACTTATTTAGAAATAAATCCATTAGGTAAGTTTATTTTATTTCATTTTGTGCCTATAAAATGTAGTGAATTAAGTATAGCCTAGTGGTATTTTCAGGGTTCTATTTGTACCAAACTTTTGTTTAAAGTTTTTACTGTCAGATAAGTTTAAAAAAAAATCAAACTATAAAAAAAATAATGCATTTCATACATAAATGAATTTATTCATCTATATATATTTAATTCCTTTAAATAGTTAGTAATTGTTTTACATGTTCAGAATAGAAAACTTGACTCTATCATCTACCGTTAAGTAAAACATGCTATAAAATTTTTTTGAATCGAGTAATGGACATTTTGCTAAAAAATGTCTTAATGTTGTATAACGTTAATTAGAAAAGAAAAATAATCTATAAGGGAAATTCAGTGATGAAAATTGAACTCAAAAGTTGGCTATTTTTATATATATCTATGAGAATATAAGTTACATTTTTCAATTGTTTCAAAATCTAAATATCTTGATATGGCTGTATCAACCATTTGAATAGGAAATTAAGATGTATAATTTACTATATTAGAATGTAAAGTACTCATAAATGTCTCCCTGGAATTTACATTTGCCATTAATTAATGTTCATAAATTCCAAGTATTTGGGTAAAATTTCTGCTACTCTAAAGTTAGTTTCTTTCCCTCTCAGTGTGGAGAACAATTCAAGTGACTACTCTCTGGATGGCTATGTGTAAATGATTTTCTATGGATGTAGGATGTTGAGCAGCAATAATATATGCCTTCTGTTTTAATAAATTTGTTGAAGCCAGATTAATCTTTGATTTTAGTATTGTCTAATGGAAAAGCCTATATCCTTGATCTGGCTGCTAAGTTGGATGCCACTGCAGATTTTGTTTGCAAGCAAAAATGGGGAGAATTTGAATTTCCTCCAGCATTTGGACGAGATGCTTATCCAGAGGTAAGGCTGGTTCATCCACTTGAATACAATGACTCTGCAGGATTATGCCTAAATAGTTGTATGCACAAAAAAAACAAAACATTTACATCACGATTGAAAATGGCAAATACAATTTTTAGGCTAATATAATATTGGTTTGAAGACTTTTAAAAATTTTAATTACAATGAATTAGAACTATAAAGAATTGATTAAAAATGTACAAAATGAGGTAATTTTGTAATATAATTTGTGTTGTAATACAGGTAGTTCTTATTTTTATGAATTAATTAGCTGAATACCCGTGCTTCGCTATGGAGTACATTCAAATTAAATACAACGGTCAATGTATGCAATTAATGCCGAAAAATAAATAAATATATATATATATATATATATATATATATATTTATAAAAAATCATAACTGATATTTTTATAGACAAAATTATGTATAAAAATATTCAAATTAAATCTAATAAAATATACTAAAGAATCATCATCATCATAATTGGCAAGACAGCCCCGCATGGGCCTTGGCCTTTTCTAGAGGTTTTCCACAGACTACCCTCTCACCAGCTTTGGATCTCCAGTTCTTAACCTTCATGACACTAAAGTTTGAATCTAGGCAATCCCTCCATCTCTTTTTTGGTCTTCCTCTCTGTCTTTCACAGAAGGGGACTACAGTAAAAACTTTCAATGGTGCTCTCTCTGAATCCATTCTCAAAAGATAACCCGCCCATCTAGTTAAATTTCACAAATTTCACTACGTCTTCATTTTTAAACAGTTTGTATAGTTCAAAACTAAAGAATATAGTACAGTTTGAGATACCCAAAAGGGGAGGGGGCCGGGGAGATTTAACGAGTTACTGTATTTTAATATTTTTTGGGATAATATCCAATCGCCTGCCGCATTAGCAAGAAAATAATTTTTTTTTGTCTATTTTGTTGTTATGTACGTGATGCAAAATTAGTTTAAAGTATCACAAAAAGAAAAGAAACCACGTGATCAGCATTCAATAAATTAAATTCTAAAAATTAATATTTAAAAATTCACCAAAAATTAGAAAATGGAGGTAAAGATTCAAAAGAGATTTCATTTTAAAGGAATTTTTAGGATCTTTCTCATGATATAAATTTTATAACCTTCAGATTATTTTAAAAACAAACTTAAAAGAATGTTACAAAAACAGCTTAAAAATTTAATTTAAAAAAATCTAAAGAATTTTTCAAAAATCTTTCTTAGTGCACCCCTACACTATAAGAAGAATTGCCATGCAGAATTTCAGCCCTTTAGGTCTAGCAGTTTGGTCTGTGCGTCATATGTCAGTCAGTCAGTTACAGAACTGTTTTATATATATATAGATTGGCTCCTGGTGACATTAGTAAATTGGGAATTTGCCTGAGAAAGTGCTGTAAGCAAGAATTATATTCATAAGAAGGAATAAATAAAATATGAAAGGGATATTAGATTATAAGATAGTGGCCAAAGATTTACACATTTAAAAAATAAGAAAACATTTAAAGTAAAAAAGATTTAAAAAAAACCAAAAACAGCTGATTTCTTCATTACCTAGTGAATAGGCTGCCTTTAAGGTTGTAAGAGATTTTTTAAAATTTCTATAGGAGGCCTCCAGTGTTATATGTTATGTTGAATTTCACCTTACTTTGTTTTGAAGAGCTCACCAGCAAGAAGCAATATTTCTTGTGTGGGAAACTTTATTGTGTACTTTAATGTTATGCATAGTACATTGCAGTCATTCCTTTTTGGTCCCTCATTATTTTAAAAATGGCTATTGATTTAGTACAAATGATTGCATATGTAATCAACATGTGTAATCATTGAGTTTGCTTACTTTATGTAGGCAGGTAATGTTTTTCCACATGAGGAATTTTATTATGTGTTTCTTTATTACACATCCCTGTAAACTGTGCATTTGTTCTTTCAAATAGTACCTTTAAAATGGTACAATCAATATAAATGATAAAAATTGGTGATTGAGGAAAGTTACCTAACAGATAGGCCTTTGTCTATTATAATATTTTGAAACCCTAGCCTGTCTTTAAAATTTTATCGATCAAAATGTATCTCTCTTATTTTTATTATTTGAAAATTTTACTTTATAGATATTAATTTCAATATATTCAGAGAACAAGATTATGAAATAAAAATGAGTGGTAGTGTTTGGTTTCAACAAAAATTTCTGTACAGATGGATGTGTTTTACTTTTTTTGTATATAGCTTAACATTTTGTATGTATAGATTAGCTGATCTGATGCAATTTAATTTTGCTGTAGGAAGCTTACATTGCTGATTTAGATGCAAAAAGTGGAGCTTCTCTGAAGCTAACAATTTTGAACAAAAAAGGACGCATATGGACCATGGTTGCTGGTGGTGGAGCATCTGTGATTTACAGGTAGAATATTTTTCAAAAAGCATTTATACTGAATTATTAAAAAAAATTGCTTCAAATCTTCTATGAAAGAAAAACTGCGTTTAAGCACCTGCTGTGTGTGAGATTGGTAACTGGAAGCTGTTAGAGCTAACTTTTGATTTTGTGACAAGAAAGGGTTTCTGGATGGCTGCTATGGATGATGTAATTTTTTATTTGAGCATCAGGGATTTTGGATATTTTTCCAGCATCTGAGAAGATGGTACACTGAATCTTGATTTGAAATAACTCAATGTTATCTTGTATAGGAAAAGATATTTCAATGTGTTTTCTTTTAGTGATACAATATGTGAATTGGGTGGAGCATCTGAGTTGGCCAATTATGGAGAATACTCTGGGGCTCCAACTGAGATGCAAACTTATGAATATGCTAAAACCATTCTGGGGTTGATGACTCAAGAACAACATCCTGAAGGTCTGTGTTAATTCCCCACATGGATTTTTGACATTGCTTGAATTCCAGATATTTGCTATTTAGATTAATTTATCTTTTTGTTTTAGGAAAGATCTTGTTGATAGGTGGTGGTATAGCAAATTTTACAAATGTTGCTGCTACTTTCAAGGTAATTGCGTTATCATTTCTTTCTTTCTGTGTATTGAATTGTTTGTTTTTTATCTAATGCATTTTTGCTTGTTTGTTATAGGGAATAGTGAAAGCATTGCTTGAGTTCCAGACTAAATTGATTGATCATAACGTTTCAATATATGTTAGAAGAGCAGGTCCCAATTATCAGGAAGGTTTGCGTGTGATGCGGGAAATTGGTAAGCTATCTTTTTACTTTTATGTGATGGATAATTTTTGTTAAATATTAACACTAGAACTACTAACAATGTAAATATACCTTTTTTTATCTGTTATTACCAGTTATTTTGACCAGCTTGGTGAAAGTTTTTAAAACTTTCAGAAATCTATTTTCTTAAAAGAATTATAAAAGTAATAGTGTGTGTTATAAGTAACCTGTATTTTAAGTTTTAATGGAGAACATAATGCATTATCATTGAAATAATTTGTAATGAGTTTAATTGTTTGAATATTATTTTGTGAAATCTTGCATGAGAAATGCATTCATTCTGAACTTTTCTGAGTGTCGTTTGTGATATTTCCATTTGTTTTACCTCCCAGTACATGAAGACTTGGGAGTGATATTAGGAAATTGGGATATTGCTGTCATTACTATTGAAGTGGTAGTTAAAGATATATTTCATTTCGAAAATTCTTTCATGTATATTTTTCAAAAATATTGTACTTTTGATTTGGTTTGCTGATGTGTAAGTTAATACTAAATATAAAAAAAATAAGCTCTACTAGCAAAAATAATCCAGGAATAGAAATAACCTTATTTTACTACTAGTAAGTAACCCGTCATTTTGACGTCATAATGGAAAAAGTATATGAAAGTTAAAAAATATCCCGAATTATCTAAAATATTGCATTTAATCCACACCTTGTAAAAGCAAACACTTTCATTATTTTTTATTTATTTAGTTTTTCATGCGATCGGAGTAGTAGACTGCCATCCAACCCGTCATTTTGACGTCATAATACTAAAAATGACGTCATATTGGAAAAAGTATATGAAAGTTAAAAATATTTTTTACAGTTCACTACGCGATTCATTCACTTCAAGTTTGTTTACTTTCAGAATTCATCGCAAAAGTAAACAGATTTTTAAAAACCGTTAAATATACAGCTAAAAGCATCCAATTTTTTTTAGTTCTGAATGTTTTATAGAAAAATAGGCTGAATAAACGTGATTTGATGGCGAAGATATTAGTGTTTAGGTAAGAAAAAATTCTAATCCACATCTGAAATTGAAATTAAGCATAACCGGCTGTTTGTTTACTGAGGGCTTCAATTGAATAGATGAGTACAGCCCGGAAGTGTCATACAGAGACAACGGCTATTATATATAGGATTAATGCCAGATAAAGGATCTCAATTTCAAAAACAAAATCTGCTTCCATCATAAGGAGAAAATGTTAACACAGCAAGCTAAGGTAGGAAAATGGGTGCTATTTGCTCAAACTATATAAATCATTTGATGTTCATTATATTGACTTGTATGTTTTGTATTTTTTAATCTAAGTATGTTGACTTAAGGTGTTAAGAGATATTGCCTTAATATTTGCAATGGATATGGGAGAAATGATACAATTTTTTCTTCCAAAAAGTATTTCATATTTTAACCCGGGAGCACTCGCACCCAATATCGAACACGAGAACTCGCACCGGGTATCTCATACCCGGTTCATTTCTGCAATTTAAATATCAATTAATATTGTTGATATGCAAACCTTACATAATTAAAGAACATAAAATAATAAATTAAAGATTTTTAGTGAATTTGAGTAATACTTACATTTTTTTAAAGACAATTTTGACAAACTACATACTGATGTTGAACACAGAGACATTTTTCCCATTTTTTATGCATAAACTTTGTTTTTCTGTCCTTATTACATGGGCATATTGAACATCGTTTATATTTTGTCTTGAGTTTTTTTGCAGGTGGTTCACTATTAGTGATTTCAAGTTCCATTAAAGGGCTTGAATAAGTTGTTTTTGCTTGAGGCCCACGATTTTTGTGGTGTTTTGTGTTTTCGAAAATATGTCAATCCCAGTTCCATTCGTCGCATACAAATCCTTCAAATTAGTGTGCGATGACTTATGCGTTCCACATAAGTATAACAGTCCAAGAAATGCTTTTATTTCGATTTCATCTGTCTTCTTTGCATTTCGCTCTCGAGTAAAACGTTCTTGAATAGATTCTATATAAATGTTTGTGCATTGCACCATCATATTTAGCATGTTGCTATCGAAGAGAACATTCCATGCATCTACGGGAGAAGCGATATCTCTTGAATAATGTGTATTACCTGGGAGCTTGCTAATTATGTTCCTTGAAGGCGTCCTTACATTTTGACGGTATTTTTTCTTCAGCCATTTTGTAACTTTATCTTTACCAATATAAAAATCGGCTGTTGACAGTGAATTTTCATCTTCTGTTTCTGTCTCAATTTCAGTAGAAGAATCGTGATTGCTACAGTATTCTCCATCCTCAGAGTCATCACTATCTTCGGATAAAGGTTCATCATCACTAGAAACTGTCTCTTAAAGGTGTCGCAATTGTTTCATTTCCTCGTCGTAATTCAAATAGTGCGCCATGATGCACTAAACTGGCAGAAAAAAGGAAAAATTTGACGCGAGGACTAGCACGGGTATGACGTACCCCCCGAAAGCTTTATCTCAGAATCTATTTTTAGAGCAGACCTAGTTTTTACCCCGCTGAAAGAATGTGACCTTGAGTACAGCTACACGAAATTCTGGCCAAATCCGATAAGAAGAAAGTAACAAAAACATTTAATGAAAATGGATCGGGTATGTCATACCCGGTGCGAGTTCTTGCGGGTTAAGTGATACAGGTATTTAATTTTATGCAATGTGTTTTTGGAAATGACATTTTTTTTTTTTCCTATTGAGTTAATTTCTCTCAACTGTTAGTACTAGTTCAGGACTGCATTTGTTAAAAGAAAAAAAAATGTTAAAATTGGATGAAATAAGAATACATTTGAGTATGTACTGCTGAACTAATAATTAAAATAACAGTTTACCTGTTCATGGTATCACTTAGCAAATCTTTTGGTGTTAATATCTATCTGACTTTGCATTAATTAGTAAATGTGCAGGTTTCCATTTAGTGTAATTGCATGAATTATTGTTCTAGGTGGTACTTTGGGAGTTCCAATTCATGTTTTTGGACCTGAGACCCATATGACAGCAATTGTTGCTATGGCCATGGGTAAAAAATCTCTTCCAGAATTGCCTGAACCTGCTATGACAACAGCAAATTTTCTCCTACCTGGAGGAATGATGGTAAGTATCTAGCATAATTAAACTTAAACTACTGAAGTAGAAGGTTTGATTGTAATGTGAACAAAGTTTAAAGTGTTGTTGTGGTTAGCTAAAAGGAAGAAGGAACTTTTGACATACAAAAGATAGTATAACTGGTCTATGTACAGTCAAAGCAAGTTTTTAGTGTCATGTACAGTTTTATTTTCCCATATGTGAATTTCAAAAATGCTTTTCTACTTAAATAGTTTTGAATAAAGTATTATTTAGTGCTATAAAGTCTCTGTAAACATTTTAAATATTTAATGAAAATAGAATTAGAATATAAATTCCCTGGTATTATGTATCTTTTTTTTTTCACTTGTACCTTTTATGGGACAACCAAGGTCATAAATTGAATTGATAATGTTATTTACAAGAAATATTTTTATTACTTATAGATATCAGTAAAATATTACTGAGTTAGTTTAAAAACTTTTTATTGATTATGTGAATAAATTTGTGGTTATTTTTAGAATTCGGCCCCTCCAAGTAAACTCCCCAGAACTGATTCTGGAAATGGATTATCTTCCATCGATCATCCTCATTCCCGTACCTCCTCCTTATCCTCTGTAAATGGAACTTCTGTGAAACCTCTGTTCAGTCAAGTAAGTCTATTTGTAATGGAATGGATTCATTTGTTTAATTCTTGCTGTCATTATTTTGAAGAATTGGATGCACAGAATGTTGTCTTTGTAAATGATTTTATCAAATTTGAAACTGTACAGTAAAGTCACCAAGTGAGTGTTATTTTGAAAGATGTGCCGTATCATCATCATATGGTAGTTCTTGTTTGAACAATCATAGGAGTTCTTGTTTCAGATGTCCCCAAAGTCACAAAAATCTTATTGTGAGTACTCTCCAGTTTTCAGTCATTATGTTTAAAATCTGGACCCCACCTCATAGAGGGACTTCCTGGTCTATGGATTGAACATGCCCATATCTGGCTTAGACACTTATTGGGACACTTATCTGAGCCAACATGCTGCCACTAGGTTACCTCGGGCTCTTTTGATTTCTAGTGAACATTTAGTTTTTCTAGTTTAATTTTTCAACCCTATTATTTTCAAGTTCGATCTGCTGTAATAACTTAATTGTTTTCTTTTTTTTTAAATCCTAATTGATAACTTTTTCTTTCTGAGAATCTGAGTGAGTAGTTTTAATATTATTTGAATGGGAATCTTTATGACAAGGGACCTGCTAAAACACTTATATAAATTGGATAAATCTGTTTTCTATTATGTATACTGTTTGATATAATCAAAAATATAACTCCCCATATGACTCTTATTTAGAAAAATGAGTTGGTTGGTTTGACGAGAAAACTTGTCTGTTTTGGTAGCTTGTATCGTGTAAAATATTTTTGGCATGCGTTTTAATGCATTTCTTTATCATTTTAGCATATAATCTGAAATTTATCAAATGAATAAACCATTCTCTACTTTTCTAATGACATAAGAATTTTTACTCTTCCTTATAAACTGTTACACAGAAAATGACGCAACTGCTTAAGTTATTTTTTTCTTAACTAGTTTATTCTGATTCTTTTCAAATTTGTTCATTTAGGGTACTAGAGCAATTATCTGGGGTATGCAGACAAGAGCTGTGCAAGGCATGTTGGACTTTGACTATGTGTGTTCACGAAAAGAATGTTCAGTTGCTGCAATGGTTTATCCATTTACTGGAGATCATAAACAGAAGTTTTATTGGGGTCATAAAGAGATTCTAATCCCGGGTAAGTATACAACATTTAATCACTCTAGTCTTGTAGCAAATTCCAACTGAATTAAACTGTCTGTCTGAATTTTTTTTGTTTCAAACTCACTCTATCAAAATATTATGTAAGGGTCAAGTAGCAGAAAAGTTTAATATTTGTTCAACTGAGATTTTTTGTGCTTTTAAGCAAATTTCAAGCATATTTTTTGTTTGTGCTTGTTTAAAACCATACATTTTTATTCTTACTATTTCGCTCTATCTGGGTTCTTTATTTATATATATTAATTTATCATAGGATAAAAGAAAACTTAAGACGGTGTTAATAATATATATCCTAGTTAAAAGAATAATCCTCAATAACTCTAACCAATTTAAACCTCTGTGCTGACTGGAAATTCTTTGGTGCGTTTACATCTGTATTTTTCCCCCTCATATTTCACATTCTATGTCTTTCAAAACTCATTAGAAGTTCACCATTTATATATATGTAATATATATACACACATACATTTTAATATGACCTTAAGTGTTATTCATATGTTCATTCCTGAACCCCCCCCCCCCCCTATGTTTTCCCGATGGCTTTCTAAACAATATTTTCAAAATCTCATGATATATACTTATTACATACATAAAACTGTACTTATTTTTGTCTTTAAAATGCTTTGTTTGTTTAAAAGTGAAATGAACTTCCTATTTCAGTGTACAAAAACATGTCTGATGCAATGAAAAAACACAAAGATGCTGATGTTATGATCAGTTTTGCCTCCCTTCGTTCTGCTTATGAAAGTACAATGGAAACGATGCAGTACCCTCGAGTATAATATTTATTTTATTTAATTTCTTTCCTTTATTTTCTTTTCTTAAATGTTTCTGTTAGTGGCCTAAAAAATTTAATGTTTTTTGCATAGAGTGTTTAAATTGTATATGTTCACTATGTATATGTTTTCTCTTTCATCATTCCTTAAAAGAATCAGTGGAATTTCTCATTGTAAGGTCTTTAATTATAGTCTTGTTTTATTATAATCCTAATGCTATATTTACCATATATATTCATGGTATTATACAAAGTTAATTATTTATATTTTTTGTCTAGATTAAAGTTATTGCCATTATTGCTGAAGGAATTCCTGAGAACATGACACGAAAAATGATAAAAGTGGCTGATGAAAAGGGAGTCACTATCATTGGACCTGCTACAGTATGTTTATTTTTTTTCTATGTGTATTTCTACATAATTGATCATATGCAATATGCATAGTTATATTTCCTTTTTTCTGCTGACTTTTAACCATAAGTTTATAAAGCAAGAGTAAAAATAGAATTATTGATATTTTAAGTCATTTTTCCTGGGAAAATCTTATCACCAACTACACTGGTGTCCAAAATGAAGGTCATAAATATGTTTCTGACAACTCAAGATAGCTTTTAGTAAAATTGATTAAACTTTTACCATCTATATATTTTAGTGGAAGGGTAACATAATGTTTTGATTGAACAGTTTGGTAGCAGAATGTTCAGTGACTGTGAATTTTGTCTGCAAAGTAATGATTCTTGCATTGAACCCCCAAGGATTGATTGATTTGAATGTGAATGAGTTGTCAAATGATGGAGAGCTATTGGAAAGCCTAAAGCTGGCCAGTCTCAAGTGAAGGTGATTTGATGGCTACAAGTGACACCAAAAGTGGTATCCAGGTATGGCATCAATTCCAAACACTTGGTACTATCATCAGCAGGGAGCAACAGGATTGTTACGTTGCATTAAATGCATGATGGCTAGAGAGCTGTCTCAGCTCCTGCATTTGGAACAATTTCCAGGCAAACTGTATACAGATGCCTAGTAGAGCAGGGCCTTTATGCCTGCCAACCCCTCTGACCATATCGTACAAGATAGTCCGAACATATCATTCATGAACAGCAAGATTAGGGGCATACTCTTTTCACTGATGAGTCCCCATTCAGTACACAAAGTAATTCATCTGGGACATGTTATCATCCCTCCAGCGTAAGAGAAATCAACCCTTTTGTTGTTAGGCAGTATCATCACATAGAGCTATAGGAAAGAGCTCCTTGATGGTTATTCTGGGAGCTGCCAGTCTGGACATTCTCTTAATCATCTTGTTATGTTGCTATATACATTCTAATTCTATAAGCCATCTCTGTACTTAATTTTGTTGCAATAAACTAATTATTTCTCTAGATATCACAGATTTTGCATTTGTGACCTTAATTTTGGACCCCAATGTATTAATTGTATTTAACTTTTATACATATTTTAACTTTGTATTCTGGATTTACCTTTGTATACTTTGTTTTCTGGAGAATAATAAAATTAATATTTTTGTTCTGAAAACTGATTAAACTAACGTGAGAAATAAGTTTTAAATTGTGTTCTGTTGAATTAACTGTGAAATATAGTTTTTCAAATTCTCTGAATTGAAGAAACCTAATTTTTTGCATGTTGATTGAAAGATGGACTGGACTAGAAATTTGTAATTCAAATATTTTTGTGATTATTAAGTGTTTTAAAAATTTTAGTCTGTTAGAATGTGGAATAAGCGTATACGTCTAGAAGATTGTACCCATAGTCCTATATAAAACTATGAACCATAGTCTACATGTAAAACTAGAATTCTTAGTTATTTTCAGGAATGTTTTAGCAAATGTGTATTGTGGGTAGTAGATCCTATATTATGTATAAATCTTATCGTTGGATGTTTCCCATTCTCAAACTTATTACTTCCCCTTTATGCATCTACATTTCTTTGTTTTTTGATACTAGGTTGTATTTTGATTAAAATGTTTTGGTTTTGAACTCTAAACTAAGATATTGTATATTTTATTAATTTGACATTTACTATAATCCTATAAAAAAGTTGCAGATTGCTTTAATGTAATTTTAATCAATATCAAATTATCTAGTTCTATTTTTTGCCTATTTGCTATTGTTTTTTAATTCTATAATTTTTTATGCAAATACTAGTTATCAACTTTTGGTAAGTATTAAAATTTGCAAATTTATTCATGTTATCATTTGATTGCAACTAAGAATATTCCTATGGTTTAATTTTATGTCGTTTAAATAGTTGCATGAAAATGCCTCTAGATCAGGGGTTCCTAACCTTTTTCCTACATCAACCCCTTTTAAAAGAATGATTTTCTTCGACCCCCATCATATTTTCTGTATAATAAACAGCATAAAACATAACTATAATACTAATAATTTTAAGATAAAAAGAACTTTTTATATACCATATTTTTTAAATTTTCTGCTGAATCATATAAACTTGACAATTCTATGTATTAATACTTTTTAAAATTTTTTGATGAATTATCCCATCAACTTGAAAGAAAATGAACTTAATTGGAAGTTAACTTGCGTTTAACTTTTCGTTCCTGTCCCGGCTGATAGATGGTTGCACCAGTCTACAAAACAAAATGAACTGAAAAAGAATTCAATTCTGCTTAAAGATGGCTAAAAGTATTAAAATAATGCATTGTCATCGTGTTCTGAGCTATTCTAAAAGTTTCAAATGTCTAGCTAGTCGGGAAGTTAGTTAAAAATCAATTGCAAGATTTGTACCCGACAAACACACACACACACACACAAATAAGCAAGAAAGCAAGTTAATAAAAACATGGTAATAATGGCATACAAAACACTTAAAGATGACAATTTGACGAAGAATAGGATTAAAAAATTAGAAAAATAGGTTCATTAGGTTTGTTTTATTTAATTTCCTAAATATAAACAATATTTCAGAAACACAGATTGTAATTGCCCAAACATTGCTAAGAGAAACACAAAACTGCTTCTGATTAAATGTATCGGGAGGACCCGTGTGCTGTTTAAGGTTCAGTGGATTTCTCTAGCGTTGGTACACAAATAAAAGCCGATGGCGGCATTCGAGGCATATACAAAAGCGTCGTGACATTCAACTTTAGATGCATGGATCTATTCACCCTATGCAAATCTGTATTTATATATAATAAAATGGATACTATTGCGTTCCTAAAAAATTAAGTTTTAAAACAAAAATTTATCATAGACCCCCTGGATTACTATAGATCAGTGGTTCCCAACCTTTTTCAGCTGGCGACCCACCTTTCCTTATCGGAATACCTCCATGGTCCATCGGTCCATGTCGGAGTAAAAAACCTTATTTGTATCGTATCCCTTCCTTATGTATATATAATTTACCATCAAATATTGCAAATATATATGTATATATATATGTGCTTTTTTGAAGATACAGATTGATTATTGATAAGCAATTTGTGTTCTGATTTGAAAATGGTTGACAAAATATAAGCACTTTGTAGCAAAATAGTTATTTATTTAACAATAGATATATGTTTGCAATATATGTAACAAGGGGTTTCATACTCACTAACAAGTGTTCCTAGGTGAAGATAAAAACTACAATTATAAAAGTACACAAAGACCATTTTAATAGTTTTAGGATTGAGTTACGACCCACCTGTAACCTTTCTGCGACCCACCAGTTGGGAACCGCTGCTATAGACCCTTTTTAAACTTCCATTGACCCCCAAGGGATCCCTCATTGGGAATCCCTGGTCTAGATGTTTCCATTCCTCCCCCTGTAGTTAAACTGGATATTATTTCATAAGATGATATTTTCATATATTAAATTTTTATTTATCCCTGTGATAAATGTATAAAGTAATGTTTATATCACTATTAAATTTTTATTGTTAAAGGTGGTTTTCATAATGTTATACTCAATGAAATAGTTTAGGATGATTTATTAGTATAGTTTTATCATGATATAAAGAACATATATATTTTTGTGTTACAATTGCAGAAAACTTGATTTTCGGGGGGGTTTTCTATTTATATTCCGATTTCATTTGGTCGAAGTGGAATTGTTTGTTTCTTTCTTATACTTTGGTTTTGATTTTGTTGTTCTCAATGCATTATAAACTGTTGAACAAACTTATATGCTGAAGATTATATGGCAAATAACTCCTTGCTTTAATTTCACAATTGGATTGTTTCAAAAAGTGAAATAAAATGGTGGGCAAAATTGGATTTTTTTCTTGCTACGCTTGGTGTACGTTTTGTGAGTGGAAATTTTACACCAAGTGTTTTAAAATACTACTGGCTTTACATGTCTCCTAGCCATAGTGTGACATGTTTGCTACATTCTGGCAAAATGATTGCATCTAATGGTGTTTTGCCTTCTGCCAGCTATGCAATGATTGTGCTGGCAATGCAATCAGTAAAACCAAACACAATATACATTTGAACATACTAACATTTAAAATGTTTAGCAAAATATACAGAAGTAGAAAATAGAATGAACCAAAAAGAGAATATGCTTTTAAAAGCAGATTGATATTGTTGTATTAATAACACAATTAAATATTACAATGTAAAAACATTTGAAACATATGAAAATAATTATTTAAAATTTTTAACAGAACATACCAAAACGGAAAACAAAATAAACCTAAAACAAAGAGGAACATTCTTTATGGACAGAATGTTATAAAAATTGTGTTAATTACATCATAAAATAGTAAAAAAAAATACTAAAATAATTATCCAAACACATATTTGCTAACATTGAAACTATTTAGCTGAACATACTTTTTGCAAAGAAGAATGAAAAGCATCCAACAAGTTGTATGCCAAATGACAATAGAAGGGAAAAAAATTTTTGGAGACAATTTGACTGCTACTAATGGAAAATTATGAAGATAAAATTTTCAACTAATGGGAGACTAGAAAAATGTCACGATGTCTGTAGTTTCTACCCTGGATGGTTAACACTTTGCCAGATATTTCCCAAAAATGAGAGAATGAAATGATTTAAAACTTTTTTGACCAGAAACACATGGATAGTATGCCTGTTGAAAAGTGTTTTATTTCTCTTTTTGATTATGAATCCCTTGTTTTGATTTCTAAAACATATTTAAATACAAATAAAGTAAAAATTATGTCTTGTGTGTTGTTTTGGTGTATACAAATTTAATAGAAGCAGTGAACAGACATCTCTCATTCAGCTAACTTGTGTTGAGTCATATTAATATTTCTATGTTAGAGTTTTGTTAGAAAACTGTTAGGGAAAATTTTCTGTCAATTTCATGAAGGAAGACTAATATATTTTTTTTCTCTTCACCATACAAAACTTATTTATGAAAGCTTTTGCTAATACATTCCTTTAGATAAAATGTTTTTATGCATCATTTACTTGTAATATTTGTTTTGCCATCTAACTGCACAGATTTTTTAAAAATTGTATTTGTTGCTATATATATGACAGGAACTGTGGGATTATGCATGAATAATACTCTGAACATTGTCATTTCATAGGTTGGTGGCATCAAACCTGGTTGCTTCAAAATAGGTAATACAGGTGGTATGATGGACAATATCTTAGCTTCAAAACTACATAGGCCAGGATGGTAAGATTAATATTCACTTTTATATTAAAAAATATGAGAAAGTCTATATGGGTAGAATTTTTCTAAACTTTGGTTCAGTGATTTAAAACTGGACAGTATTTTATAAGTAATAACATTGTCTTATTTATGCATAGTAAACTGATTTAACTTTTACTCTGTTCTCTTAAAGCCTAGTTAAATTATAAATTATTACAGGTAATAATTAGACTGATTTATCAGGATCATTAGCAACTGTTTCATGTTAGTGCTAAACTTCAGTTTTGTTCATCACTGAGAGTTTTAATCTTATTAATATGCATTAAATTGTTTTGTAACTTGGTTAGATTTTTTCTGAAATTGAAATGTTAAGGAATTATTCAGTCTGTGAGTTTCAATTTTGTCTATTTCAGTGTTGCTTATGTATCTCGCTCTGGTGGAATGTCAAATGAATTGAATAACATCATTTCACGTGCAACGAATGGAGTATATGAGGGTGTTGCCATTGGTGGTGATAGGTAAGCTATCTTGGGTACTTAGTTTCCATGAAGCAGACAGTGGCCAAATGGCTAGAGTGCTGGTACACAGTACCAAAGTATGTTGGCATGGATGTTTGGAGCCGTTCGTAATGGGCTTGAAGCAGTAGGTCCTCATGTAGTAAAAGTTGACTGTAGAGCTCCAGACCAAACCAAACTTTGTTTCTGTATGAATTGAAAACTTTTCCGAGACTTTTAGGAAAATGTAGAATTTAGAAATTTAATAATAGCTTGCTACTAACACCGTATTATTCACTAATCTGGCAGTGCCCCTACAAAACCAACTAAGATTCACAGAACAATAGTTTAAATTTTTATGATTTTAGTGTTGCAATGAAGAATCATTTAATTTTATTTTAAACTAGAATCAAAATGAATAGATATGCGAGGCTTTAAAGACTATTTCTTATTAATATTGACTATTTAATATGCCCTTTTTTCAGTCTACCACTCTGAGACCAATGGATATGTTTTGTAGTTTTGATAGAATTTTGTTCCCACCCTGAATTCAAAATTTAGGAGATGTAACAGCGTTTGTTAAGATATTTTCTATATATTGTTATTTTGTTAACCTATACAACTTGGGGAAGGATAGTTACATTTAATTTAATTAGATGTCTGTATTTACGTATTTTGTTTTCTTTTTGTATGTCATGCAAATTATATTTATTTTGTGATAATGCATTTGTTTTCTTTATATCGTCAAACTGTAGAAATTTTAATAAATATATTGGCAAGAAAAAAAAGAAGTTTTTGGTCTTCACTTAAGTTTTGTTTTCTAAATACATTAGGATTTATGTAATTCTCTTATTTGTGTATGTTTGGATGCTTGAATAAGTATGTTGAGAGAGGAAGTTATTTACTTTTACTTTGGTTACATAGATATTGTGCATTGTTCCTTTAATTACATAATATTAAAGTAAACTCTTTAGTATTAGTCTTTGTTAGAAGTTAGGAGCTCAGTAAATTGGAGAATGAATAAATAATTCAATTTTCTCTTGTTACTGCAAACTAAAGGTCTTAAATTTTCTGTATCAGATATCCAGGAACCACATTTATGGATCACTTACTGAGGTATCAACAGGAAGCTGAAGTGAAAATGATGGTTCTATTAGGAGAGGTAATAAAAATAATTTTGTACATATTAATTCTGTGTATATTCTATGTTAAAGTAAAACTCAATGTTAATAAAAGTTCTGTAATGAAATCCAAATATTAAACGATTGATTATATATCTAAAGTATATAAAATCTGCCAAGTCCAATGAAAGCCTGCACATGTTCTCCTAATTAAGATTTTTTCTAGTTTGAGTTAACATTTTTATAAAGGAAATAATTCATGTCAAATTACTTAATTTTTGTGCTCTCAGAGATTCAGTTAAAAAACTTACAACTATGTATTGAATGAGATTTTCAATTTGCATCTTAAACTTAGCTATGTTTACCTCCCACAATTAAGCATCATTTGCATTAAATACCCCTTTTATATAAAAATAATAATAAAACTGTAAATTTATTTGAAAGCAGTCATATCATGGTTGGTATAACTGCTAGAAAATTTGTTTTTCTCTTTCCAGCGTATTAATTATGACTGTATTTGGTTGCTATATACACCTCTAAAAAACTGAATTTTTTTCGTAAGATTCTATTATGAGAGTTGTTTGATAGATCTGTGTCAAATCTAAGTGATACTGCCTTTGGACTGGAATTGTTGCCACTCTCCCATTTAGCATGCTTGTCTAATTGTTAACAGATTCCATGCTTAGTCTGCCATTTTAGTTGGTCCATTCTTGTTACTGCTCACACAATTGAGAAAAAAGAGTTTGACATGTTGCTATAACATTACTTTTTAAGAGGGAAAACAGTGGTCGAAACAGGTTTGATCAATATTATGGCAAATCTGCACCTTTGCTTGGAATGATCTACAAATGAATAGTTGCTTTTTATTGTGGCCAAATGAGCACAATTGAGGCTGAGGTCTTTATGCCAGAAAGTTTTGAAAAAATCCATGATATGGTGATGAATAATAAAATAGTGTGCAAGATTTCTGAGGCATCTCTTAAGAGTGCATACATAATATTTTGAATGAGTATTTTAATCTGAAAAAGCTGTTGGCAAAGTGAACATCACATTAGCTAACAATAGATTAGAAATGTGAACTCTTAAAAAAAAAAATCACAATATGAAGCTGTTTCAAAGAAACCCATACTAATTTTTGCATCATTTCATAAGAATTGATGAAACACAAAAACCATCCCAAAATGAAAGAAAAGGCAAAAGAGTGAGTTGAAGCAGGTGTACCTGCACCAGAGAAGGCCAAAACTGTTCTATCAGCAAGGAAGGTAATGGCTACTGCTTTTAGGGATGCCATGTTATAATCATTGATTGCTTGGGGAAGGACAAAACAATTGCTGGAGATCACTAGGCAACTATACTAGATCATTTAAATAGTAAAATTCCCCCTAAAAAGGCTCTTTTCATTATGATGGTGCTCCAGCTCATTCATTTGCGATTGCTGTTTGAATTCGCCAGATTTGGCCCCCTCTCAGACAACTTCCTGAAACCATATCTTTGTGGGCAGAAATTGGGGTCCAGTTCCAAAGTGATGAGTTATTACTTATTTTACAGTTATTTCTGGATGGGATAAAGAAAAGGCTTGAATATTGTTGAGCCAGGTGCATAACCCTGAAAGAAAAATGATTAAAAACTAGTCATTTTCATAATTTTTACATTGATTTCTCCAATGACCCTCGTTTATCAGATATATTGCTGAAAATTAATTTAAAGTGAAAAGCTCCCAAAAATGATCTTGAACATTAATTTTTAAAAAAATCATAAAGTTTGAATAAGTTTTAAAAACATGTGTGATAGGAATTTAGTTTGAATGAAATGATATGTGTTGTATGAGCATGTTTGTATAGGGATGATATTTCATAAAGTAAAGAAATTGTTTAACGTTTCATTTACAGAGAAGTCTTTTTTCCCCCAATACCATTTCAGGTTGGTGGTGTAGAAGAATACGAAGTTTGTGAAGCTCTGCGAGATGGTCGCATCAGCAAACCTCTTGTTGCATGGTGCATTGGAACTTGTGCACGTATGTTTACATCTGAAGTGCAGTTTGGTCATGCTGGAGCTTGTGCCAATAGTGATAGAGAGACAGCATTGGCCAAGAACAAAGCATTGGCTGATGCAGGGGCCTATGTACCAGATACATTTGACAACTTAGGAAAATCAATACAGTATGTATTCAAATTATGTTGCATAATGTTAGAGTAGTCATGAATGCTGATTATTGCTTCTAATTAAGTATTCTGTGCTTTTAATGTAGCATAAGAGGTTGTTGTACTGGATTTTCTACCCATGCTGATCACTTAAAAATATGTGTATTTGTATATGTATGTTCTAAAGCTCTGTACTTCTACTGAGCATTTCATTCATTAGACTGAAAATGAGGCATTTACAAGATTTAGGAATTATTTCATTGACAATTTCAGTGCAAGTAATAGGGCTATTGTCAAAGCATTCTGAGTTGTCACTCAAATTTCATTAGTATCTGAACTGCTATTAAAACAATCTCTTGAGTGGCCAACAGTCTGAATAAAAGCAGGGCAGATATTCCCCCTTTCAAAAACAAACTCAAAGTTTCTAAAATTATGTAGTCAAGTGGTAGTTAGAACTATTGGCTGTAGTACAAAAACTCAATAAAGAGCTGAATTTATAGTTTGAGAGGATGAAGCAGTTGCCTGTTCCTTCTCCAAATTTAAGGAAATACATGGTGAAATAGAATATGTATATGGAATTACTGCTTTCACATTCACTTTTGAAATATGCTTTGTCTTTGAATTAGTATTATACGATTAGAAACAAAAATATGCATTACAGTTTGTGTTATCAAAATATTGTTTTTTTATCATCTTTAATTTCCAGTTTCTTCTGCAAATTATGTTATCCTGAATTGCGGATCTAATTATGTGTAGATCTCTCCTATTTTCTGAATCTGAAATTTCAGTTGAAATAAATTAGCAATAAACTACAGGTAATTTTAATTAATCTAAGTATCTGAAATACATTACTAAGATAACCTTTGCATTGTAAAATGAGGGTAGATAAAAAAAAAAGTAGATAGAAGGTAGATTATAAATTGACATTTTCATTTTTTTCCCCTTCATAAACTATATTTTTCAGTAGAGTTTTCTAGGAAAAAAATTAAAAAAATTCTGATAAACAAATTCTAAAAATTGAATGGCATTGAATTTTCTATTATGTGGTGCATCCATCATTATTAAAATTGTAGATTCCACAGTACTTTTTGATGTCTTGACTTGGCCTTTACTATCTGTGTCTGTGTATTTTTAAAAAATATGCACACACACACAGAATTTTTCTTTTAAAGTCTTATTTTGAATTTTTAAAAAATCACATTTTGAATTTTTTATAGACAAGATTTCTAGTTTCTGTTCAAATTTGTCCTTTTACCAAATTTTCTCTTCTGGAGACATTTGAGTTTGTAAATAGCTGAGATCAAGTAACACTTAAATGAAGCCTAAAATAAGTCAAAATTCCTTTTTCCTGAACATTGTAAATAACTGCTTGATGTTAAGTTACTTTTATTATTTTTTGCAGAGCATGCGATTCCTGTTGTTTATAGTTGGTTTGTTAAAGAATGCATTTAGTATAACTTGATTCATGAGTTGGAGGTGCTACAATGCCAAAGCAGACTGCCAATGTTATTTAGAGACAGGGTTGTGTGTTGGTCTTAGTAATTAAATGTTTCTGCTAGAAATGATTCAAATCTGAATTTCCTACTTTCAGGTCTGTTGTGAAGTGGAATAATTCTTGCATTTATGGGAGAAGATTAGGAGAATTTAATTTCAGACTATCTTCTTAATATATCTAAAAATTGATAACATTCTAAATTTCATGTTTTGTAAAATCTTATTTTAGGACAAAACCTTATTTTTTTTCTGGATAAATTCTTTTGAAGTTATTTTGTAACTGAAATAGCGAAACTGAGAATGAGAACAACTTTATCTATTAAATTTCTTTCAGTGGATATAGTATTTCATAAATATATAAAATCCTCTATATAAAGATTTATTTGTATTACGGATTATTTTGATGGAATTTAATTTCTATTTTAGATCTGTGTATGAAGATCTAGTTGACCAGGGTGAAATAATACCCCAAGCAGAACTTCCTCCACCTGCTGTACCAATGGATTATAGTTGGGCCAGGGTATATAATTTTACTTCTTGTGATTTTAATGTACTACAACTGAAAATATAAATTTTTGTTTTATATTTCACTGCTGTGTGATGTTACATATCCAATGTCTGCTGTTTTGTTGTATTTAAAAAGATAGGGACTATTGATTCATATTTCACTTCATGTGTCAGAAAATAAATAGTTTATTATTGCTAGGCATAGTATTTACATATATAAGAACTCAGAATATTCCCATCGTTCATGTCAGAGTCTAATCTCTTTGTGTAAAATAATTTGGAGCTGCTGTTATGTATAGTTTTTAAAAAAAATATTATCTATAGAGTAATGTAGTCTTGTATATTATTTCATTTTAATAGTGTTTATATTTGAAGTGGTGCCTTGTTTTCTACTAGGGTGGCCTGTATTTCATAGGGGAAAGTACAGCATACACAATTCATTAAAGTATCTGCTGCAACTTCAGTTTTTAGTGTGGATGGTCCCCCATAGATTGGAGAAAAAGTTGGTGCAGATTTCTACTTGATTGGGAGTAGAATTACTACCTAGATGCTAAATATCATAATTAATGAACTTTTACTAATTGTTGATTTTAATTTAGAACAATATTTCAAACTGTTATAGCAATGAGAGAACTAGGCATACCTGAAAAGTTTGTTCGAATTGTGTAGATGACTCTTGCAGAAACATCTCTCAGATGCTTCTGAATCTCTTGTATAAAAAATGTTGGATCAAGTTCATAGGAGAGACATCCATATTAAATATTACTGTCTGATTAACTGCAAAGTGACCCATGGCTCTTATGTAAAAGAAGCATTGTATTTTCCAGGAATTGGGTCTAATTCGGAAGCCAGCTTCATTTATGACCAGTATTTGCGATGAACGAGGTCAAGAGCTACTCTATGCAGGCACCCCTATCACTACTGTTATAAAAGAAGACCTGGGCATTGGTGGTGTCTTGGGTCTCCTTTGGTTCCAAAGACGGTTACCGACTTTTGCCGGCAAGTTCTTGGAAATGGTTTTGATGGTGACTGCAGACCATGGACCTGCTGTGTCTGGTGCCCACAATACTATTGTCTGTGCAAGGGCTGGGAAAGATTTGGTTTCATCTTTAGTATCTGGCCTCTTAACAATTGTAAGTGCTGACTTTTCTTACAAGTTGTATACAGTTAACTTCTGTGGCACACTACAATGTTTGATTGTTTTTCTCAGGGGGACAGATTTGGTGGAGCATTGGATGCTGCTGCTAAGCTGTTCAGCGAGGCATATGACAGTGGAATGATCCCAATGGAATTTGTAAATTCAATGAGGAAGAAAGGCCAGTTGATAATGGGTATTGGTCACCGTGTGAAATCAGTGAGTTATGTTCCTCCTACTTCTCTCAAATATTTAAATGCTGCCTATAAAAATATAATTTCAATAACCAATAAATTATATAAAAGAATAATCTATCATCTTTATGTTATTTAGATCAACAATCCTGATATGCGAGTCCAAATCCTGAAAAATTATGTGAAAGACCATTTTCCTGCCACACCTGTGTTAGATTATGCTTTGGCTGTTGAAAAAATTACCACATCTAAAGTAAGATAATTTTTCATCTTCAAACATTAAGACTTTAAAAAATACTTGGTTTCTAGTTTTACTGTTAAGAAAATACTTCTATTTTAATGTGTTTTTGTCTCATTGATGAAGTGCCCAATGCAAACTAAAATTATTTATTAAAAATGAAACTGGCTGTGTTTACAACATGGAAAAGTAGTTCTATTTCTTTGAAACAGTTATTAGATTTCAAATTTTCAATTGTATGATTTTCGTTCAACTCCCCAAATGATTGTATTCAATATCCCAACTTTTAGAGTTAAATCTGTATATGTATTTTTTTTTTTTCTTTGCTACCTGTAGTTGAATTATTACTTTGAAAGTAAGAGCTAGAAATGAAATTTTTGTTTTCAAAAGTTTACACACCCATTTTGACTTTGAGTTAGCAACTCAATCATTTCTCTATCAGCATTAAAGGTTCAATTTGTTTGCTATTTCTGCTTCTAAGGCATCCCTCTCTAGGGGAAATCCTTGCTATGACCTTGCTTCATACAAGTTTTTGAAATGGTGAAAAATGTTTCTGAAACCATTTCCTTCTTTCTCATCAAAGAAATGCTTTTCATATTTCAGTCATGTCAATAGATGGAATGAAACTAGTCTTTGTCATAACTAACAATAGCAGCGATTAACCCTTTCACGGCGAATGTCACTTATACGTGACAGCAGCTATCCGCGTTTCTGGCCGAACGTCACCTATACGTGTCAGTAGTTCGGAACGTTTTATTAGTTAATTTTTGGGGCACAAGATGGCACCGCATGTCTATTAAATTTGGAGTACACGTAGACGGGACCTTCTATTCGAAAACAAGACTAGTATGAATCACATGCGGTCTGTCGTTTTATGTAAACGAACGGAGGAATGGATGTAGTGCGTTTCACTGTCAGTGGGTAGGGCATTTAAACTTTTCATGTGGTCTTTGTTTACGAGATATCTTTGTTTATTTTTCTTTTGCGGTGGGATTGTAGCGTTGGGTATATGGGTTTTGAGTCAGAATCAGATCCTGTTGCAGTGAGATTTATTTCTTATGATGATTTAATATGGAGAAAAGGAGAAAATATTTAACAGAAGACGAAATTTCTGAATTGATGAGAAATGTGTCTGAAACTGAAAGTGATTATGAAAGTTGTGACAGTGATACAAAAATCTCGTCGGGTGAATCTGTTTATTTGGAACACCAAGATCAGAGTGATGATGAAGATATATCAGACATTTCTATTCTGAGTATATCGCGGGACGGTAATTCTTTGTGGTCTTCTCACGTAAGGGATTTAACTCTACTAACATTCACAGCGGCATGCGGAATAAAAGTCGATGATGCTGTATCAAATGAATTGGATTACTTCAGATGTTTTTTTTATGAAACTGTAATGGATTTAATAACTAAAATAATGCGTATTATATTATACTAACCAAATTAATGCGTATGAGAGGTACATAAATCCGGAAAGTGAACAGAGTTCATCCTCGAAGTATTTTTGCCTGTAACTAAAGAAGAAATGTTTAATTTGCTTCAACAATTTTAATGGGTATCGTGAAAAAACCGAAAATTAAGATGTACCACTCAACGAATCCCATGATTGCAACACCTTTTTTCAGTAAGGTTGAGTCGGGACCAACGCATCGAAATTGTTCGATACTTGCATTTCACTTCTTCTGATGCCAAAAAGATTGAAAAAATGAAACCTTTTTTAGATTTAATCATTCAAAACTTTCAGAGTTCTTGATATATTATTGATATATTCCTGATAGGAATATATCAGTTGATGAAAGTCTCTTACTGTGGAAAGGGAGAGTAGGATTTCGACATTATGTCCCAGCGAAAAATATTTTAAACTGTATAACAAAAATTTTTTAGTGGAAAAATAATAAAAGAATGTGTAAGTAACCCATATATAGCTTAAATAAATAGATTTGTTTGTAAATGTTACTATTTTGGAATTTTTCGTAAATTTAGGCTTAGCGCTTAAAAGTCCGCCGGCCTGGAGGGAACGCTCACGAGAAAAACTTCCAGCCTCAGAGGAAAGCGCGTGATCTGAACTGCCGTCGCGAAAGGGTTAAACCTCGGGCACTTTCCAGTTTGTTCTTACTGGTAGGACTTCTAGAAGAAAAATGTGTCTGTTTAGTTGACTGTCTGAAATATCAGTTTGAACTGAACAGCATAGTGCACTTGATAATTTGCAAATATTTTGAAGAGAACAACATTTTTATGGAGTCATTCATCTTGGTTTTCTCAAATTTTTTTGGAATAGAATCACATTTATTTAATTTTGAAATGTTTGACTTCAACAATGTGTAAATTTGATATACTCTGCACTGCCTATATTTTTCATTTTATTCAAATGAGCTATGTATCATGTGTAGAGATAGATTAAATTGTAGGGAAATGCTAAATAAATGTCATACACGATTTAACAGAAAATTGCATATTCTTCTACTTAAAGGTCCTCTAAAATGAATTGATTGAATTCCAAAGAGTGAAGCAAGCACATTTTTGATAGAATCTTAATTTCTTTCTTGCAACTAAATATATGTTTATTCCTTGATTACATTTCTATCATATAAGTCAATAATCATCCTTAAATGCATGACAAAAAGAAAGTAGCGATCTATATACATTACTTAAAATAACTAATTTTTTTCTTAGGATATATACATGTTAACTAAGTGATTGCTTAATGGGATCTACTTTGCAATTCCTGTTATATTGGAAGTAGATTTCCAACTTAAATATAATTTATATTTGCATAGTTTGACACACCTTATGCATTGTGTGGACCTTATCATTGGACTTATTTTGGTGTTTTTGAGTTCCAATCTTTTCTATTTGAAATAATGACAAGTTTGAGTTATAGTCTGTCCAAAGAGATTACTAAAAAATTTTTATCGGGTTTGGTGAATACACATATTTCATTACTCTCTTAAAATAAAAATCCTAGGATTATTTTGTGTTACAGTTGTAAATATTGCAATTAAAATTCATTGTTGCACTAATTAAGAAATTCATGTAAAACTTTCAAAACAATCCTGAATATCTTTATGTAGCCTCTAGATTGATCTAAAAAACTGGAATTTTTAAGAGTCTCTAATAAGTGATGTGTCAGTGCCATTTAGTAATTGTGTAATGAAAGTTTGTTGCTGTATATTGGATTGTGTTAGAAAAGTTTGATCTGTATTTCAGAAGCCAAATCTGATTTTGAATGTTGATGGTCTGATTGGAGCAGCAGTTGTTGATCTTTTACGTTGTAGTGGTTGTTTCACAGCTGAAGAAGCCCAAGAATACATTGAAATAGGAGCACTCAATGGCCTGTTTGTCCTGGGGCGCACTGTTGGATTCATTGGTAAGATCTTTTTCACTAGATACTAATCATTTAAAACCTTTGCATGATTTTCTCGAAATTGAGGGTCATTGCTAGTCAAAAGTATACTTGCAAATTCATTTAAATCTGGGAAATATTAGGAAATTGTGGTCAATTATTGTAAAACTAGGAAAGTTTTTATGATAATCTCTGCAATGAATTTTGTTATGCCTAAGAAAACAATTTCTTTTTCGTAGAAAAGTAGGTGTGGTGAAATTCAGTTACATAGTAGATGATATCTGTACTCAACTCAATTTTTTAATGTGCAGGACGGAGGTTACAAAAATGCTAAGTATGAGTATTGAAGTGACGAAAACTTAATCCCTTGCAAATGTAGCTATAAAAATGACCAAACTATTCTATTTAAAAGTGCTAATCTGTTTCCAAACATATCTATGCAATTAAGCAAAAGGAACTTAAGTTCGTGAGGAAAGAGCTAGGCTTTGGCACTAAGTTTATCTAAAAGCCCATATCATCAGCAACAATAAGAGATAAGTGTCATTCAGCTTTCAAGTATGGAATAGATTTCTGTTCTGTTAGGACCTTTATGTATATAGAAACTCAAAGTCAATGGTTAAAAATATAAAACTACAAAAAATTAATTTTTTTAAGGATGTTAATGAAGAACAGACCTCACTGCTGGAATTCTAATGTAACATAAATATGATGCAGTTCTCCAAAAATCTCTCAATCTCATTCTGCTAATTGCTTGTATCAAATTGTTCTTTGCCTTCAAAAAATAAGGTTCGTGTGGTGCACTTTGACAAAAATGACAAATTAGATTAAAAAAGAAAGTCACTTTACACATTATTCTATACACCTTGATAGAAGTATGTTTTAAAATATAAAATGGAATATCAGTAAAAATCTACAAAACAAATTTTCTTGCTTTGGATGCCTGCATAATGATGAATGACTAGTTATGTGAAATGAAACTAATGTGTGGAACATTATGACTAAAGAGGAAAAAAAAAATCTGATTAATATTAGTTCTTCAAGCAGTAGCAAAAACTGATAGGCTTGTATAATTTTATTTTGAAATGGTAAAATTTAATAAGAATTTAACTTTTAACAATATTTTAAAATAGCTTTTGTCCACAAACTTATTCCTTATTTTACAACAATGATGTATCATTCTGACTCTTGTTTTTAAAATAATTTCTCAAAAAACCATTATATTGATTACCTTTATTTTGAACCCTGTCTTTAGTTTTGATATGTATGAGCAGAAATTTTGTTTCATTGGTGTAAGAATTCATAGTTAGGTAATATTAGACTTTAAATCGGTTGCAATGAGCCTTTCGTTCATGATTGTTACTGTAATCTGGATACGACCTGGAATGCTCCATACTTTCCAAAAATTATTCTCAAGTTGTCCATGAAAATGTTCTGCCATTATGGCCAACAAAGGTTGGTAATTATTCTCCCATTTTAATTCCCAATCTGTGGTGGCCCCAAAATACACAGTTCATGTTTTTAGAATGTTATATAGAAACATTCTGTGGAAAGTAACTGTTTACTAATTTTGATTGCTCTTTTAGGCATCTAAATACTGTGAAAAAATTAAGCATTTTCCTGAATGCCTGAGAAACTGCATATATATTGAATGTTACATTAAAAAGCTAAAATTAAAATTAAAAATCGAACATGAATGAATTTGATTATTTTGTAGGAATCTAATGTATTTTCTTGTTTAGAGTATTTTCTTTTGCTTTGTTTTGTAGGTCATTACTTGGATCAAAGGCGCTTAAAACAAGGATTATACCGACATCCGTGGGACGATATCTCCTACATTTTGCCAGAAGCTATGATGGAAGACACTTCTTGAATTCACTGACAACCAACAGATAAAGCTATTTCGAAATTAAAATAAACTCTTTTAGGATGGAGAGGGAGCACAAATTACTGTAATTACCGGTGTATTTATTTTATTTTAGCAAATTCTGTAATTTAATTAGCATATTTATTTTTGTAAGATACTGTACCTGTTGCTGAAAAATTTTCTTAAACTACAATATATATGAGAATGTATAAAGCTACTAAACTTTGAAGAAGCCTTTTATGATCTGTATATATGCCTTTCTAATTACTATTTTGGTTTAAGATTAAAAGATGCAACTGAATAAAACATGAATTAAAAAGAGAATTCTATAATATTTTATTCTGAAGAGCGAGGGAAGATGAAGAATATTCGAGATTGGTTGTTGTGACGCATTTGTGTCCTTATGTATGTGTCACGTTTATCATTTGATAGCACTGTTGTGATTAATTTTGAGTCATTAATTAGCTGAGATCTGCACATTCCACTATTATTTATAACATTTTTAGATCATTTCAGTGGATTTAGGGATTTTTTTAGGGGAGAAAATGTTCATTTTTTAGCATTACATCATTTTTTTGTAAGTGTTTTATTGGTTGGTTACATTTGCTGTAACAAAGCCCAAATCAAATGATACATATCAAGTAGAAAACTGTAAACTCCTTAGCAATAAAGGTAATTTAAAGCATAGCTTCTGAAAAAATCTTCCTGTATTGTGTTTTCATTGTCTCCCAAGAGTATTTTGAGAAATCCACCTGAGAATAAAACAAAAAAAATATTGTAAAATGAAACAAACTATGGATAGATATTGTTGATGTACGATATATATTTAGCCACTTCTTAAAATCTAGAGATATTGACATATTACAGAAGAGAAATCAAGGTGGAATTTAGGGTGAGGGGGGGGGGGATTATTATATATAGATGAACTAAGAATGTAACAAATAATGAACCTGTTAATGCTTTACCATAGATCTATATTTAAACAGTTTAGGGACTTTAAGAAAGGATTCTACACCTAAAGCTCCCTCCCTTCCCCTCATTATGCCCCTGGTATATCACTACTACGAGGAACAAAGTTTATTAAGGATAATTTTAACATTTTGTTTATCATAAAATTTGTATTAAAAATAAAACATTTCGGTGTTAGTGCCAAATCTTGATTAACTGAAACTTTTTGTTAATGTGGCTTAATATTTGAAAATTTCCATGATCTACTCCACACTTTCTATCCATGAGGAAAATGAGAAAATACTGATTTAAAAGTTAAAATGAACTGTGGAAATTGACATCAGCCAGTATTTAGAGAAAATTTACGTGCCAGATAGATTTAAAAAAAAAAAAGCAAGATAGAATTTTTTTTAAAAAAAAAATTCTCTAATAACAGTTCATGAAATGATAAAAGAGTACAGATTTTAAATTTGAACTTTTTACTAATGATTTCAAGCAAATAAATTATGAGAAATTAAAAAAAAATTAAAGGAAAGCACTCTGTAAATCAATAAAATATTCATGTTTTACATAAATAATTTGAATTTATCTTATAAAAAATTAACTTGTATAAAATTCACTGTAATTATGTAATGTATTTTATGCCTTTAGTGATTCTGTTCTTGTATTAGATATAACAAGCATAAATAGAAAAATATGTAAAAGCAATATAAAAAAAGTGCAAACTGACTTCTATTTTATGATTCCTTGCTGCTTTTGGGCTCCTACACAAACTTCTTAACTTTTTGTATAACTGAGTAGGAGTGTTGTAAAGATATTTTTCTGAAAAAAAAAAAAAAAAAAATTTGCAACATTACCTTTAGTAATTTTATTTTTGAGAAAACAGTCACAAAATTAGTTTTGAATGTTGCTGTAATTTGTACACTCATGAAACTGAAGATTCTGAGAAAATAAGCAGATAAAAAAAAAAAATAAATAAAAATCCATACAGTAATTTAGAGGATTTAATTTTTCAAGGATTATGTCATCAATTAACAGTACTTTATTCAGACATGTTAATTATATCTAATAATGCTGTACACTGACCTGGATAGATTTCTGGATATACTAAACGCTTTGGACAAAGTGGATAACAATTTAACATACTAGCCTCTAACCTAAAAATAGAATAGAAATCTTACTAACAGGTAATTAAAACATTGTAAGGAATAAAAATGACTTGGTACTTTTTTCAGAATGTACCTCAAGTTCTCAAAATGTTGTAATAAAGTATCAAAGGTAAGCATAGATATAGAATTATTCACAACGGTGTTCAATGTATCGCAAATCTGATGTCTTCATTGTGAAGAGCAGATGTTAAACTTAAAATCTATTTACATTAAAAATGAATCTTACATGGAAACGCCAAAAAATTCATGAAGAGCTGTTGAAACCACTACATCTGCGGAATGTAATATCCTGTAGTAGTCTTTTTTGGAAAGTTGGTAACCCCAGTTCAATATATTTTCTTTAAGGTACTCCTCAGCTTCTCCAAAAATTTCTAGAGGGAAATAGTCAGAACACAACGCAATAATATATTTTACATACATTTTAGCAACAGTTGATTGTAATTTTTATTACAGCATAAAAGCTTTTCTATATTATAGAAAGCATTATATTAGTATTGAAGAATGCATATCAACAATATTTAGTGAATAGACTATGCCTCCCCTCCCCCAAGAAAACATAAAATAAATTAAGACCTATGTTGTAATCTATAGATTCCTTTCTCTTTACTAAACTTATTTGTTCAAAATTATTGGAGTGAATCGGTTTAAAATTTAGTTTAATTTCTAGCAGAGTGAATCACTTACTGAGAGAAAATGCTTCGAATGGTTTTAACCATTTCATTTGTAAATTGTCAATAGTATAGCTTTTTAGAAAATGGAATGAAATGTTTTATGGCTTTGCAATATCAATAATCATTAGGTTGTTTCTATTGGAATCATTAGGTTGCCACAGTAGACAGTGTTGATATTTGTCTTTTGTTATTTTATTTTTTCAGTTTTTAGGTGATTATTAATGAAATATAGAGCTGAGGACAATGGTTCCTAAATAATTTGTTGTGTATTTATCCTCTGGCTTGTTACTGAGTAATTAAACTGTCTTCAATACAATGTTACCTAAATTAATTTAATGGGTTACGTTTATGATTATGAATTAATTTAATGAATTACGTTTCAAAGTTAAATAACCTTTTAAAAGGCTTTAATACATTGTTGATGTAATACATCAAAACGTATGTAGTCTTAATTCCTGCATAATATTGGAAATTATTGTATGAAATGTAGATGACGTAAACTGTCTTCTGTCACCAGCACATAAAAAAACAAGATGCCAATTCATGTCTACTGTGAACAATGTGTTAAGCATACTTAACTATTTTATGCAGCATGTTATAACAAAATAGCCATAGCCATGTAAAAAAAAATTAAAAAAATACATGAGGTTAAGTTTATCAGTGGAAAAAAAGGGTTTTTTTTAAAAATCTTTTGAATGCTCTACATGAATGAAAATGAAGACCTATTTATTTGAAGCAAGTCAGATGTCTTCAGTAGGTTGAAAGTACAGATTTTCTTTCATCTTATGCCAGCTGCTGCTCTGATGCCTTTGTTTGTTGTTGCTGTTTGTGTATCAAGCTTTATATCTAAATATTATATATGAGATGTGTTTCTATACATTACACATTAGTAGCCCCCCCCCCCTCTTTTTTGTGCCAATGTTTACTATGAATCCTTCAACACAAAACATTACATTTCTCTAAAATTTTCATCCTTGCTTTATTAAAAGTATCTACTGTCTGACCACGGAAGCAAGGTCCCTGGAAGCTGTTGCGCATGTGTGAGAAAAGCTAGTCTACTTAGAAAATAGGGGAAAACGTCATATTTTCGGATGTGTTTGTTTATGAAATACGGAATGTATTTCAGACTGCTTTTTGTCCGCAATTTTAAAGTTATTTTTTAAAACTTTATTTTTGATCGAATGTGAATAATAATTTCAAAATAATAAAAAGAAAGAAGCAAATCTATTTAAAAAATAAGAGTTTTAAGAAGTAGACATTTTCGGATTACATCACAATCAAAATTATCTAAAGCTACGTTTTCGGTTGGTTCTTTTTTTTCTGACGTTTCCTCGGAGATTCAAATTTTGGAGTTTCTTCACCCTTTGCTTCTCTGCATATTCTTTTTACACTGGACATTGATATCCCGGTCATTTCACTAGCTCTCTTCAGGGATTGCGAAAGTGGAACAATAACATTTCCTTCTAGTGCTTCTTTGTCACACAATTTAATTACATTGTGTATTATATGTTTACAGTCACTACGGAACGGCTTATTCCGAGCAGTTGTGTTGGGTAAAGGATCCATTAATTTTAATATAATAATCAAAATAACAGACGAGGAAAAAGCAAGCAACTGCAGTTAGTAACCGATTCTAAAGAATGTTGAGAGAATAGGAGACTTTCCCCCCTCCTTCCTCAGCAGCCTTACCTACAGCGAGAATAGAATCGTCTTGGCATTATGCCAACCGTGGTTCTTCGTACTGTAGTCGGACAGTACATATTTTAACAAGACATCAGAGTAGGTCTTTTCTTCGCTTTCTGAACCTTCTCTCCCTAAAAGAAGCACAGCACTGAAAATATCTGCAAGCTAAGGTTTTTCGTATTTTCAATAATTTCATTAGATGAAAGGAAACAAAGCACGAACACTGTCAATTATAGACAAAAGGTAAGGTATATGTATATCTATAATCAAACCCACAGCTATTACTTTGAAAAAAATCTTCAAAGAACAAAGTATGTTCTTTTAGAGAGTTTTTTTTTTTTCAATATGGATACTTATAACTTTTAGGCACTATTTTATGGTTTAACAAATGACAATTTTAATTAAACTTACTTGGTTTTTCTGTAAATGTTTCTCCAATGACAGACAAAGAAAATTCCTCTCCTTCATCTTTTAATCGATACATCACTGAGAAAAATGTTTCAGGGTCTTTGTCATGTTCCCTGTCAAAATGAAGGTATTGTTATAAATCTTGGTATCCTGTTGTACAGGATACCAAATAATCTAATGAATAAATATAGGTAAAATTTTCATTTGTTGTATATGTGGCTTAAATGTTTGATTCGATTTCAATAGTTAAGAATATTTTTTTATGACAGAGATCATGGGTTCGACTCCTCCCACTCTTAAAACATTAAAAAATGATTCAGGCAGTGAACCAGTATTGGCATGTTTAATCAGTGGATAGGGGAAGAAGATTATGGATTCTGGGGTCTGCCTACATTCTATGATTTAAAGGATTTGCTACTCCAGTTGCCTATTTTGTCAGTGTTGATAAGAAATATATTTTTTACCAAGCAAATGACAATTAGTTGGAGATAGTTTATAGAAAGTGTTTCATTCACAACTTAAACAAATAAAAATATAAACATAATTTTATGTGATTATAATTCTGCTATAATGGTTTATAAAAGACATTCTATTCCTTTTCCATAATATTGAAGGAGGTTGTTACTTTTCATAAACATAAATATTAATTAGACAAGTATATTTTCCTTTGTAAATCCTATAATAACAATATTTAAACTATATTTATAGAATTTTTTAGACGATATTTAGACAACCAAAAAGTCAGAAATCGATAGATTCTGTCATTTTGTTTGATTTTAAAGATAGATATAATTAATTTAATTTGAACACATATCATTTAAATAAAAAAAATGATCTCAACAGTGTTGAAAAGTAAGAAAAGTTTAGGACAGAAATTCATAGTTTCCTAAGGAACTACATAAATGTAAATGTTCTAGATTCCCTAAGAATATGTTTCTATAGAATAGTATTAAATATGGAATTAATATAAAACCATATATTTACACAGGTCATAGAAAACTTTTGACATATATTCTTCTATGCATAGAGAGGGTTTTGTTATACTTTTAATAATTGCTAAAAGTATGAAATGGAAAAGTTTTGACTTCTCAGCGTTCCCTATTATATGGTCACATGGAAGGTTGGAAAATAAAGATAAATCAAAAAATGATCCTGCACACAGTAAAAAAATGAAGTATTCAAAGGTTTAAAGTAAATTACTAATGATGATTTTAATAAAAATTTACTCAAAATAAATAATTAAATTTTCAAAACAGAGCCTGCAAATTTTTTAATAGTTCTACTAGGAACAGTCTGGTATATCCCTTTGCTTATGGGCTATGTTTATGTTCTTCAGACAGTTTGTACTATATTTAAAAAAAGTTTTTTTTTCATTTGTGATACATATATAATCCATAAAACAGAAAATCAGGAGTTCAGTACACACAGATTTCCAAACATATATCTATCAGAAATCAGTTTAAAACCTAAATTATATGATTAAAATTAATGTGCAATTTATTATCCAGTAATGAACAATATTAAATACTACTTAATAATAAATATAAACATAAAACAGATTTGCCGAAAAGCTGTTCAGTTTTTATACCTATTACCATGTTTAACTTACACAGATATTCTTGGCTTTACCAACACTTTCATTTAATATCAAGTCAGTAAGATCCAATAAAAATTGAAAGGGAAAGTAAAACACAAAAGTCTTTAATTTCCGTCTTTCAAAAATGTCTAATACAGAATTTACTAAGAAAACTTTTAAAAAAATTAAATTATTATTCTTTAGGTTTTACAAAAATAAATAATGAATGAACAGAATCAAAACTTTGAATACTTCAGAATAAATTATAAGCAAAAGAGAAAAACATACAAACCAACGATGGGGCCAAACAATATGTAGCTTTTCATTGATTAAATGATTATCATCTGACACTTGTTGCTTATTTGAGTAAAAACTAATTTCATTTGAAGCATGTTTTTCACAAGTCGCATTGAAAATGTCTTCTGGAATGTCAATAGGATAATTTAAAACTTCACATTTTGGACGAATTTGCTCCTCTAAGTTTTTTGGTTTATAGTCTGGCATCACATTCATATATCTGGTGATACTTGATAAAAATGATTCTTTGTTAAAATTAGAATTGAATAAAATTTTGTCTGCAACCAAACTGAAAGAATAAAGCATATTGTTTAAAACATGATTACAAATATATCAGGAAATTAAAGGAAAAAAAAAACAAAACTAGTATAAGCTCAGGATTATTAAGAGGAAACTTCATTACCTCTAAAACACTTTGTGACATATGTTGGCATAAAATTGCTTAACTATGCAACTAAAAGTTGAAATCAAAACATTACTGTTAAGCTATGGAAAATTATTCTTTGGAGAGCCTTTCACCTGGTACAAACTATTTCAAATTAAAATAAACTAGAATCTTTAATTTATTGCACTAACATTAATGGACAAGTCTGGCTAATAATCTTGTTTAAGTTTTAAATCAAAATTAATACAAATCTTTGTGATGTTTGACTGGATAATTTTCACAACTCTATCAATTTTTCATTTTTTTTTAAGTAAAAGACTTAAAACTTTTAGAGTATCTAGATCATAAAAAAACATAAGTCATAATGAAAGAATCATTGGTACAGTTAAAATATAACAGAATTAGCCATGTTTTATACTTCAAGCATTATTTTAGCAGAGACCAATACTGCCCTCCTATGCATAAAAGATTTATCTCAATTTTTTTTCTGAGAAATAAAGACAAGAGATATGACCAATTCCCTTAGGACCTCAACAGTTTATTTTTATATATCTTATTTCTTTAATGATTTTCTAGTATTTTTAAATAAGATTCAGCCTTCTGGCTTAGCAAAAATGTCAGGTAGGTCACAAACAAGAAAAACCGTGAAAATGGAAAAAAATTTCAGGTACGTCTTTTATGCTTAGGAGGGCATAATATGTTTATCATTTAAAACAGAGAAGTTTTGAGAATTTTAAAATAAGTATTCAGACTGAAAAATAATGATTAGATATTCTAATCCTAAAAATGTTAAATACTTACATTTTAATTTCGGATCCATACATAAAAAACAAAACAAAACCCCATCTTAATAATTTCAGAAAGATTAATAATTACCAAGTTAAAATATCATTATAACCATGCTGAAAATATCTTGGCTTCTTCTCTTGAACTGGATACACTAGCTGATTTTCATGAAAATAAGCTATTTTATGTAGTTTGGCAAGGTCTGGTCTCAGTGCTATGAGATCTGCTAATGGCAACACAGAACTTGTAAAGAGAATGCTGTAAAAAAAAAAAAGAAAAAAAAAAAAAAAAAAAGAGGAAATTACGTAAAATTCAGAAAATACGAATAATTTATAAAATTTCACTTGAAATATAGTTGTAAATAAAATTCAAGATTATAATCAAGTTATAGAATGTGAGAATATACATAAAATCATGAAATTACCTAACAGTTCAAAGCAGAAATAACTAGGTTTTCTCTATTACAGCTCAGATTCAAAATATTAGAATAACTGAGAAAAAGTAATAAGAAAGAAATTATTTTCCATTTATTTATTTTTGATACTAAGTAAATGGAATTAAATTTCTTATAAATTTAATCTGGAATGTTTAGATAAGATTTTAACATTTACAAAATATAAAATACAATAAATTAAGTATACAACAGCTTTCTGATACACATCAAAATATTAGAATAAAATTTTGATTGGTTCAAAATATTAGAATATTTTATTTTACTCAAAAATATTACCTTATGAATATGAAGTAAATGGGAGTTAATATTTTGTAGCATCCCCTTTAGCTTTAATAACAGCGTACAATCGATCTTGCATACTATATACAAGGTGTTTACAAACATTTCTATCAATATTAGCCCAAATAGACTTTATACGCGCCACTAACTCAGTTTTACTTGAAGGGGGATTTTCTTGGAGTTTTTCTTCATTATACCCCATAAGTTTTCGATGGGATTAATGTCTGGTGAGTTTGGTGGCCAAGGAAGCACCTTAATTTTACGTTGGCGGAACCAATTCTTAGTTAACACCGAGGTATGCGGTGACGCTAAATCTTCTTGAAAGATGAAATCATCTTCCAATAAATCTTCTGATGATGGAATCATATAATATTCCAAAATTTCTTGATATATCTGAGAGTTAACCTTTTCGTAGACGATGCATAACTTTCCCGATCCTTCTGCGCTCATGCAACCCCAAACCATGACACTAGCAGCCCCGCTACTTTAGCAGCAAATTTTACTGAACGTTTAAGGCATTCTTTATCAAATGCTTCTTGCTTCATTCTCCAAACTCGAATACCTTGATTACCATATGAAACACAAAACATACTTTTATCACTAAATAATATTTTTTTCCAAATCTTCTTCGCTCCATAGAAGTCTTGATTTACACCAATTCAATCTTATATGCTTTTGTTTTGCAGTCATGAGAGGTTTTGTTTTCGGTACACGAGATTCAAACTTAAATTTATGGAGACGTCTTAATGTTGTCGATTTAGAAACTTCAACTTCTTCTTCTTTCCATTTTCGGTGCACGAATCGCACACTTTTAAAACGGTTTTTCTTAACTATACGCTTCAGTTTCCTGTCATCTCTAGCAGATGTTTTTGGTTTTCGGCGATTTTTTTGAAATTTTCTATATTTTTAATATTGTGTCAGTATTTTACTAACGCTTGATTGTGAACAATGTAAATAATTCGCTATATAACATTGATTTTTACCGTGCCGATACAAATCAACCATACGAAGTTTAATAGATTCAGGAATATCACTCACACGACCCATTTTAAGACGAAAAAGCAAACAAACTGCAAAAAGAATACTGATTTTAAATAAAATCGTCTGAATTTAATCAATGATGCCACTAGTTATGAATTGGTGATAATTAAAGGATAATTAATGTGAAATATTCTAATATTTTGAACCACTTGAATAAATATTCTAATATTTTGACTTTTCAAAATATTTTTTTTTTCAATTAATCTTTTCAAAAATGATATTAATTTTAAGATAATAAATAAGTTTAATCAACAATAAGTTCTTAATAAAAATATCGTTTGCATATTTGCATTAAAAGATATTAAATAATAACGATAATATAATAACGATATTTTCAGTTTGTAAAAAAATGTAATTATTCTAATATTTTGAATATGAGCTGTATTATTATTTTATTTAGATGAAAAAATATTTGTACCATCCTGGAATAACTAATGGCAAAAATTAATCTGTATCCAGGTTAAAAACATAACAAAACACTATTTAAGAAAGTTATTATTAATTTTCCTTATAATTATATTTACCTTGATTGATTTTAAAAATTAATGATTCATTTATGATCTTATTAAAAGTTTCATAAATTTTTCTTAATGACTGTGTTCTAGTTGGTCAAGTTTTGAAAGCTATATTTAACTACAAGATATAACATGATTACATTTCCTGCCAGTTCTATTAGCTCTAAATAACATTTTACTAGAGGAGTTTGAATACTGTGGACATTTACATAATAAACAGTAATAAAAGACTAACAGATCAGAAATACTCTAGATCTGGGATAGGCAACTTTTTTTATGAGGAGGGCATATTTCAGAAATACAGTAGTTTTGCGAGCATTGCTGGATGAAGAGGAGGGAGGGAGGGGTCAATATTTATACATGAAAATATTAATGCGACATAAATTTTACTACACAAATTCAAATTTTAATTTACAGAAAACAATCTTAAAATTGATAATTAATGTGATATTAGACTTTGCCAATTTGCTGCCAACTCGTAGTAATAAGTTGAATTCCCAGTTCTTGGGCATTGGTCCAAATAAGTGCCAGTGAGGCTTGATCAGTACTTTGATTTTAAGTATTTCATATTAGAAAACAAAGATTCACAAGCATAACTCAACAAGCAAAGAGAGTTCAATTTCAGAGCAGGAGAAAGAAGCTGACTCACAGTAAGGAGAGAGCGACGCTGTTGAGAGAACAGGCTACTCAGTTTTTGATTTTTAAGATTTTATAATTTTTACTTTTTTTTTTAACTAAAATTATTTATTACAACTATGAGCATTTGTTGTTCAAATATCTAAAATTTAGATATTTCAAAGGTAAGCACTTTAAAATTGTTTTGCAGGCACTGCGTTGCCAACCCCTGCTCTAGAGAGTTTTTTAATGTTCCTTTAGATATTTTGACTGTGCACACAATATGCAAACAGATATATACAGTGGCTCCCAAAAGTGTTCGTACACTTACGATTTTCAATGAAATAGGGGTCTATCCATTAATTAAAATGAATATTTCAGAATGGGTATTTAATAATAAGATCTATAATCTATTCTTAACAAAACTACAAGAAATATTTTTAAAAATAGTAAAACTTTATTTTTAAGAAACCAATAATCAAAAAGTAACAAAAACTTTATCTCACAAAAGTCATCGTACACTTGTAAAAAATCTCTACATATTAGTAAATATCCTAATTTTTCATTAAATTAATATTCAATTAATATTCTTAATATTTAGTAGGATATCATTTACATCCACAACAGCTTTTAAATGTCTGGGAATAGAGTGCACTAGTTCTTTTGTAATTTATGCATCTATGTTCATCCTTTTATCCATCATAATTGTTTTTAGTTCGCTTTTCATGTGAATGTCGTGTTTTCGTACTCGAACCTCCAGTTCTCTCCAAATATGTTCTATTGGGTTTAAATCTGGCGATTGAGGTGGTGTTTTCAAAATTTGTGGACAAATATAGAGACACGCTGAGAGCCGTGTGCTTAGGATCGTTATCTTGATAAAAAACAAAGTTTGTTTCCAATACTCAAATTTTGGGCTGATAATTTTAAATTGTCTCTTAAAATATTTATATAAACAGCATGACTCATTATGCCATCAATAAATACCAAATTACCTAGTCCTGATGCTGACATGCACCCCTACACAAGGACACCTCCACCGCCATGCTTAACTGTTTCTACTAAGTTCTTGGGATTAAGTTCCTCATTTTTTCTTCTCTATACAATTATACGCCCATTGGAACCAAAAATGTTAAACTTGCTTTCATCGGCAAATAAGACATTATTCCAATACGTTTGGGGCTTATTTATCATTGATAGTGCGAAGGAAAGCCTACGCTTTCTGTTTTTCTCACTCACAAAAAATTTTCTACGGGCCCATGTAATCCAGCTGCTCTGAGAACTCGTCGAACAGTTTCAGGTGAAATTGAAGTAGAAAATGTTTTATTAAATTCTGCAGAAACTTTTACAGCACTCAAACGTGGATTTTTCACAAATTTTCTAATTATAAATCTCTGATCACGTTTTGTTAACTTTGCCGGACGACCTTTTCTTACCTTCTTTTCAATCCAATTTTCTTCTTTAAATCATTTTATCACATACTCCACAGTAGAATTGGATAAATTAAGAAATTTAGCAATATTCCGAATTGATTTACCACTACTATGATGAAAAATAATCAATTTTCGAATGCTGTTTGTTTACGACTATGAACCATTTTTAATTAATAAATAGACTATTACGGAGTAGGCAAGCAAAAATTAAAGCCAAATGATATTTTAAATGCCACCACAATTCAAAAATAAAAAGTCAGACAATAATTTTAATTATGAATTTATCCGAAAATATTTCAGTGTACGATGACTTTTGTGAGATATAAAGTTTTTGTTACTTTTTGATTTCTGGTTTCTTAAAAATAAAGTTTACTATGTTTTCAAAATAGTTCATGTAGTTTTGGTAAGAATAGATTATAGATCTTATTACTAAATACCCATTCTGAAATATTCATTTTAATTGATGGATAAAGCCCTATTTCATTGAAAATCGTATGTGTACAAACACTTTCGGCAGCCACTGTATATATCCATACATATGATAATTCAGGGATAAAAATTCTGGGGAGGATTCTTATGGCAGTAATTTTACTACTGTAAAAATAGGCAACTAATACATATATATTTTAAAATTTACGCACACTGCTTTAAAATGGGGAGAATAGGCGAAAGAGGTGCAGCGTATATAAGCAGTAGCAGTGTGACGAAAATTTGTACTTGGAGCGTTTATTCATTTGGCATCTATTTTGTTTTTTTTTTAGCTTGGCATTGCAGGTTGACCACCCTGCTTGATATGAGTGATAGAACTATATATATATAAATATATAGCCTCACTTCCTATTTCTTCGCGTAAAGTAATTTAATATCTCTAGAAAATTTCCTTGCGAAGTTCCTACATTTTTAGGATCCTTAATCCTATGGGCTCGCAAAGATAAATTATTTCTAGCAAATGTGATAATTACATATACTATACGCAACACTTTGCATCTATCATTTACCGCAATGTGAATTCCTTGCTGACAAACAATATGTATAGTTGTATCCCTTTTCCCTCGATAGTAAGTGTCGCAAGAAATTCCATGTTGGTTTGATTCTTCGTGGTATTCAATATTTCTTGCTAAATGCGCCCAGTCAGATATTTCTCTTACAAAAGCTAGAATTATTGTCTTCAGCTTGTAATTTGTTTTCAAAAGAACTACATCCAGGTGGATTATTTGAATCGCCCATTTTTAAAAATGTTGATATTTCTGCAACTTTCGTTAAAACTTCCTTTTCGGCCTCTTGCTTTTCTGTTCTTTTTGTAAACCGAGCACCACTTAGTTTTTTGACATCTCTGACTACCAACAATACATATATAAATATATAATATTTATAAACAGAATTTAATTAACAGAATATATATATATATATATATGTTCTGTTAATTGCTAATAACTAGTTTTCTATTTATTGATTTTTGAAATTCTAAAAACCATTTTTAATGTGATCTTTTGTTGTAAAATTAAATTTAATTAAATCTTATTCTTTATGTTGCAACCTCAATTAACGTAATAATTTATAACAAACCACTTACTTTTAAAATTATACATCGATGAATCCAAAAACACGCTATACATCAGTAATTTAGTAAAATAATAGTCATAAATTGTACAAAGTCGCTTAATCAGAACAATAAATTACAATACACAATATACTCAATAAGTTTTAAAAATTATAGAACACATTTAATTAAGAATCAACTTTAAATTATTACACTACACAAAGGAAATATAAAGCACTAAATACTGCGCTTGTTTTAAAAAAAATCCCCCAATATTTGCCTGTATTCTGCGCCGATGTTAACTTCTGCTCGTGGGATTCCCCTGATATATATAACTTCTTTGCTGTTCAACACAACTTATAATACGTATAGTAAGTGCCTATTGCAGTGATTTTAAACAATTTTATCAATCCTCATACATTTTTATTTGATTACACAGGTCTGCAAAAAAATATTTTTAAAAGTTGTTTGTACTTTGATAACTGATTTCTATGTATTTCTCAGTGCTGATTTCAAAAATGAAATCCATTTTTTTTGTATCACGTCAGGTTATCTCACAAAAAGGGTGTGTATTTTAGAGGAAAAACTCAATTTAACGCAATTTTGTACATTTTTTCTAAAGGTTTTAAATTTTAATAAACAGATAAGATGCCATGGTTTACATTTACACAACTGAATATTGAAAAAAGTGCATAACTATAGAGTCAAAAGTCCTTGTAGAAGAGCTTTCACTTCACATCAAAACTTCTTTTAGTGGTCTTCCTGCTGTGGACAGCTTGAGGATCGTCCCTTTTTAATATCCAGCAGTAATCCGCTATCATGTTAACGTTCCATCCTCCTTAGTACTTTTTTCCCCATTTCCTTAATGTCTTGATGGAACCTTTCGCCCTCCTCTTCACTGACATCACCAAGATTTACAGGGAAGAAATCAAGGTGTGAGTGGAGAAAATGAACTTTTATTCTCATATTACAACCCAGCTTCATGAAGTTGTCTGGAATATCAGCGACGATTGACTTGTAATTTGGGTCCTTTTTGCTTCCCAGAAAACTGGTTAAAACTAGTTTAAAAGATACCCATGCTGCTTTTTCTTTTGTTTCCATTTTTATCTCTCATAGCTGGCATCCCTCATTAGTTTTCTGATGTCAGGTCCGACAAACACTCCTTCTTTTATCTTTGCCTCGCATAACCCAGGAAACTACTCACAAAGGTATCTAAAACATTCTCCTTCTTTAGGCAATTCCTTGACAAATTGTTTCATCAAACCCACTATATTGTGTAGTGGTGGAAGTAATGCCTTTTTGGGATCTACAAGACTCTCCCTCTCAACATTTTTAACTCTTAACCTCCAAGGTTTTTCTCAGCGGCCATTCTTTCTTCATATAGTGTTGCTTCCTGTCACGACTGTCCTATTCGCAGAGAAAGCAAGGGAACTTTGTGAAACCACTCTGCTGATCAAGCAACATTGAAATCACTTTTAAATCACCACAAATCTTCCATTTATGATCTGAATAACAAATTTTCTTTAAAACCAGTTCAATATTTTCAAGACATTCTTTTTGATGTGGTACAGTGGAAAGTGGTGGGAAGGAGGATGGCGAGGACAGACAGGCACTGACTCAAAAGATGTCAACGGAGGGAGATAGTAAGGGATGAGAGGGAAGGTCGACAGACAGAATTAATAAGAAAGTGATGCAGTTTTAACCGCATTACACTAGTTCTAGTATGATTGTGCAGTATATATAAGAATGTCTATTTCATTGCAAATGCCTTAAAACTTTCTCACATTACTTTTTAAAAGTGTTTGTAATCAAATTATAACACTTTCATTGGAAATATTTGAAATTTTATCTAAACTCGTAGTGCTACCGTACTTTAAAAATACACAAATTCGACAAAACTAGACATGCTAATTGTAACAAAACTGTTCATGATGGAATTTTTCCAATAATTTTCCCATAATTGGTAGCGAAAATACTATAAAAATCACTGATTACATTTGAGACAATTTTTTTTGTTGCAGACCTGTGTTATTAAAGGTATATAAAACAATAAATTTATAATGAATGTTTTCTGAAAACAAAATTATGATAAGTTAAGTGCTAATATATTTATGTGCTTATAGTTTTATTTATCTGAAAAATATTTATTTTTTGTATATTTTATGGTAAACCAGACTATTCAGAATTTTTTTATACAAAAGTTTTCAGAAATTTTTATTTCACCCTTTCTAATTTTGTGCCTGGAGCAGTTTGCTCCAACTGCTCCACAGTAGCTACGCCTGTGGCCTGAGGCTTGACAAGGAGGATATTTATAGAAACCCTTTGCTTGTTAACGATTTCATAGTTACTTTTGGCCTCTTGGACCTGGTCTAGCCTACGGCTAGATCGGGTGGAATAAGACACACACACACACACATATATAAATACATATATATATATATATGTGTGTGTGCATGATAAAATGGGAAGAGGTACTTTAAATGAAGAGCATTACTCCATGAGTCAAATAATATAGTATATCATTGTAAAATTATTACGTTTCAAAAATCCATGATACAAATTATTCTCCTTCAAACCTTAATAGTTTTATTGCAGAAGAGGTTAACAGTAAATGAATGCGATGGTAATAAATATTTTTATAAAATGACAATATAAATTCTAAACTCTCTTACCGAAAATCATGATCTTTGGGTATTGTTTCTGCAAAATGTAACGCCGAAGAAATAGCTCGCCAATGCCATTTTTTAGCTGACATCGTATGTAGCTCAGCAATGTTAGAAAAAAGATCAATTATCAAATCAATTAATTGCTTGTGAGATCCTCCATAAAAAGGTTCTATTAATAAAACTCTTTTCGCACACATAGTCAGGTAGGGAATATAATAAGATAATTACAAATTTCTTCGACGACGAGCGCAAGTATAAATTCTTATCTCAGATCATTGTTAACAATTGAATAATCCTCACATCCATCATAAATATAAACAAATACACGTGCAATGCAAAACAGTTGCCACTTCAAGATTCCTACACATTTTCTAAAAGATGGATAAATTGGATGGATAATTTAATTTTTTAAACCTTTAATTTTCATAAAATAATTATATATCTTTTAATTTTCGATAAGCTTTCCTAACATTGGATAAAACTTGAAAGAAAGGAGAAAAAAATTATAATAATGAGACTATCCAAGACTAAGAGTAACTAAACTCGTTTGAAATACGTAAACAAATTATGAAGCGCTTAATTTGTGTTATTTCTCCCTTTTTATCAATTTAATTATGGTGGACTTTCAATCTGACTTTGTTGTTAGTGATTGTTAGTGACGTAGTTTGAATAATAAAATAATTAACTGACTTCTTTAATAATTAAAAAATAAATTTATTCTTTATTGAATGATTATGTGAATATACAAATTAAATTTTTCATCACAAAAACTAATAATTTGAAGGTTTATTGAGTTCCTTTAAATAAATTAGTATTACCAATGTCTGTTTTGTAGATATATCGGTTCTATGTAACATTTTGATGTGTTTCGTATAACTCTTACAGTACCTGATAAGCATATTGATGTTTTTGAACGTGTTAAAAGGCCTTTAAATTTCTTGTGACCTCTAGGAATATACAACTATCGACCTTTGCTTGTAAAGAAAAGTTATGGAGGGTAAATTATAAATTAAGTATTTACTTACTTTTTCTGTGACCGATTACTGACTTTTACTTTTCCTTCTACATGAGTTAAATTACTTACTTGTTTATGAAACGTTGCTACACCTTAAGTTTCTATTGCACAGCTAAGGTAAACCAATTTTTCAATTTTAAAAGTTGCTATCATTCTGATTAGTGCTAGTAGCTTAAGTTTTCGAAGTTTAAATTCTGCTGTTTGACATCAACTTTTAGGAAAAGGTGGTGTATAAAATGTTGTGAGCTTTAAAATAGTATTATTTTCATGAAAGAAAGCACACAGGAGGGGGGGGGGGAGTATATTTTAAAGTATAAGTTTTAATTAAAAAGTATTTGATTATGTATTCTTGAAGATTCTAGAACAAGCATAAAACAGAGCCAAAATATAGAAGAATAGACAATATATAGAAGTACTTTAATCTAAAATTAATATTCATGAACTATCAGGAAGTTGTGTTTTAATAAAAATTTAAGAGGAGCAGTATATAATGAATTGAACTAATAATAAAAATCTTATGAGAAAAAAATGAAGTGGGACAAAAAACAAATTTTATAAGGAGAAACTTTTAAAACTGTATTTCTTATTAAATATTTTCATAGTTTTTAACATGTTAGCTGAAATAGAATAAACTCTTGTAATTTGCTTAAGTGTATAATCTTTTGTAATTCTTTTTACGTTAATGTATATCTGTGTGGGTTTTATAGTATTTTATTTAAAAAACATGTTAAACTCACAGAATAAAATTAATGTATATCTTGCATTGGTCATATGTTTTGAGATCACTTCCAAACTTCCTATTCATATTGAATGGAGAATGGTAATTAAATGTAAATTTGTATCTCATAGTTTTTCTTACTTAATGATTCATGATTACAACAAACTAATATTCTAAAAAATAATGTAGTGATATTTTCATTTTAGTACTGATATTTGTATATATTTGAAAAATTAAACTGATAAAATGAAGCTTGAACTACTTTTATTTTTACTGTATTTCTTACATATTACAAATACATTTAACAATATTTAACTTAAAGGCTAAAGATGAAAAACATGTATTATCTTTTATTATTATTATTATTATTATTGTTATATATATATATATATATATGTGTGTGTGTGTGTGTGTGTATGTATAAATTTAACCTTAGAGTATTTAATTAAAAAAAACTTAAGTCATGACAACTCATAAAGTAAAATTAACATTTGTCTGGCATTACAAAATTTGCATTTTTGAAACACTCATAATTTCTTGTTTATATGTTTTTAGATCAGCTTAAAACCTCATTTTCATATTCAGATTGTTTGGATAATGCTAATTAAATCTAATTTTTATATCAAAGTTTCTCTGGCTTAAAAATTCATAATTGCACCATACTAAGTTGCCCTTTCCTAGTGAAATTTTTAACTGTCCTTTTAAAATATGAAATTTTCTTCTGTTAGTGGATACTATTTAGAAGAAATGCATAGAATAAAGAGTAAGGATGTGATAAATATATTTATGCTTTTATTATAAAAGTTATGGCCTGTTCACACAGGAGTCTGGTAGCGGAGGCGTTAAAGTATTGAAATATATTTAACCAATGACAAAACTCCAAATGATTAGCAACAAAATTTTTAACGCCTATGATTTGTTTATTTCCATCTGAGCGTCATCTTTCGTTTTATGCTTCCGCTACCAGACTCCTATGTGAACAGGGCCTTAATAGATGTGGCAGTAAAAAGTCTGATCATTCTCATAACCTAACTTCAGTTACATTAGAATTTGCCTTTAGTCTCTTTGTGATTATAGAAGCATATTTATATTTATTAGAACTGACTTGACATTAAATATGTATTTTAATACTCTAATGGTACGGTGAAGGTCAGATTCAACCCAGGGGTGTGTTTTCCCCTCCTGTACTCTCCCCTCTCATTGCAAGAGATCGATGTGACAAGGAACCCTATCAGATAGTCTTGCAACAGGTGTTGGAGTGTTTGCAAGAAATATGAGTGTCTTTGTTGAAAATTGTTATTCGTGATCAATAGTCTTAATTACAAACAGAATACTATAATTAATATGTTGCTGTATTGGAAAAATATTAAATTTTTTTTCACAGGTGTTTGATATGACTTCCTTTAGTTAACCATATAATATCATTGCGATATGCCATTTCTTGCCAAACACGCTGTTCAAGTTCGGGCAAACTTGTAGGCAAAGGTGGTATGAATACAAGATCTTTGACATATCCCCAAAGGAAGAAGTCGCATGGGGTTAAGTCTGGTGACCTAGGAGAGTAGCTGTGTAAGACAAAATCATCAGCTGCACTGCGCCCAATCCAATGGTGTGGTAGTTCTCTGTTTAGAAATTTCGTCACTAGGCTTCAGTGCTTGCATGGATTGTAATTTTTAAGGCTTAAAATGCAATTTTTTTCTCAACACAGTCCAAATGGTAGACTGAGGTATCCCAGGTTCATGACTAGCACGAACCGTTGATTTCTTCGGACTGTGTAATAAAGTCTCGCACTCTTTCAACATTCTCAGCTGAAACACCTGGTTGCTCTGGACTTTTGCCTTTACACAGGCATCCAGTTTCCTGGAACTGGTTGTACCATGTGCTGATACTCTGAGATGTCGGTGCTTAAAATGTTACTTTTGTATAGTACTTTCTCCTAAATTCACACTGAACAGTGATTACTAACTGACTTCTTGCAAAGGATAGCACACAAAAAGCCTTCTCCTGCTTAGACGCCATCTCCACTTCTTTTCGAAATTTCAAAAACAGTTTAATAACAACAGTGCTGCCACCAATTGAGAAAAGAAAATGTTACAAACTAAAAATTTAACATTTTTCCTTTATAATGACATTAATTATAATTTTCCATTTATAATTATGGAAAATATTAAATTTTGTAATTGGATCATTCTTTCTCGATATTATAAGTGTTAAAACTTAATGATTCAATAAAGTTCTACATGTATAATTTTAATTATTTTTTTTTCCTGACCTGAAGTCACACGTTATATTGAAGAAGTTGCAAAGTACATTAATTCCTTCAAACTCCAAATTGAAGATGAAAAGAAAGAAATTGCCGAGTGCCAAAAGAAGTTTTCTAATCTGCAAAATGCTTTTTATGAAAAGGTTAGAAATTTTATCTAAAATATTGGTACTAAATAAGAAAATGAGGTCATATGACTGTATGTTATCATTTTAATTTCAAATGTATGTTTTTAAAAAAAGTGCATATTTATATATATTTAATTATTTATATTTATAGCAGAGAGTTGCTGCTTTGCTACTTGAGTATTTCATATTCAATTAATACTTATTAAACCTTGTTGGTATTAATCAATTAATACCAACTACCTTGAGTATTTCATATTCAATTAATAATTATTAAAATAATCTTTTCTAAAGAAATATTAATATTAGTGGGAAAGAAATAGCTACTAGCACTATGAACACAAAATTATTTTATTCTTTTTAATATATATATATATTATATATATATATATATATATATATATATATATATATATATATATATATATATATATATATATATATATATATATATATATATATATTGTTAGAGATGTTAAGAATATACTAAAATCAGTGACAGTATGTGATTGTATCATTTGCTAAAAGTTAATTACAGCTGTAAAAAATTTTAAGTTTATTTACTTATTTACACATTTTTCACCGCCACATTTGATTCAGACCTAAAAACTAAATGTAAGCAATATATATAGGAAAAATATATACTTATTCACACTTTATGTTAAGTTTGGTGTGATAAAGCGATATTAATGAAAGGTGCAATATACTAAGTTTCATTTCATTCCAGACTGGTCTCCTCTTTTTTATTTTTCATCAAGAAGTTACTAACTTGCATATTTAATTTGTAGTGCATTCATTTTGTTTTAATGCTCACTAGTCACAGAATACTGTATTTTGTTGCTATGGTTGCTATTGATTAGCTATCTTCAAACATTGCTTTAGTTTGTGTTTGGTGCCCAAGTGACAACATTTATGGATTTTTATGCATTAGCAGCTGTGGTTTTATAATATGCACATAAAGGGTTAATTCCTTTTGATTGAAACATTAAATATGACATTTTATTATTATAATGGCCTTTGGGGTAATAAATTTTAGCAGTTAATATACAGTAATTTTTACTGTTATCTTGTGATTCATTTTTTGAATAACTGAACCAAACTGCTATCTTCATGCTATTTTCAGTGAGCCATTCTATAATTTCATATGTTTAATTATGTGATATCATATCAGTTTGATTTTATACATATTTAGTATTTTCATGCTATCTCTGTATTGATTTGAACTGTTAATATTTTCTGTATATTGTTTTCCTCCTTCTTTTTAAGATACTCATGTTATGAAATGATAATAATTGCTAGAACCTGCATGTGACAAACTAATTTTAATGGGTGAATCAAAATTTTTATCAATTATCTGTTCATAAACTTTAATAAAATTTTTATTTCACATTCATAAATTAAATAAATCACAATGTAGTTTATGCTTGAATCTATGCATAAATTTATATATCATATTTTATACTTCTGTTAAAAGTAAATTTATTCATATTTTTAAAAAAATGGGAAAGGTTCATAATTTTAGTATTAAACTCAACCTTTATAAAATAATTCTTAAAATCTGTAATATATGTATATATACTCAAGTTGACATTTGATTAAAGAGACTGGGAAAAATTTAGATAAATGAAAAAATAAAATATCCTTTAATCCTACTCACAGTACTGCCTCAAATATGCATAACCTCATTCAAATTTATAGCCAATAGCTGATTTCAGATACATTTGAACTTGGAGGAAGATAAGGAACAATTTTATTTGCATTTTGATATTCACTTTTATATTAAATATTTAAAATTTGTTTTACTTATAGGCTCCATCCAGTAGTATTATTAATTCCCTCTTCAAAGATGAAGAACAAGATGGCTTTGTTTTTAGTAAATATGATGAAAAAAGAAAACAGCTTGCTGAGCAAAGGAGAGCAGAATATAATACATATCTGGAAAAAGTATATTAGCTTACTCAAATTTTTATAAAAATGATTAAAGTTTTGGAGATCATGTAATTTATATCATTTCAAATATACATAATTTATATTTAAAAGTATCATGTGCTAGCATGCCATTGCTTTTATTTAAATTAGTAGATAAAATAGGGATCTAAAAGTTAATTATTGGCTTGTGCTTCTTTTTCTCTAATGCTTCTTTTATACACACTAGCATTATATATATAGAATTATATATGATTAGAGGCATCAGCATAGCAAAAAGTAGTATATCATCTCATTTTTAAACACTTAAAAAAATTTAAGCTCATCATATGACCCAAGATATATGTATGCCAGATTAAACTAATTTCTTCACTCCTTTGATGTGACTGAAATGATTACTAAAATCATAAATGAGATTTTGGAGTCAGCTGCTTTAATACACCTTCACCAATACAATCTGAAATTTTGGCTTTTTAATGCTATGAAATCAGCTTAATCCTGTCTAAGCTTGAAGTTACTTAAGCTGTCCCTATGAACAGGAAATATGTACCATTTGTTTAAAATATTATCATTATGAGAAATCTATTCAGAAGGAGGAAAAAAGGGTTGATAATCTTATGATACATTTTTTTCAACCTTTACATATATTGTTTCTGGGTTGGTTGCTGGGTAAAAAGAAAGAAAAAAAATCCTGCCTAAATGTTAATTTTCTCTGTATGCAAATCACATAATTTAATTTTGAAATTTGAGTCATAACCTTTTTAGACAAATTTAAGGCAATGTTTTATGCATCATATCTTGATGGATCCAGGTGGTATTCTAGTAGTTTTCCCAAATTATTCATATCATGTTGATTTAATGTATATTTAATACCTAAAGTTTTTAAAAAATTCTTCAAAGTTAAAATATGGAGCAAAATGGGTTGAAGTCCATTTATAATGTAGATTGAGTTATATATCTATTTAACACTCTTCACTATCATTGTCTAGTTATACAAATCTAAAATGCAAGTTAATTGTTATAAACAGCTTCCCTTCCCTTACACTGATTCTTGCAACTATATTTATATCAGAAATAAATAAATATAGATATTTATATATGAGATTAATTAGAATTATTCATTCATTCTCTTTCTCTCTCTCTTTATATATATATATATATATATATATATAGAGAGAGAGAGAGGGGGGGGGGATGATAGAGTATTGTTAATAATATATTCAATACATTGCCATCGATATTTCTCTTTTTTAATGATGGAATTTTAATGTACTTACCTATACAGGGTGATTCCCAATTCATGGTACAAACTTTAAGGGTTGGTACAGTACACTGTAACAATCATTTTTTGTATAGAAATGTATGGAGGCAGGTGAAGTGTTAAAACACAAACACAGGAAAGAGACATGTAAGGAAAGAAAAATTGTTTATTAACAGTGTCGTTGATAAGTGCTATGTTTACAATAAGTGTTCAAAATTGTGTCCAACAGTAATACATGCTTGGCAGCGTCAATGGAGCGATTGGCATACTGTTTCAAAGATGCCAGGTATTTCACTCACATGTGCATTAGCAACAAATATTTGTGTGACGAGATCCTCAATAGAATCAACTGGAGTCGCATAAACGAGACTCTTCAGATGTCCCCATAAGAAGTAATCGATAAATCGGGAGGTCGGTGCCCCAAAAGTGGCATCCAAGTAATTGCGCTGAAATGTGCTGGTGTCCCATCAGGCTGAAACCACAGTTGGTTATGAATGGCGATCGTTAAGGAATATGCCCTGTTGTTATGGGAGAAAATAGTAAGAACTCCCGGTTGCATGTCCATGTGGATTCATGTCTCTACTGAGACCGAGCGTAATTTAAAGACCCAGAGAGGCTTTGTACAGGGGGTTACCGCACTTATTTCTCATCTAAACATCGATTTTGGAGCTCAACAATTTTTATTACCTCGTAACCCCATCGAAGCCAAGACCTTTTCTATCCATCTTAGCTTGAGCCAAAGTGTGTTAAAAGCAGAGGACAGTGATAAAATCCTATGATCAGTGGCATACAAAACTATAAATACCCTCTACCCCGTTTCACATTGGCTCAGGGTCTATACGGATGGCTCTAGAACAAGTGATTGTGTAAACATTGGAGCCAGTGTTCATTGTGATCTGTTCTCATTCTACTCTCCTGTTGGTACTGATGTGTCAGCTTTTGATGGGGGAAATCTCAGCTATCCGTTTCACTCTTATCCAGCTTCAGAGCCGATTAGACCGTTTCTCAAGAGTGGTGATTCTCTCAGATTCAAGAGCAGCTCTTCAGGCTATTGACTCCCCATGTTTCTCTCGATCCAAAGATATTGATGACTGTGTTAACCTTCTGGAACGGTTGTCGAACAATAATAAAACAGTTGTCCTACAGTGGATCCTGGCCCACTGCGGAATTGAGGGGAACGAGGTTGCTGACTTTCTAGCAAAAATGGGGGCTTCTGTTTTACAGTTAAACAACCAGAACTTGGCCTACCATTCCATCAAGACAATAGTCAAAAAGACCCTCAGGTGTTCCTTCTCACAGGTTGTTGCTGCTAGAAGCGATCACAAGCCCTGGTATGTCCATGTCCATGATATCCCTGAGTGGCCTAGAGATAAATCTGTGGCAATGCTACGGCTTTTTTCTGGCCATGACTACCTTCGCAAGCACCTCCACAGAATTAACTTGGCTCCCGACCCTCTTTGTCACCTGTGTAACAACCAGGAAGAAATGGACATGCTTCACCTTGCTTCTTGCCCTGCTCTACCTCCCGTTTCTTTATGGGAGCGATATTGGATTGCCAGACATAAGTTGATGGATTAGCGGATGTCATTTTTCTATCTTGTTCTTGTAATTTTGTAATTTTGTCTTTTTGATATCTGTTGTCCTGTAATTCTTGCCATTGGGGAGAAAAAAAAAAATTAATGGCAATCGGAGCATTTTGAAGCAGTTCTGGTTAAACCTCCTCCAGAAAAATATGATAGCAATTGCCATCAAGTCGCGTTGGTAGTAGATATGGGCTGATCAAGAATTCGTACACAATACCCGCCCACACATTCACAGAGAATCATTCTTGATACGTATGTGGGCATGAGTGGTGTAGATTATCGGTTGACCACACATGCCAATTGTGTACATTGAATGCACCCTTGTGTGTAAACATCGTCTATCTGTGAATTGCAGATGAGCTATGAAGTCCAGCTGCAATGCACTCTGCTTGTTAGGAAATTATCTGTTTATATATATGTTTCTTTACCTTGCTTTAGGTTTTTTTACTTATAATTTTTCTTCTCTGTTTTTATTTTCCTGCTCTCGGGAATTGTAAACGGCTCACGTGAATGTAATGCAGCACAATGAACAAGTCATTCATTTCGCCAATCACACGTCATTACTTATGATGGAGTGTTCTCAAAGATTGTAATTTTTTCTTTGGATGTTTTCCTTTATTATGCAAATTTCTAACCACACTTTGTTACTAAAGATGTTTTTAAAAGTCCTTATTGTTCAGTCTTCACTTCGGTTGTTGTCATTCACTTTTCAGGTGGATGTCTTTTCCCCTAGGCCATTGTATTTCTAGAACAGTAAGATTTATGCTTTTAAATCTTTGTTTTATTTATTGTCTTTTTCTAAATTTTAAATAAAATGATTTTTTGTACTTTAAAAAACTTATTATTTTTTATCACACTGATCCAACATGTATTTAAGTTCTATTTGTTAGGATTAAGAACATTACTGCTGCAAAACCCATTGGCAGAATTCCCCATGCAGAGGATAGTCTGCCAGTTTCAAAGCTTGTACTCTCTGAAAATGCAAGGGGTGCAAGTATTCTTTGTTTAATACTCTCCAAACGGTGTGTTGACTCGCAACTACACAATTTGCAAGATGCTTTCTTCCAGTCCTGGACTGCATGCATTTCTCAGTCAACCGGCTTCATGCCTGATGATGTGGAAAGAACCTCATTCACAAATTTAGCGGTGTACCCACTCAAAAATTCTGTGGTTCTGCATTCATCTATCAGGAAAATGCTCCTGATACATTTGTAGCGCAGCTCTGCCATTATCATTTGCACGGTCATACATGAGATGCATGTGTGCTTTTTCAGCATTTGTAAAGTCTCCCATCACATCACAATTTATTAAGAATGGCATGTTCGTGCAGAAGCATAATGTTTATAGTGGCAAGCCACCACCTGCTCTCTATCATCAATGGAACCAAGCAATCACTCCATTTTTCATGTCCTTTTCCTGTGTTTGTGCTTCAACACTTATCTGCTCCCATACATTCCTATTCAATAAATGATTTACAGTGTACTGTACCAACCCTTAAAGTTTGTACCATGAATTAGGAATCACCCTGTATATGTCCATATAGATTTATCTACTATGTTATACTAATTACAGAAGCTTTAAAAGTTATCTGGGATACTAGAATAACAGGTTATAAATTTTTTAACTAGTCAAAGTAATCTGAAAAGTTACATGTAAATCATTATATATGGTTTTTAATCCAGAAAGAAGCTGAGATTTTATCAAAACAGAGAAATCAAAAGGAAAAAAGAAACATCAGTGCTAAATCCATTTTGGATTCTGTTGATTATGAACGAGTCTTGGCAAAAAGAAAAGAAGAAGAGGCTAAGTTTCGGTAAGTGCTTGAGATAACTTGAATAATGAATCTTCATTGTTTTAGTGTAATCTTAAATTCTGTGTCACTTCCACTTACAAAATATGAAATTGTGGTGGTAGTTTATGATTGACTGATAGCTCAAACTGCATAATCATTGAACACCCGTGTTAATAGGATTCAGATTTTAATATTTGATTATTTTTCACTGTTTCAAATGTTTTATAAAATATATCTTTCTGTTAGTGAGTTAGGTTAAAAAAAAAATTAATTATTTGATTAATTTTTTTAAAATCTCATCTTTGTTTCTATTAATTAATAAATTGCTTTCTTGATTGGTATAACCTCCTCCATTGATCATGTGCTCAAAACATCTTGGCATTCCAAATAACCCCCTCAGGGGGTTTACCTACTTTAGGTAAACATGGTTGTCACAATCTGAGGTACCTCAGTGAACTATCTCTCCTTTCCTTTTTCCTCTTCCTCTCCTCTACTTTTTTTTTTCTCCCTCGATGTGATTCCTCTTCAGAGGAGAAGGCTCCCCATTAGAAGTTGTTGCTGCTCTGTTGTTACTCGCTTCTAATGTATATCACCCACATGTTTGCTGCCAGGGAGACCTGTGCCCCTGGAAAAGGGTATTCTGGCAGTTGCGGGATAGTTTTGGTATCCCAATACACTGCATTGGCTTCCGCTTCAGGTAAATGGGAGGTACATAATAGCCGATTGATACATAATAAATATTGTATCAATCGGCTTGTCTTTATCTAGGAACCAACCAATCGTTTCTACTACTGGGCATCTTGCTAAGGGTGGAGTCTGCTTCAGGGTTGATTTGTGCACGTATAGACACAGCTAACACTGGTGCAGGACCCTGCACTCCGTTGTTTGGGCTCCCTCCTTGGTGGGTGGTGCAGCCGGTGTCTGAATTTTTTTTGTCTTTTCTCACAGACTCTAAAAAATCAAAATCTCCCACAGTGAGCCATAAGTCACCACAACAAACTGACAAATTTATCCCACAAGCTAGGTTTTTCATAATAAAATGTACATATGGTTCTTTTTCCGAAATTTCTCCTTTTGTAATACATGAGACACTGAGGGGAATTATTGGAGATGTAAAATCAATTAAAAAGCTACACTCTGGTGACCATCGCATTGAGGTGTTATCTTGCCAACATGCTATTCAACTTTCTAAAATTACCACCTTTGATCAGTACCTGGTTACCATATCAGCACATGTTACTGGAACTCGTACTGTGGTGTGTTTCAAACTCTGAGTTTTTGCATACTCCAGAGGATGAAATTCTGGAGAACCTGCATGACCAGCTTGTGTGTGCTGTGTGTTGTATTACTATTCATCGGGGTGAGAAGATGCTTTCTACGAAGCACCTCATTTTAATGTTCGACACACCAAACCTTCCGTCTCATGTAAATATGACCTATATTAGAATCCCCATGCACACATACATTCCAAACCCCTTGAGGTGTTTTCAGTGCCAATGTTTCGGACATTCCAAAACTTCCTGTCGTGATATCATTACCTTCGCCTTTTGGGAAGATGTTGGCCATGTCAGTGATAATTGTACTGCTACACCCAAATGCATGAACTGTAATAGCGATCATGTGGCCTACTCTCGGTCATGCCTGAAGTGGTTTACAGAGAAAGAGGTGCAAACTTTAAAATTCATGCAAAATATCTCATATTGAGGCCAGAAAATGGATAGACGCTACGACTCCAAAGGTTGAATATCCTATGCTGCAGCTGTAGTTAAAAATATGAAATCTACTGGTATTCAAACAGAAAATGAACCTGCTAAAAATTCTAACAAAAATAAATCATGAAATGAAAATAAAGATATTCCGTCCTCACCATTAGCTACTATCCGTAAAGAGGTATCTTGTTCGGAATCGAAAAGAATCAAATGTCAAACAATCCTCGCCAATTTCTGCTTCTGAAAATGTTAAAGATATAGATTAGTCATTGTCTTATCATGCAAGTACAAACTCACCCATATCTCTGTACTATAATCGGAAAAAAGTTGCTATTCTTAGAACGTGCATCAGCCTCTCTAGGAAAGTGAAAGATTCTAATTATAATTAAAAAAACAACCAATATGTCCGGAGGATTACCTCAGAATCGGCATTAAAACTATATGTGTCGGAGGATGAGGACAATGATGTTGTATTTGAGGAGTATGTAACTCCTCATTTTTCTTGATTTGTTCCTTTTTTTGCCCTTGTTTTTCCCTCTTTTTTTTTATTGTTTTTACAGGATGGGGGAAATCCCTATCCAGAGGTTTCTGTTTTCCTTTTTTTGCTCTTATCTCATATTTTCATATCAATGTTGTTATCGTTTACTGTTCACTACTTTTATGCATGACCTCTTTTAGAAACTACTTCACTGTTTTTATCAGTTTATATATGCATTATTCTGGACTAGTTTTACTACCTGTTATATATATGGCTGTGTTTATCACTCATTATTCATGACTGGTTTCTCCCTTTGTGTAAGACACTTTTATCAACTTTTATGTTTGATTTTTTTTCATCATTTTGCAAATCACCTCCTATATATTACTGTGTTTCTCACCTTTTAAATGAATCATTTATTCATGTGTATGGATATCCATCACTTTCACACTATACTTAATATCTGTGTTTTTATATAGTGTTGTTCCATATTTTGACTGTTTTTATCTCTTTATTTCATTTGTTTATTTTTTCTCATTGTTTTAATGCATTTTTTTTTCATAAAAATGGTAACTTTTTCAAGTTTTACCATTTGTTTGGCACAGCTTGTCCTCTCTGGACCTTGCACCATTAAACCCAAAACAACCAACCATTCAAAATTACATTTTACATAAATTGTAAACCAATATCAGCCTGTTTGCTAAAGGCTGATATTTTCAGCATTTTTACCTCCTTAAATGATCATATGTATCTTTCATGATTGGACACTATGTTCATCCCCCAAGTCTTTAAAAGATTATTCAAAGCTGATATTTAGTCCTTAAACATTATCTTAAGTAGAAATCAGGGAGTGAAATTGACTCCCAATTCCTAAAGCTGAAACTGAAATAATAAAAAAAATAAAAAATACAGTATAAAAGATTTGCTTATCTATATTGTAATTTATGAAAGTTAAATAATTTTATCGTGTTTTGTTTTAGCCCTTTCATTACTTTTGCACCATATATTTATGTTATGGCATTTACTTCTGCTGAAAGTTATTTGTCTTTCTAGCTTTCGTAAGTTGCAATAAGTAGTATGCTGTACATTAAAATTTATATTACATTTTATAAGCTATTTCTAGCAAGGGAATTTTTGGGTGACTAGAATATATGATTTGTATTTTATTGACCACAACAAGCATTTTTTTCTTTATTTTTTAACTGGGCTTGATCCATTAGGAAGAGTGAATGAGTGTTTATAAATTTAGTTCCAAGTTAAATTTTTTAAACAGCACCAAATTATGCAGCAAATGTATGTCTATTTATTCAAGGATATGCTTATGAGGTATGTGAGAGAATAAAATGTGATAGGAATTCATTTAATATGCTCTATTGTAAGGGCCTATAATTAGTATTTTTTTAATAATATTTTTTTTTCAAAAAAAGTCATTCCATTTCTTTCACTGAAACAGTTGTTAACTTCAGTTTGTTTCACATTGAGAATGAATTTGGTCAAAAATTGAGGTAGTTGAAAGTAGTCATAAAAAGGAGAGAAATTGTTTAAAAATATGTTCCACTGTAATCAAAAAGTATCCGGATTGCTTCATTTAAAATACATCCATATTAGATATGGTCTGCAAACTTTTATCAAACATTTTTACGACTTCTATAAACATCTGACAATAGTCAGTAATGTTATCATCTGAAAATAAATTTTTTTTAATGAGATAAGAATTTTCACTTTGTCAATTTCCCGTAAGGGCGAATGTTATTGGGCAAATAACATGCATTCAATTTTGTTTTCGCTACAATGATGTATGAAATTTCTGCTACAAAAGCATTTGAAATGCTGCAAAAAGCTTTTAAAGACAACTATTTATTAAAAACAACAGTATTTGATTGGTATAAAAAGTTTAAACATGGTAGAGAATCTGTCATAGATGATCCGCAATCTGGTAGACCATTCACTTCGATTAATGATCAAAATTTTGATAAGGTCAGAGAATGGGTGCTTGGTGATCATCATTTGACAATAAGAGACATTATTGAACAAGTTCCAATATCATTTGGTTCTTGTCAAGTAATTTTGAAAGATCATTTAGGGTTGCGATGCACAACTTCTCGAGTTGTTCCAAGAACTTTGAATTTGTTCCAAAAACACAACATGTTCAAGTGGCCCAAGAGATGTTTCCTCAAGCTGATTCCTTTCTAAAATGCATTATTACCTGTGATGAAACTTGGATATACGCTTTTGATACAGAAACAGCTCAACAATCAAGTGAATGGTGCTTGAAAGGTGAAGCAAGACCAAAAAGACCATATGAAAGTCGCTCAAAAATCAAGGTTATGTTGACTGTTTTCTTTGATTGTCGTGGTGATGAATTCCTAGCAACTGGCCAGACAGTCAATAAATATTATTATTTGAGTGTTTTGTGCCGTTTGCATAAAGCAATTCATTGAAAATGGGCAAGAAAACTCATGGGTTTTGCACTCGATATTGTACCTTCTCACAGTGCCATTATTAATCGTGATTTTTTAACAAGACATTCAACAAATATGGCTCCACAAGCTCCATATTCACCTGATATGCTACCATGTGACTTTCTTATTTCCACAGTTGAAATTGCCACTTCTTAGTCACCGTTTTGAGTTCATTAATTCGATAAAAGAAAATTCTCTACGAACTCTGAAGGAGTTTCACAAAAATGACTTTAAGGCATGTTTTGATGATTGGAAAAAATGTTGGCAAAAGTGTATTGCAGTCAGAGGAGATTACTTTGAAGGAGATGCAATAAATTTTGACCAATAAATTGTTAAAGTTGTTTTATGCCAACATTTCGGGTACTTTTTGATTACAGTAGTATATATATTGTTATTTTGAAACATGAAACTCTTAACAGATGTTTTAAAATAAACAAAAACTCAGAAAATTTTAGCTGTTAGGCAGAAATATTAGAGATATTAGTTTGATGGTAAAATCAACTAAACTTTTGAAAAGAATTCAGTGCATTTCTGTGGCCAGTGTTTTTTAATTTCGAAATCCTTAAAATAAATTAATGTAAAAAAACTTCATAGATGGATAATAATTTTTATTTTCATTGAGAATTTTAATGTAGAATTTACTTGATTTTGAAAAGTATTTATTTTTATAATAAAATCACTGTCTTTGTTTGCAGTTATAGTTTTGGATTCTGTAGTTATAGTTTGGATTATTTCAATATGAGGTTTTGATTGATTTTGGTTTATTACCTTATCTTGTCTTTCACTTTATTATCTAAATATTGTAATTTGAAAATGAAAATTATATGAGAATATGAAAATATGTCTTTATTATCTTCATTTCATGTTTAATGATTAAAAAGTTTTGAATGAACACAGTTTTCATGAAAAAACAGATTTCAACTTTTATCAATAGTATTGGTGCATTAGATTTTTAAATTAATAAATGACTCACTGAATCTATTTTATCTTTCTAGATTGAAAGAAGCATTAAAATGTTACATTTATTTTGATATATAAAATCTTTTAGCAACTAACTTTTCTTTATTTACTACTGTATTTCATTGTGAAAATTGGAACAGTGCAATTTCATTGAAAAGTAATACGGTTCTATTCTTGTACATAATGATATTTAGTGTTTTTAGTTCATCAGGAATTATTATGCATATTGCTTGATTGGGTGACAGGAAATTTCTCTGTTTGTATTTTTATTCAATTACTGATTTCTATATATAAAATACAATTAAACAAATTCAATGTTTTGAAAAATATTTTGAGTTTTGTCTTTGCTAGAATATTTGATATTATTCAGTGGGATAAAGCATCTAATTAATTTAGCTGTAAATTTTACGCTCTTTAGATTTTTAAGTATGTGTGCACACTATAAGAGTTAATTATTTATTAAAAGTACAACTGCTTGAAATCATGCTTAGGTTTCTATTTTAGCCATTCATTCAAGTGCCAGCCTCTTAACTGAAATCACTAAGTGAAAATATTTTATCGAATGCAATGGGGATCCTTTAGAGTGATACAAAGGCTATAAATTATTTAAATATGTTATATTTTGTGACCTGACCTACCCAACTGCTTAATGGGACCCTTTTTAACTAAAATTTTATTGGTTTTGCTAATTATAGGTCTTGGTTTGTGTAGAAAATTTTTCCTCTTTTTAATTAATCAAAATTAGATATTTTATGTATAAATTTTATTTTTTATTTTAATTCATTACAAGAAGTCACTGAATATTATAGAACTGTTATGCATGCATTAGAAAATGTTTTTTAACACTTTATGACATTAAAAAATAAATAAATAAATGTTTCGTCTTTTTTTTTTTTTTTAATTCAGTAATATGAATGTTGCTGATGTTCTTCATTCTTCAAGACCTGTTTTAAATGAAAATAGCACAAAACATGTAAGTATATAATCAATTTACTTTTTGACTCCATTGTATTTCTAGATGTAATATTCACACTTCTTGCCTTTAGTTTTAATCATCCAATATAAGCTGTCACTAATTTATTTTGATGAAGTATTCCTTTATTTTAAAGGGACAAAAACCCTTGAAAACTTTGTAAAAATGTTAAAATCTATATATATTATTTCTAAAAGGTGTTTTTTTTGTTTTCTCCCTTCATACTTAACCAAAATCAATAAATGAGGTACCATTTTAAAGATTAAGATCTCCGCTTCATGCAAATTGTCAATTTAGAATTACACATCTTATTGTTTAAAAAATGTTTGTATAAAAAAATTGAAGTATAAACATTACAATTTCTTCCCCTAGATGGTATGCTAGCTAGCTTTTTTTATTTTACCATTATCAATCGCACTGAACTATTAAATTTAAAAATCGTTTGCTCTCATTATCATTCTGTGATTACATTAATGAGTTTCTTTATTGGCAACATCTGCATAGGTGCACATTATTATTTTTGCATGGAAAAACCATATATATTATTTCTAGAAGGTGATATTTTTTGTGACAATCCCTTTCTCTCCTTTCATACTTAACCAAAATCGATAAATGAGGTACCGTTTTAAAGATTAAGTTCTCTGCTTCTGATGAATTGTCAATTCAGAATGATACATTGTATTGTTTGTGTAAAATTCAAAGGGAAAAATTGACTTTTGCCTCTAAAGTTCTTTCCTGGATGCATCAAAATGGCATTATCAAATAGTGTGCACCGAGGTTTTGTAATGTAAACATCACATTTTCCATGAGTTTGTGCCATACTTAGCTTTTAATATTGTCTACAAAGGTGTTTTGACGTGTACATATCTCATGTTCCCCTGTTTTGCTGTATGCTTCACCTCCAGTACTATGGTCAAAGGCATTTTGTAATTCGTTTTGTATTATCCTTATGCACTATTGTTATTTGTCAAGTAAAATATTGCTGCAAATGAGCCGGTTCTTCTTTCATCCTACTACAAACTACCAGCCTATATAGTTTATCGTATTTTAATCGCATGAGAAAGGGTCACATTGGCCACTAGTTTTATATAAATCTGAAAATCTCATGAATTTTATTTTGAATATAAGTGTACTTATAAGATAGCTAGAGTTTCTTTTGTAGTCTGAGAAAATTTTACTTTTGGAAGTAATCTTTGTATGTAGTATTTTTATAAAATTTGTTTCTGAAAGGAGAAGAATTTTATAAGTAATGTAATATATTTATTGCTCTTAATTTTTTTCATAGGATTTAGATTTATTTAATAGTCCAGTATCCACTGTAGTAAGGTAAGAATTAAAGTATTCTAATTTTGCAATTCTGAAATTGTGTTTGTATGTCTGTCTTGAAAGTTTGTCTTTTATTTATTTATGAAATTGCCTTTTCTATTTATTTCAAGTAAAATATTTGTTTGTTAATCTTGACACATTATTAAAAAAAGTTTTTATTTAAAAAAAATTTTTTACTGTGTTGTAACTATATTTTGTTAATTTCTTATACAGGACAAATAGCATAAATGTTCAAACAGTTAATTTACCTGGAGCCGTAATAACCCCAGAAGAAAACATCAGACTTCCATTTGTAAGTTATTCTTAATTTTCATGTACCTTATTTGATATGAAAATTGTTTGTAACATATAACAATTGAGTTGTATTTGCTATTTTATTTTCATTAAATGTTGTATGTAATTGCATTTTTGCTCATACTTGTGAGTAATTTATACCTCCTAGATCTAATTTTAGCATATGTTACTTTATCTTCTTTTACAGCTTATAGAAAAATGCTATTTATTAGTTAATGGTGAAATCTATTGATGAGGTGTTATATCATATTAAATATAATTGTTTATTTTGCATTTAAATTACCTTTTTATCACAATAGCATAGCTTTCATAATATTTTATTTCTTTCTCATTTTTAATTAATGGCTAAAATTAAAAGTTATTTCTTGTTATAAAGGAATTAACGATAGGCTAGAAGTTCAGCCATAAGAAAGGTAGCATTGGAGCCATTTGTAATGTCTGAGAAAAATTAAACTATTTTTCTTTTTATTATTTTTGTGTGTATTTAGTTTTTCTATACATCTCATATAGATAATTTTTTATTAACCGTCAAAAATTATGCAATTTTAATTCATAACTATTTCACTCATTCGTTTCTACATGGAACTTATTTGTGTAATTATTTAAATGAAATTAAACATACTTGGGGAATTAAAAAAAAAGAACTATTAATAATCTATGTTATTGTTAATATTAAAGAAGCATATGAAAAACTGCAATATCAGAAAAGGCTTGGAGTTTCTTTTAAGTACTAAAGGTTGAAACACTGGTCATTAAATTTTCATTTCTAAGTCATTCCTAATCTATCTTTTTAAATCGTCCTTCATTTATAAATTAAATATGTGGGTATGAAATAAAATAATGAAAGAAATATTGTTTTTGCACACAAAACTCTTTCACCCCAAAATGAAAGGTTTTTTAGTGACCCAATTTAAGCATTTTAAACTGGACATTTTATTTTGCCTTTACTCAGAAAATGTAAAAAATGTAGTAAAAAATCTAATGACTGAAAACAAATTTTTTTTAATATTTTTCATTTACAACAAAAAATAATTTATTATTCATTCAAACTAAGATATTTCTATCATTTTATGCATTACTTTTGGGGCATTGTGTTAGGTCTTTATTGATTTCTTGTGTTCATATTGTTCTCATGAAAATATTGCAGAATGTTAATAATTTTTCTATATTTTTTTCCTTTGAATATAGAATTATTTTTTTTAACTAATTTTTTTTTGTTTTTGTGTGCATTTGGTATAATGCATTTTAAAATCAAGGTAGAAGAAAAGCAAAGTTTTGATGCTCTAGAAAAAGAAAATGCTCGACTGACAGAAAAAGAAAATGCTCGACTGCTAGAAGAAAGAATTGCAAAGCATTTGGAGGAACAAAGACATCAGATGCTTTTAGAATTTGAAAATGAGCTACGAAAAAATAACGTAATAAAAGAAGTTAGTAATTCTTTCAATGCTATCCCTGGAAAAAGGGAACTATTTTTTTTTATATTAAGTAACTATTTCTTTTAATCATTTTAGGAAATACGAAATTTAAAGTCAGCTAATTCTATGAGAAGCTCACCAAAAAGGTAATTCCTAATTGGAAAAGTATAAAATATAAAATTAATTGAAAAAGTATATTATTATTTTTGTTAGAAATTATGTTTATTCCATATAAAAAGTTAAATACTCATTTTATTTAGAAAGTAAGCATTCTTCGAATTCTGTAATGCAACATTTAGTAAGTTTTGAGGGTGCATTATGTCACAAAGAAAACAGACGTTTCTAAAAAAATCTGCATTTGTTAAATCACATACAATATCTTTATCATAATAGAAACTAATAATGTGTGTTCTTAACACGTTCGCTGCCAGTAAAATTGATATATCCATCCTCAGATGCCAACGTTTCTATGGTGTCCACTGCAACATTACTATCTCCTTCCGATTTGCTTGTAGAATCCCAACCATACTCTTCATCGTCTGTGCTGTCATAATTAGAAAGATCACCCTTTTCTAATAATTCTAATATTTCGTCTTTAGTCAATTTTTTATTTACTTTCCTTTTCTTGGACTGTGAAGGTCCTGCCATACTTATACTGTCCGCCATTTTTAAAAACACACATAAAAGAATTGAAACACAAAATTTAAAAACCACGCATGTAAAATATAAAAATAATGCTTCACTAACATGCCTCAAAAAACCTCTTCATTGAACCTCAAAGGCTGCACTAAAAATAAAGCATATAACTTATCTCTGGTCAACCGTCGTCCCAGAGCATCTCCAGCATACTAGGTAGCACCATGCTGACATGCTAGCGTGTCAGTGGCATCAAACTTGTTAAATTGATGATCTTCTCCAATACATGTTCCTGTGATAGCCAGCATATCTTTGCATGAGAAGGATTATCAATACTGCGGATTGCGTGATCACTTGCTAATATTTCTCGAAATTGTCTGTGTTTTGTAGCATTTCCTCTAATAAAATTGACAATTTGTATAACTCTTTGTAAAGTGTCATCTATTGTTGCAGTTTGGGAGCATAAGTTTCGCTGATGTAAAATACAATGAAATGTTATAAGATCATTCAAACATTAAAATCCTTTTTCAAATAAGCTATAACCATAAACACATAAAAATAATATGAACCAAAAATCTGTGCCAAAATTAAGAATAAGCCTCTACTAAACCAAATATTAATATGTCATGTTGCTTTACCAAAAGAAAAGAGAAAAAAATGGCTCATTGAAATCATAGAGATCATAGTCAAATTTTTAGATATATATATATTTGATATTTAAAAAATAAAGGTTATGTAAATTCCTTGGAAGGCTTTTTTGTCAATAAATAAATAAAAAATGTTTTGTCCACCATTTCATTGATTCATGCATTAACTTACTTTATTAAATGAGAATTTTCGCTAGCAAATTGCACTGATATTCAGAGAGACATTCAATTTATATAAAATGTTTCATTCCATGGAAATATCACAGTTTCATCCGAATGTAATTTTGCGAGGAATATAGTTGAACTTCTTAATTATATCTGCAGTTCAGTTAGTTTTAGTCTAGCAACCAGATGCCAAGGCTCACTTTTTTAACTTTAAAATAATGCAAGAGTTGAAGAAATGGTAATATCTTAAAATTAACGGTACTTACGTATTATAGCTGAAACTTTGCCACTTGGCGAGAAACCAGCAATAAAGCGCCAACTATGCATCTCTTCCTTGTTTCTAATATAGTTCCCACTATTCATTGCTTTTTGTTAGAAGTTTCATTTTGAGCTTTTTATTTTTATTTTTTCCGATTATGAGAAAACTAGCTGAATGCCCATGTTTCATGACGGAATACATTCTTACCATTCATTATGTAATTTGGTTAATTTAAATAAACTTAAGCAGTAAAGTGCAGTCATTCTTCAGAGAAGTTCACCCTATAATTAAACAACAGTAATCTGACATTAAATATGGGTTTAAGATTTTAAAAAAACTAAGGGATTTAAGCCCTTATTTTAACACCCATAGAGGTTAAATTTATTTTTAAAAATCTTTCTGAGAACCTGAGGCATTAGAGGAACCACAAAGCAAAATTTCCTCTTCCATAGGCCTTCTAGTTACAAAGATAAAGTGATCAGTCAGTCAATGTTTTTGGAGGGCTTTAAACCCCTTAAATTTTCTGTTTCTTAGAGAGATTTCTAAGTAAACACTTCGAACCTTATAGGAATCACCGTGCAAAATTTCTGCTTCCTAGGGCTTATGGTTCTGGAGATACAGTGATCATTCACTCACTATTTTATTTTAGGGGATTAGTCTCATGTTAGCCCTCTTAAAGATTGAATTTTTTAAAAGAGATTTCTAAGAGCAATACCATAAAAAATTTTGACTTCCTAGAAAGTATGGTTCCAGGGATACAGTGATCTTCCAGTCAGTGTTTCATTTTGGGGGATTAAGTCTTTTTTTTCACCCCCTTAAAGATTGAATTTTTAAAAAAAAGATTTCTGAGAGAGCATCTAGGGCAGTGGTGCGCAAACTGTGGGTCACAAATAGTTTGAAGTAAAATTGTATCATTCAAATAATGAATTGAAAATAAGCTTTAAATGTTCTATAAGTAGGTAATTTTAATATTATTTATTTAAATTTTTTATGTGTTAAAATATTATATGGCATTCTTATATAAAGTGTCAAACAGCCTTACAAAGATATATTTGCATTTCTTCTATTCACTTCTACCTATCTGCATGAGAATGGGTTTTCAAGCTGAGTTGTTATAAAAGCGGAACAATGGTTGAAGACTAAACACGGAGTATGATACGAGAGTAGCACTCTAAATTATTTCAACAGATATTGAACAAACATTATTCGAGGTTTATGCTCACCCTTCTATTCATTTTTTTTGGCTATTTTAATTTAGTATAAGTATTTGAAGTTTATAATTTTCGATATTTTAATATAGAGCTTATCATTTTGAAGACATGTTCCTTTTTTTTTTAATTCAAATTTTTGTTAATTTTTACCTAAATGAAATGCAAATACATATTAATATTTCAATATGAAGTTTTAGTCACATGAGATTTGGCAGAAACAAGTGTAGACATTTATTATTGTTATTATGCAAAGTTAATATAAACCCATAATTCACAGTTCATTGATTTTGAAAATAGACTAATCACTAATTTGCCAAAATTTGCTTTTCTCTCTCTCTCTCTCTTTTGTGAATTTTTCCCCAATTTAAAAAAAAAAAATTGCTACAACCAAAGCATGTTCATAAGGGGCCGAGTGACTTTTCATTTATAGATAGTGGGTTGCGATGGAAAAAAGTTTACACACCACTGGTCTAGGACCTAAGAGCAATGCCATACAAACTTCCTAGAAAGCATAATTACAGGGACTTTTTTTTTGGGGGGGGGGGGGTTAAACCCCCTTAAAATCTGTATTTAAAAAAAATTCTTAGCATACAGCTTAAGAACCACCATTCAAAATTTCAGCTACCTACACCATATGGCTCTAGAAATGCAGTGGGGGTGTTTTTTGAGGGGGGGAATTAAACCTCTTATAATTTGTATTTTTAAGAAAGATTTCTTTCTGTGCACTTAGGGCTTAAGAGGAACTACTGTTCAAAATTTCAGTTTCGTAGACCTTATAGTTCTATAAATATAGTACTTTTTCAGGGAGGAATTAATCCCCTTTCAAACCCCCCCCCCCCTTAAGAACCTAGGGCTTAAAGAGAATCACCATTCAAATTTTCAGCTTCATATGCCTTATAGTTCTAGAAATGCAGTTTTTTTCAGGGGGAGGGGATTAAGCCCCTTTAAACCCCCATAAAATTTGTATTAATAAAAAAATTACTCTGTTGTCACTTGGGCTTTAAGAGGAACCACCACTCAAAATTTCAGCCTCCTAGGCTTTATGGTTCCAGAAATATAGTATTTTTTTAGGGGTAATTTATTAATTCCCTTTTAACCTAAAATGAATTCTTTGTGTGCACCCAGGGCTTAAGAGAAACTATTCAAAATTTCAGCTTCCTAGGCCTCATGGTTCCAAAGATGTAGTGTTTTTTGGAGTGGGTGGAGAGAGAAATAGACTCCTATTAACCCCTTAAAATTGGAATTTTTAACGAGCACCTAGGGTCTAAGCACAACCACGATGCAAAATTTCAGCATCCTAAGACTTATGGTTCCAAAGATTTGTGTTTCTTTTAACATACTGTATACATTTGTGTATCTGTTTTGTCATCAGTGCGCAATTTTTATTTGGATCTAAAATTATTTATAGTCGAAATCTTCATCATCTGCCAATTGTTTAAAAAATTTTATTATTCCTTGCGTTTCCCACATGTTTTATCTTTTTTAACATGCTATTTCTCAAAACATTTGGAATTTGCCATTAGAAAATAGGTTGACACTGAGAAATTAGGCATTGGCGATCTGATATTGCGCCAAGTACAAACAGCCACCAAGTTTCAGCTATAATACGTAAGTACCAAATTAACTAATATATTTATTGTTTATTAATTTGTGCTAGATTTGAAATGAAAATGTTACGGAATAGTAAGCATTCACAGCTTACAAGTTACCAACGGACAAAGTATAAATGTTTTAAAAAAAATTTTAAAAGTCCATTTTATGAATCGTCACAAGCAAAATTGGTATCACTATTTTTCAATGAATTTAAAATTTTAACAACATTATAATATTTTCAGCTTTTAAGGCATTCTGCATCCATTTTCCTTTTTTTTTTTTTTTTTTTTAATTATTATTGTACTAGTTTCATCTTGCAATATCTGTTCATGTTTAATTGTAGAAAGAGATAAATTAATCCCCTGAGCTATGAGATAGTTGATTTAAACTTTTTAATTGGAGGGGCTAATTCAATTTACATCAGCTGTATAAAACTACTAAGATAATCTTCATATATTCATTCATAAACAGCCTTTAATTCTCTCATTGTATAAGCAGCAAGGTGGATTTCTTTCATACAGCTTACTTGTGTCTGACTTAAGTCAAACTTTGTTATCATGCAGATGACTTCTATTAAAGGAAAATTAAATTTTTAGGTTTAATAAAAGTGAAGAGAATGATTTAAAGCCTGCAACTTTATATGGGTGTAATGAAACCTCTTATATTTATTTCAGTGTAAAATAAAGGAAATAGTAAATGAAACTACTGGTGAGATATCTGGAAAATCTGTTTATTTAGACAAATTATCTGCTATTATTAAATTTTAATGAGCTAATAATTTTTAGAACAATCACTAGGATTGAAGAATATCCTAAAATAGGAAGAACTGGAGGAGAGGGTGAACCAAAAACTAGGATTTCAGAATATCCTATAATGGGAAGAACTGGAGGAGGGGGTGAACCACTTCGAGATCCTTACGGAAATTTGATAAGTAAGTACTACTGTTTAGCAACTGTGTATTTTGTTTGATTTCATAGACTTATTTTATTTGGTTCATTCTATATTTTAGCTATGAGGGGATTAAAGAATGAGAGTGAATCTGAGTATAAAAACATCATGTCTTTCCCATCTATGCAGCAGCAACCAATTAAGGACAGAATGTCATTGTACAGAGAAGAGTTAAAAAGACAGGTATTTATTTGGATTTTCATTGCCATGCATTACATATTCCTATAATCAAAGCCTAAAAGTATGCATAATGAAGTTTAAATAAGGGAATTTGTTGATATATGCGGCAATTGATTTACTAAAATCCGTTTCTTTTGAATTTCTAATGTAATATGGATTTATTTTTGGGGCAAATTTTTAAGAGTAAGCATGCATGCCATTTTATCATTAATAAAACATAAAATTATTTTTATCTATATGAAGACTTTTTCCTAAAAGAAGCATAAATTATTTACTATTGGTAATAATTTTTATCGTCTTTTAGCTCTCTTAACGTTTTATGCATCTTTAGCATGTTGTCTGACACTGAGCAGTAAATACTACGTCCCCAATCATTTTTATAATAGCATCTCCATCTGAAAATTACTTGTAATAAGTTGCATCTTTTGTCGTTATCAGGGAGTTAAAACTAGTAAAATTCATGTTGGTGTAATGAAACCAAACTTATAAGCTTCTTTTATTTTTTGAACAAACTGATAGAGTTTGAATTGATTGAGGTGTTCAATGAATATTATTTGATCAAATGGTAGTTTTAAAATTTCATGGCATTCATAAATGCTTTTTAAAACGTGTCTTGTAGAGTGTGCTACCTAATTATTCCACAACATTATCTCTATTGAAAAATATGTTTTTCTTCATGAATGGTTGGGCAGGAGGCAGTCTTTACCTTTAATAAATCGGTAGAAAATTTCTACTAATATATCTGAAATGTTTTATTAACTAGTGAAAAATGAATATGCATTTCATATTTTCTGTTTCTGTAAATAGGTGTAATTATTATGAACTAATAAAAATTTTCAGCTTATTTAGTTCTATTATTTTTTTCTAATATAAATAATTACTTTAAGATTGAAGAAAAGAAACGTCTTGAAGCTCTTGAAAAAGCTAAAGCTCGAGAACTAGAAGATAAAATTGCACAGCGTATTGAAGAACAAAGATTGCAGATGCAACATGAATATGAAAATGAGCTTAAGAAAAATAATAAAATCAAAGAAGATGTGAGTATAGGGAAGAGTTTTACTACCCCTCATATAGAACAAGGGTTATTTAATTGAAGCCCCAGGCTTATAAGATTTTGCTGAATTATGTGTGCTAGGATCTTGAAAATGTTTGTATTATATTCTCCCATCAAATCTGAAATAGATCACATCATTTCTCTGTAAAAATTGTTTGATAAAATATGTGAAATATACAGAAAAGAGTATTATTAAACAGTATATTTTATGAAATTTAAATTTTAGTTGTCTGTCTTATTAATAAATTATATGGTGTAACATGTTGTGCATAAAAGCACAAAGTCTTTGCAAAGAATTCTCACTGAATAACAAGTGTGTACTTGATGAGAATAGCTGGAAATATGTATGTATTAGTTAATTGTAAAAAATCACTAAATTTTAAAGTTTGATTTTTTTTTTCCTCAACTGTAAAGCATTTTATGTGTTAAATTGTGTTAGTTGTATAAAATGGTAAAATTCTAAAATATTTTTGAAAAAAACTATTTAACACCTTCTTTTATTACATTGTATTTAATCTAATAAAGATGAATTATATTAAATTATAAATGATTTTGAATGGTAAAACACTATTTCAAGTTTTAGAAAAGTTACATTTGAATGATAGCTAATCAACAACCAACTTTAAATCTTTTAGTTAGAATAAATACCTTTCTCACGAGTTGGATGTTTTTAGTTATTAAAAAGCCATCTCTGTTTGTTGCATTTTCATCTTATATAATGTTACCATCTAAAACTGAGAATGTGGTAAAATTTATAAATTATCTATATGTATAGTTTCAGCGACAGCAAGATAGAATTCGAAAATTAGAAGAATTTCAGAGGAAGGATGCTGAAGAACGCCGTAAGAAGTTTGCAGCAGTGAGAGCACCTGAACCTCAACCTGTAATTTTTTCTTAATTGTCTCACAACTTGTTTCTGACTGTACATTTAACAACTTTTCTAAAGCAATTTTTGTGCTGTCACATTAGATTTATTTTGACTTCTTGCTTTTTTTCTTTAATGTAATAAAATATCAAATTTGACAAAAGCCACAATATGGGCCATCAGCTATCAAGCATGATTACGTGCAATTTACTAGGATTTCAACAGTTTTTGAAGTGAAACTTTAGATGTTTCTATTTCTCTATTTCAGTTTTTAGTAAATTTGATATACCAAAGACCTTATGACACATATTTTGGAAATGACATTCTACTGTGTTATGAAAAAAACCTATTTAATTAATAATCAATATGTACTCTCCTTTTGGAGTTTTCTCTTCTCGTTGTAATATGATAAGAAGAAAAAAATGACAGGGCTAGGAGTATACCAAACCATCAGATGCAGTATATACATTTTTGTTAAAAGAAATATTTGCAATTTAAACTTCTGTTGCCTGTTAAATGTCAAGCCCATGTATTTTGAAGAAAAATTTGCTGTGTCCTCAAAATCACAAATGTGTCAAAAACATTGAGTTTTTGCACTGGAGGTGCAAAACAGTGAGCATATGCTATTCATTGTTTTATTTGCACTTTATTTTTCAATATTATGTGGTATGTTTTTCGTGTGAATATATATATATATATAATAACATATATATTTAGTTACTTATCAAATAAACTTTTAACATGCTTGTAATTTTACGTTTTAAATCATTACACTGTATTCAGATGTTATTCCATTTCCAGTAAGTTTTAAATGTTTATCGCAAAAAAATTTCTCTTAAAAAGGATAAGCAGTTATCTATATTTTAACTCTTGCCCAAGTAGATGAGTTTATCAATAAAATCTGTGTTCTTTTAAGCTACAGTCGAATCATTTAAAAATTTTCCAACTGACCCTTTTGTCATTTGCAACAGATTGAAATGCCAACACAGAGGAGTCAGTCACCTCCAATTCCTGCTGTCCGAACCAAAGTGTTACTTGAAAAGGCTGTGCCTCCAGTGACTGCTACAAAGACACTAACAGAGGGTAAAAGACAAGTCATTTATTTTTGTTTGACCCAAACATCTAGAAGCACCTGAGGCCCCATTTAGAGAAATGTGCTTAAACTTGAGTGTTAAGAATAACAAGTATAAAATCCGTAAAACAGAACTTGAAGATGCAGCAAGTTGAAGTAACTCTTTCAATGGGGAAATGATCTGATTTTTCTATGTAGCTAAATATTTAATCTTGAAATGATGCCCTACTTAACTGTTTAAGTACTGTAATTGTTCATGGAAGTATATAGCTTCTGCTCTAAAAGGGATTGATTATTATTAAGGAATATTTTGATTGATTCTGAAAGTTAAATTTTATATACTTATAAAATAAGAAAGTTTTTCTAGCTTTGAAAAATACTCTCATTCTGTGCAGTGGTACATCAACCAAAAATAAAATTGAAAAGAGAAAGAATTTTTTCAAAAGCAGTTTGATGGGATATAATGTTCAGTTAACTTTCTTTCTTCAAAAATTTCTGTAGCTTTTTAGTTGAAATTTCTTAGTATCTTTTTCATTTTATTTTATTTTATTTATTATTTTTTCCTGATTCAAAATTTTGTTTAGTGCTAATTAGAATAACATTAATTTTATTATAAATTTTTAGTTATTTTTGGGGGAAACTGCTTTATTTTTCATTGTATTGTAGGGTTCATTTATACAGGTCATTCATATTGTAGGGTTATCAAAGTTAGTATCCTAATATTTATCATAAATTTATCTTGATTTTCATCGTTTCGAACGAGAACTGATGTCTGACCTCAGTTCTCTGGTGCCATTTTTAAATTGCAAATGGGAATGACTCACTTTGTCATTTAACTGAGTTAAATTCAAATATAATTTTAAATTCTGAGGTATTGACTTTTTGTTTTTTAGACTTATTTTTATATTTTTCAGTTAAACCTGAAAATGTGTTTAGCAGTTTAGCAGAAATTCGTAGAAAAATTATGGAAGAACAACAAAAACCAAAGAAAGACCTCCAGGTATTAAAAATATACTTCTAATCTGTTAAATGAGGTGTTGTACTTATTTTTATTCATAAGCATGTATTTGACTGTTTAAGGAAATCTATATAATATTTATTCTGTAATATAGAGTGCTGTTCTTGTTTGAATATTGTTATTTTTTATGAGATTATAATATTTAACGTTTTAACAAGGTTTTATTTTTCATGTCTTCCAATTTCATTTTCATCTTTTTCACCCAGCCCCACTTTTTGACTGACAATTTCACAGCTACAGTTGTTTCAATTCTTTCCATTGTTTAAATTATGAAACTAAAATTTCTAAAAACCATCATAAAATTATTATTTATACTTTGTGCCTGTTTTTAGCAGTTTCAATTGTTTAGGGTTAGTTTTACTTTATTGAATTCATATTGAATACTTTAATTATAATTTAAAATCAAAGCTAAATTTAATAATCTGAACCCCCATCGTGTACAAACTTCTAACAAAGTAAAAATTCCCTTTTCATGCAGCTTTTATAAATTAGTACCTTGCAAATTTTTGTATGTGTGAGTGAAGGTGTTCTCAAGAAAATACTTCTTCATATTGTTTTGATCATAGCTGTGTATTTAAATTCTAATTACATCAAGTCCTATACCGTTAGATATTTTCATATTACAGGTGATTGTATCACTATTTTTCGGCATTACTTGTTTAGTAGTATGCTAGAGGTCAGAACAGACTTTGTATGTTAGCATGTATATTGGCATAAAAACCTAATTCAGAAAAATGACTGCCTGTGTATGATTGGGGGTGCTTTATCAATCCAAGAAGTTGTATTAGGGTTTTCTGGAAGAATTAAGATACAAATGATATCATAATAATTCCATAAATCATCTTGTTGTGGGATCAAAACATGAAATAAAAACTGAAGCCTTTTAATGTGTTGTACATGAGGATTTTTAGCTGTAAATTGAATGAAAACTCTTTAAAAATATCTTATATTCATACTATAATATAATAAATATTTTTTTTAATCTGCTAAATTATACATGTTTTTTTTTCTTATTAAATATTATGGGCTGTAATAAATGTAGATTGAGTGGGTCGATAAAATGAGGACCAAGCATGCTTGGAAACTGTGGGAGTCCTGCATCAGTTTGACCACCTGACCGAGACATATGCTGTATGGCACCCCAAAGCCCACAGTCATGAAAGTGAAGATGGCCACCACAGTGCTGAAAAGTAATTCGGACTGTTGTGCCATGAGTTAGTTAGTAAAATGGAGATAATAACTTAGGAGGATAAAAATCCAGAATAGAAAGGGAAAATAAAAACTAAATAATTGGGTCATATTAACATTCAGATAAGAAGTGTGATCTTTTGTACAAAAGATAAGTATTAAAAAGTTGAAACACATGAAAAAAAATAAGGCATTCTTTTAAAAAAAAGGGGGGGGCTTATATTATCCATTCAGCCATTCTCTGGCCTATGATAATAGGTTGCTGTTAGAAATGGTAACTCTTACTTTGAACCTTCCAGAAAAGAGCCGAGAAATGAAATCAATATTTAATTGAAAAAAGGGCACAGTAGAATTTCTTTAAGGGTTGATTTATACTGGCACGTAAAGGGAACGTAATGGGAATGAGCCCGATCCCGAGCGCCGGATGCATGTGTTTATACAGAGACGGGAGTAGAAAGTGGCGGGAACGTGTTTCATTAGTTGTGAAAGATTTGTAACGTCATGGCACGGTTTCATTTTTCAGTTAAAGATTTAGCCATTATCACACTTTTGTTAGAGGAGAGCCAGGGCCGTGCTTAGGGGTAGACAAACTGGGTAACCGCCCAGGGCCACCATTTTTATTTCTCATAGCAACACTTTTCTAAATGTTACGGGTTTTTAAAGAAATCCCCCATTTTTCGCGGTTTCTATAATTCAACTTATAAAAATATATATGTTTCGATTTTTTCTAAAGAATCGCAGAAAGAATCTTAATTGACAAACTACCCTTTTGGTTCGAAAAATTTCTCGGTTAAAAAAACATGATTTATCTTCAATTCAGTTATAGTAAACCCTTGATTATCAATCCTTTTTTTTCAATATCAGTTTCTACTATCTGTCAGTCACTACATACAGTCATTTGAAGAATTATAAACCGTTTTGTCGGACTTTGTTCATTTTCACGGAATAGTTGCAAACTGAGAAAAACATGAACATATCCTTGTGAACGAATACTAATACCATTTGGTCAAATGTTTGCTCTATTCAAAGCAAACAATAGACAAGACATTTCTCCAGGGAGTGTAAGACAAATAAGTAAATGCACTCCAAACAGGGCCGCCCAGAGACTTACGGGGCCTGGGGCAAACTTCTGTTCAGGGCCCCAAGAAATCTGATTAATCGAATAATTTTTTTTTTTGGGGGGGGGGGGGCCTTTTTTTAGGAGATTATTTTGAATTTTGAAGTACGGTACAAGTTTCAGAATTTTCTTTCGGAGGAAATCTAATAAATAATTTTTTTAAATTTTTTGGGGCCCCTCTGGCAGTTGGGGGCCTGGGGCAAAGTGTCCCAGTTGCCCCCCCCCCCCCCTCTGGGCGGCCCTGGCTCCAAACCTGTTGGGAAGAAAGGGGTTTGAAGGCTTAAGGAGTGAGGTAAACAAAAAATGGCTTTTACTTGTTCTCTCTATCATTATAATGGATTTTATTTCCCACTTTTCCCACAAGAATTGAAAATATTACAAAGCAGGTACAATCAGAATGCTTTGAATACGGATTGTACGCCTGTCCTCCTTGGCACTTATTTCTAATGAAAATGATCTCTCATCATCTTTGGACTTTTCACTTTTAATATACAATTTTGCTGCTCAGAAAGCAAGAAAAATTGCTTTATAACGAACAAATCCATACATGTAAGTATTTGTTTTTAACAATTTACACTTTCTAAATCGTGTAAATAATTTTTCCATTGTTTCATTATTCATACAAATTGATAAATTTTATATTTTAGTGGACCAATTGTAATTTCAAGTATAATTTTCTCCTATTGCCTTCCGAATTGTCATTTTGAACTTTGGATTCATGTATTTTGATGGGCCAAATCGTACAAAACCTCTCAGCAGCTCAATGAGTTTTCATCATCCATATTAAATATCAAACATAAATAACAGTATGTAAATTGTATCTTGAATAGCCACTTTTTACTTTCTGCCATGAACGAGAGACGACCGAGCAGTGAACGACTTCCTGCTTCGAATCGTTGGCGCCGATTCTCGGCCGGGAATCTGCCGAGAATCGGACGTGTCACGGCGCAGTATAAACAGTTCCATTGAAAAACAGGGAGGAAATGATTACGACGACTCGTCGCGCGCTCGGCTCGTTCCCGTTACGTTCACTTCACGTCGCCTATATAAATCGACCTTAATGAGAATCTTCTGTCATGTGAATATCATGTAAAAAGAATGCATGGTATTTAAAGAGCCTGTTGTATTGAATGGTGTCAATTTTTAGAAATCGTATGAAGTGATGAATCGCAGAACTGTTCAAGAAGTGTCAGATGATGATGAGGATGATGACATCCTTCGATCTTCTTATCAATATTCAGACTAAAAAACAGTGAGTATAACTTTTATTTTTTTATTAACGCATTCTGTATAAGATATGGGTGTTGGTTATTTTTCTTCTGCATTTGAAACTTGCTTATGCTGTTCCATTGTTACAAATCCATTATTTGTTAGGAGCTGGTAATTAACGCTGCAGCTCTATATTGAATAGTGGTGTGCACAAGTAGTAATGGAAAATCTGGTGCTTTTCACAGTAACATCTGTGTAATGTATGTAGAAAAGTTTAACCTTTAGCTTACAGGGTCCATTTTTCCGATTCTGTCTTTAAGATGGGATATTTCATACCCCCTTTTAAGAACAGCCATTAAGGGGGTTATATTCATTCTTGGCCCGTATTCGTGGGATACACGCTGTCTCCCACCCCGTACGGAAAAGGTTAAACATCCTTGCTTACTTATTTATATGTATGTTCAAGGTAATTTTTAAATGTAATGCAATATTATTAATTTTTACATGATATTAAGTCTTTGACATTGGTATTGCTAAACAAGACTAAAAATCTGTCCCTTCTGTGATATACTTCACAATGTCATATTACAAACTACACTGGTGAAATAAATTAAGAGAATTTGCATATTTTATCGAATTTCATGAAAAGAACTGAACTGAATGTAAAACCACTGCTTCTAGACAAAAATGCAAATCTTGTACGTCAAATACGTAAGCGTACACGTGCGTGTAGACGGAGCCAGTAGAGAAACAGGCTTTATAAGCGCGCGTAAGTTAAGACGCATTTCGTTCGCTAGCACACCTCGGCGAATTTCTTGATGCTATTTTGCAGCAATAGGTTTATTTCAAATTGTAACAGTAAAAATGAGTAACCACCAACGTTTAGATAATGGAATCAGGTGGCGAATTGTGGGGTGGCTGAAAGCAGGCCAATCTCAGTCCAAATTTGCAGAGAGTTCAATTTAACGCCCAGCGTCGTTTGTATCTTATGGAAACAGTTCCAGGATACCGGATCCATCGAGAGAAAGCCTGGGCAAGGTCGTCCAAGAGCCACGACGACCAGAGAAGATCGCCATTTGTCGATTATAGCGAGGCGTAACAGGAGTGCTACAGCTTCTCAGCTCTCTCGTGACTTGTATGCAGCCACAGGAACCCGTGTATCAAGGGTGACTGTTTCCAAAAGACTTCATGAGAGAGGGTCGTTTGTAAGAAGACCTGCTGTTTGCGTCCCACTCACTTCTACGAACAGGAGAATCCGTTTATCATGGTGGAGAGAGCATAGAGATTGGAGTATGGATCAATGGGCGACCGTTCTCTTCACTGATGAGTCCCGGTTCAGCCTAAACACCGATTCTCGCCGTACGTTCATATGGAAAGAACCAGGGACCCGCTACCTACCCTCCAATGTCCGCGAAATCGACCATTATGGTCGGAGGAGGTTTAATGGTCTGGACAGGCATCATGTTGGATGGTTGCATACCTCTCCATGCCTTTGAAAGAGGCACTGTGACTGGTGTGAGGTATAGGGATGAGGTCTTGGAGCCCCATGTTCGCCTTTTCAGGGGTGCAGTTGGTCCTGAGTTCATTTTAATGGACGATAACGTGAGGCCACATACAGCTCTTCTGGTCGACGAATTTCTGGAGAGTGAGGATATTCGCCGGATGGATTGGCCAGCCAGATCTCCAGGCCTTAACCCTATAGAGCATGTCTGGGACGCTCTGGGGAGGGCAATTGCAACTCGCAACCCCCCCCCCCCTCCGAGAACCTTCCAGGGAATGAAAACAGCGTTGCTGAACGAGTGGGACCAATTGCCACAGGAAATGATAAACTGCCTTATTTCAAGTATGAAATCACGCTGCGAGACCTGTATATCTGTAAGAGGGGACCATACCCCCTCTTAACCCATTTTTTTGTTTATTCTGCTACCGTTCTTTCATACCTTCCGACTCCAACGAGTGTTACGCACGATCATGCGTGTGTATTACAATTATTGAATGGTTGTTTTGTATTGTATCAATGTATGTACATATCAAATTTCATTAAAATCGGTTCAGTAGTTCTAGAGATAATCGACAAAGTCTGCAAATTCTCTTAATTTCTTACACCAGTGTATATCTGCTACCTGGTAGTCTAATGCTGTCTGTGCTAGAAGCAGACTTCCAGCATCTGCTGATTTATTAACAGTTGTATGAAGAGTCAACTACCGCATACAAACCACCACATGTGAGGTAAAATAATCATTTTAAGAAAACAAGATGACTGAAATAGCTTCTGTAATTTTTTTTACAGTATCTAAAAATCTCTGAAATAAGTTTGTCAAGTATGTTACTTATAGGTTTGTCAAAATAGGTTTTATGGCTAAAAAAAAAAAAAAAAAAATGAAAGTTTTAAAAATTGGTAGAGATGTTTGTTTGGGTATACTGTTGAATGTACTAAAAGTCCCCAACAATCAGATTTGAGCTATCGCCGCCATCTTGGAAAATGTGTAGACTTTTTAAGTTTTTTGCAAATAATTTGAGAAATATTGATTTTATGTAAAACAATTGTAATACAAAAATTAAAATTTTGTAAAAAAAAGAAATTGATTACATTTTTTCATAACTCTAACATGACCATAATTCACTTTATAAGGAGTGGACCTGGGGCGCATATGTGCGGGTGTTAAACCCTGTTAGTCCAGAGTGGTCTGGTACTGTCCAAAATTCAGAGTAAAGGTGCAGTAGAGCATGTAGATTGTGTAAAGTATTAGGCAATTAACAAGCATTGATGACAAGTCTAATTATCATTTAAAAAGATTAATTTATTAAAAAGGCATTTCTAGTAAATTTATATACGACAAATACAGAGTGTTGGCGAATTCGACCGACAAATTCAGACGGGTGATAGTAGGCATCAAGGCGAGCAATAATCACGCAGGAATGTATGACCGGAAACGCAAACCTGACGCTGGAGGGCGCTGTTTACTTATTCGGACCATACCTCTTACCAACCTTGCTGGATGGCCGGAAATAACGTTTTTTTTTTTTTCTGGAGGAGGTAGATAACTCAAAAAGAAGACAGAATCACATAGGAATGTGTGACTGAAAACGCAAACATGATCAGCTAGAGGATAAACAAAGATGCAGAAATGATAGTTTAAAAAAAGGATTAGTCATTTAATGATGCCATGTGAATCAATCAGGGAGAGAAATGGCCATCCTCCTGTATAAGCCTACAAGAGAACTGCCTGCTCGACTGAAAGGCGTCAAGGTAGTAGGGTTTACGGAGTTCCTAGCACTGCGAAGCACTGCACTGCTTTCACCTCCGAACGATAATGAATTAATAAACTATCAAGTCCCCCGCTTCACTGCCGAGGACACTCGATAGCGAAAACCGAGCCTGGCTAAACTCTAGCCGGAACATGAACGTAAATTATCATGGAGGAGAAAAGATGTAAATAAAATACTGAAATAGAGTAAATAAAATACTCTTTATTCAATTATGCATCGTTACAATATGTACAGATTTACAGTATTGCTCTTGCAGTTTCGAAGTGGCTCACTGCCAAATTTAACAATCTCGAGATTCCAAAGCCAAAAAACTCCTCGGGAGCTATTCAACAACACTCGCTCTTTCCAGGCCGACTCCAGGTCTCGTCTGCCCTCCTAGGAATCGTGTCCGAGTTTAAATCACATCGTACAACAGGTCCACAATTGCCGTCTTCCCTGGCTACCCTGGCGACGGGGTGTCGGGGCGAATGGTCCTCTCTTTGAACTGGACATCTCTCAAGCCTCTTCGACACCGATGTGTTCCCCCGTGCGGGTGCCTTCTCGATTTATTTAACTGTAAATGGAGGTTGCACCGCCCCTCAGTCGGCTCCTTGTTAGCCTGAAAATATACGACTTCTCTGGAAAATTCATTAACAGGTCTTTCCTTTGGAGTTCAACTGCCGCCAAGAATGCTGAAACCTTTTATGTCACACACAAAAAAAGTCTTATAGTTTTCCGAATATCACATGTGGAAGTGGAGGCTTTTACGTCCACCGCGTGTGGAATGGGCTGTCGTCATTGCAAAACTTATAGTAACTATAGTAATTTTCTGAAGTAAACTAGTTACCAAACATGAATTTAGAAAAATCGCACGGCTACCACCTGGATCCGCGATAAGCCCTAGCTTTGGCCTGCGAAGAAAATTCCTCCATAGAGCAGGGGTAAACCGACCATTTTCTCCATAGAGCAGGGGTAAACCGACCATTTTCTCCATAGAGCAGGGGTAAACCGACCGTTTTCTCCATAGAGCAGGGGTAAACCGATAACTGTGTGCTGAAGAGAAGATACCTTGACGATGACTTTTGTTAAAATGAAACGGAATGACCGCTTCCAATCATGAGATTGAGTATTGGACCACTGGCTCCATTTAGAGGCAGGGCAGGGAACCAAAATCGCTTTCCCAAAAGAGGTTTTTGCAGTATCTTTTGTGTCGGTTCTTAAAATCTGAAACCTAATCCGTTCCCTTCGCACAATACAGTCAACTAATAGTAAAGGAAAGGGGTACTTATCCCATAGAGTTCTTGCATCACCTTCATTTCGATGTAAGATAAGAAAAACTTGGGAAAACACATAAACGAATCCCTCTGACATGGACGAAAACTCTTTACTACATTAAAACGCACATCAACAAAGAATAAAACGCAACGCACACCTCCATCTCAAACTATCGTTGTCTACTTGCTCACATACCTTCTCGCGCGAGCACATTTATGGAGTCGGAGCTCCATTTACCGGATCAGAAGGTTTCGATTATTAAGCCGCTTCAATTATCTTCAAGACTGCTGTTAAAAAAAGGGAATGCGACAGGAAGTGGAAACTTGAATTTAATAAATATATAAAACGCAACAACAGGATCATCTTAAAAATGGTAGAACAACTCAAGTTGTTAAATCTATAATATGAACAAACAATTCACAATTCACGTGTAAGTGAAATCACGTTTGTAATTAAAACTGCTGCTTTGAAAAGTTCATTCACCATGGAGGAAATGTCAGGTGATGATCGCTACACATTTTTGCATAAACAGAATCTCTTGCCAGCCCACGGACCAGCAACGCCATCTGCCTGCCGGCCGGCGAAAATAACTTCTCTTACATTGGAGATTCTACAATATCAAAACAGAAACAGGTATGTAATGGGTTTTTGTATGGAGAATTGCCATTTACGCCTACGACTTCGTACAGCCAGCATAAGCTTTGTTTTACTGACCGCTACAGCCAGCGGAACCTATTTTTCTTCTTTAAACTGTACTACAGCCAGCGGCTGGGGATTTTCTGTAATGTTTTTGGACAGGGGCGTAACGGAGAGTAGCGGAGTGGAGAAAGGGTATCTGAGCTAAGCGAAGATCCCGTGTGTGCCTACGAGTTTCATAAAGCCAGCGGTAAGTTTGTTTTCCAACTTATTTGTTCTTTCTTGGTCGCCATTGATATTTTTGTTTACATTTCGCAGTTTAAGCCTAACAGGTTGCGAAAAAGGCGTTGGCGAGTTTTTCTTTACAGCAAACACTAAAAAGTGCCAAGCCGTTGGCAAAAAAGAAATCGCGACAATTTTCGCCAAATCTGACCATCTTATACACTTTTACCGTGCATTTTTACTGCACTTGAGTGTGCCCCCGGAATTTAATTATTTCTCTGTCTTAATAAACGCCAATTGTGCGAGTTTTCTCACGCGGGCGCTAATGTTGTTACTTCTTCAAATTTCTGACGTGTTTGTCATGTGGTTATTTCATGACGCACATGTCACGATGGATGTTTATCGCCGCCAACTTAAATGGCACGTTAGCACTATTGGCGCCAAAAAAACAAGGGGCACCCTAAACTGCAGTTCTACCAAACATAAATTATCAGAAGCAAAGAGACTTACCTATAATCCCTCCATACGCGGCCGAAATGTCCGTTCAAAAATAAAACTATAGAATTGATAACGTTTGAAATTACCGCGTGATTAAAATTAAATTGATTGGCCTTTAGATATACCACGTGAAAAACATATGCCCTGAAAATGTGTGTCCTACAATTTTTGTCACTGCTTTTTTTTTTCCAACATCGATAGCATTGTAGCATTTTATACTTGCGTCTCCAATAACTCCGAAGGCTATTGACATTATTTTATCATTCTTCTGAAATGGTGGATGGTCTTCTCTCAAATCTACAAGCTTCTGGACATCACGTGACTGTTGTAAATCAACATGGTGATCGGATGAGATAAACTCATTTTAATCTCTGAAGTCTTCGAAAGATTCGCAAATGCTGTGAGTATCGGTCATCCCCAAGATCCATTTACTAAGGTACCAGTAATTCCTGTGCCACGAGTGAGCTCTGTTGGATGTGCGTTTACGACCTTCTTGAGTAGGTCGTTTCCGCCCACCAGCAGAATAAGCACAACGAATGCCGGTAGATAATGTGCATTAAAGAAATGCAAAGTGTAGAAAATTGAATAAACTATTAGACATTATTTAAATTAAAAACCAAAGTTTATTTTCATCACAAACTTCATAAAAATAACTCTTAAACTGAACAAGACAAAAAAAAAAAAAAAAAAAAAAAAAGATGCTGTAAGCAACATTACCACGAAGTAAGTGCAAAGCAACAACAGCAACCAGCGTGCAAAGCCATAATAGGGCAGTGTCTCGCAGCATGTCACATCTCAACTCTTGCAGATTTTACTTCTTGTTTGGCGAGGAGTGGCAAAACATTGCATAATTTAACATGGCGTTCAATGAGCATTCTTACAGCTTGTTGAATAAAATGCTCTCAGATTACGCAAAGTCTTTAGATACGGTATCTAAACAAAGGTATATCACTAAATTAAACATTCAGGTACAGCCCGGAAAGGGTTATTCAGTATGTGACCCGTATTTATTGACAGAGGAAGACTGGAGTTACGATACAAGACGCTGGCCTGAAGTAACTTATCAGGCAGTAACTTATCAGTACTTTATCTCGACATAATAATAATCATTCTCAACGAAAGAATGATTATATTCTCTTAAACCTTGCGAAATATTTTTAAAAAAGTGTTAAAATACCTGTTACATACAACAAATATGAGGAATTTTATAAATAAACTTAAATTATTTAACTCAAAATGAAGGTATCGTCCAAAAACACATGCAAACGCATAGGAACGGCTTCTGTTTTCTGCCACCCAATAATCACGTGATCTATAGTAGACGAAAACTGACGTAGCCAGTGACGTTGCGACGTTTCGCCTTATAAGAAAAATTCGTCAACAACCCGGATCTTAGATTTGTATACTAGCTGCCAACTGCCCAATAGTAAGAAGCTGATATCGCTACTGTAGTGATGCCATACCAAATTGCGACCGCAATTTGCATTACGTCACCACAACAGCGATATCGAAGTTGTGCGGCGATGACGTTGGAACAGAGGCGAAGAATAAACAAATGTCAGATCACGGTGCAGTCAACACGCTTTCCGGCATCGGGAAAAAAAGAGTAAAACCCGAAAAGTAGGGTACTCTTTCCTAACAGGCTCACCGGTGCTTTTGATGCTGCGCATCAGTTTGTTCGATAGTCATTTCTGACCACACCCTACTCCATTTGTCCGTTCTTCGAATCAACGGACAATCCGTTTCTCATATCCTTTTACGAATTTTTCATATTCTTCAGTACTCATTTTGGACTTGAGGCAGAGCGTACAAAAAAATGCCCGCTTCCATGAAAAATTGGGATCATTTGATGAACGAAGATGTCCATTCCAATCACCCGATCGTTCTGCGCAAATATATTCTTTCATAAGGGTTACCATTTGAAAGAACTGAACTCAGAGGGCTGCAGCATTCTCTTAACTGCTCTAAAGTCTTTCTCATTTTAATCTCGATGGCTTGTTTACGAATGTGTCCGTTTATGGTTTCTAGCTATGGTGGTTCAGTAGCAAAATCTCGAAACAACTCGTGGAGATTATTGCGTTCCAAATCAGATATGTCCATGACATCAAAATTATTTTTGCTAAAGCTGTTTGGGTAATAAATGAACTTGGACGGCAGTGGCGTACGCAGGGGGAGGGGGGGGGTGATGGGGTTATAACCCCGCCCCATTGGTTTTGATTACATATATTATTTAATTAGGTTTAAGCTTTGCACTGATTGCTCAAAACTACTTTTTCATAGTAAACCCCCCCCCCCTTAGAAAATTTCTGCGTACGCTGCTGTCGGACGGTCTAGTCTATAAATGACCAGGCAACTTTTTATTTTACTGACGTAGGTGCATAAATCAAAGTTAGTATTTCTTTTAACCCACTTTCAACCATTTTGTACCTAATGCAGCTTAAGCATGACATTAAAAGGTAGAATCCATCAAGCCTCACTATACAACCTGATAACAAACGATTGTGTTGGGAAATAGTATCCTACTTTTCGAGTTTTACTCATTTTTTTGTTCTCTCGACGCTGGAAAGCTTGTTGACTGCACCGTGATCTGACATTTGTTTATACTTTGCCTCTGTTCAACATCATCGCCGCATCGCAGGACAACTTCGATGTAGCTCTTGGATGACGTCATGCAAAGTGTGATTTCAAATTGGCATGGCGTCACTACAATAGCGATATCAGCCTTTTTTTTTTCTTTTTAAAGGTAGTGTTGGGCAGTTAGCAGCTAGTATTTAATGTTGGACCTGCTAAAAAGTCACGGTATCATTCTAACTGATACGTCTTGTTCAGTTTAAGGGTTATTTTTATGAAACTTATTGATCAAAATAAACTCTGGTTTTTAACTTAAATACTGCCAAATAGTTTCTTCCATTTTCTACACTTTTCATTTATGTACTGTCTACCATTCTTCTGGTGGGTGGAAACCGCCTCCTCTATAAGGCACATCGACAGATTGGATGTTGCTGCAACTATCTCTCGAGCTTTAATATTCAGAGGTTCGCAAACGTGCGAGACCCTCCCCTGCACATGCGCGTCCCCCGCACCTTTCAAAGTCAATTATCTTTGTTTGTTTTTGACTTATGAAAAAATGTAATGATGTTTTTGTACATAATTTAATGCTCTTCAATTTTTGTGCATAAATGTTTTGCATAAAATCAATATTTCTCAAGTTATTTGCAAAAAGGTCTACACATTTTCCTAGATGGCGGCGAAAGATCAAGTCTGATCGGTGGGGACTTGAAGTATGCTGATTGGTATGCCTAAACAAACATCTCCTTTAATTTTCAATAATTCCGAACTGTGCGTCGATAAGAAGAACTGTCTCTAACAAATCTGCCGGCCCCCTCTCTGGAAAACAGACGCATTTCGAAGAATTGGGATGGACGCCGACAAAGAAAGAACCGCTTGATATAGTCAGAGACTTGTAAATTTTTAAAGAGATCCCCCTTGTAACGGCCAGACCATGCGGTCGTGTTTTTAAGCTCCTGTTTGAGACTATCCGGATCTCGGAGCATGCTGCTAAATCTGCTCTTTAAGTTCAAATTCATTTAATTATGCTGTACTTGTTTAATGTTAATTTTCTTTGTTATTAATTTTTTGTTCTAAGATGTGGCCTTATCATTTACAATTAGGACTCTGTTTTTCTTGGTCCCAAATTTAATAATTTTAAAAAAGCCTGAGAATAGCCTACCTACCTATGATGTCACAATGAGAAGTCAGGCAAGACATGACATGTACATAAATTGTGTGGAGACAAAATTTTCATTCATTCCATAAGCAGGTAGTCAGCTGGTCTCACTTACACACTAAAGAATTATGCTGGCACACTTCAAAATTGTCAGAAGAATAAAATTTCAGTCAATTAGATCCATTTCTATTTCTTATTGTTACAACTGCTATCTAAGTTGGTATTAAAAATTATAAAAAGGAGTGAATGGAGCTTTTCCGTCACCTGCTCGAAAGAAAATTTTGACTATCAGGTATTTTTGAACACCTTCTCCTTAAAACTCTTGCAGTTATGATTTTAATGACTGTTTTACAGTAAATAAGAGCCTAGTGTTATAGATCTCTAATTACTTCTCAAGCCGAGGACAAGAATAAATATTTTATTCTGTTAATATTGCAGAATCTAAATGAATACAGCATGGCTGTTGAAATACAGATTAATGTTTGTAATTGTAGGAACATGTTACGCTCTCATTTTACAGTAAAAATGCCAGACCAAAAATAAATTCTTGGTTATGAAAACATCCAGTCATTTTATAAATTATAAAATGAAGCTCTATAATTTTCTCTGCTAAGAAGTTTATTTGAATTAAAAAGAAAAATCTCTATTGATACTGGGATGTAAAGTGACTATCCTTTGTAAAAATTTTACTGGATATTTTATTTTATTATTGTATGGTATTTTTTTCCAGGTATTACCTTGATTCATCTGTCAAGGGGAGAAAAAGGTTTTGTTACCTTCGAACTCATGGTTTACTGATTTATTCTGTTTGAGTAATTGATCTCAAATTATATTTAGTGATTATTAAATATGTCGTTGAAATGATTTTAATGTAAATGTGGTTATATGAAAGCATCCAACTCATCAAGTTGAAGGCATTATACTCATTTGTTAGCTTTGTCAAGGGCTGTTTATCGTAAGAAATATTTTTAAATTATAGTTTTATCATTAAAATGTAAGAATGATTTGTGTGATCTGTACCAGCTGTTTGTTTTTGGTGAGTCATTGTGTTAATATTTCATTATGAGCTTATTTTTATACCCGTAATAAGTACTCATGCAACAGCAAGTTTGAGATCGAGGAGTATTATAGAGATTTCTCATTTCTGTTGCAATCTTGATGGTGTGACGGTTCAATTATTCCCCACTGAAAATACTAGTGTTACCAAACTGATCATTTTTGGTCAAGTATTTCTTATAGACAATATTTGTGGTACCTATCATTTTAACTGTGTGCCGGAGGTCAAGGGCACCATTTTTTAAAAGTAGTCTCTTTCACTTTATTATTTTCTATTTTTTGCACTCATTTCAGTGGTGCAAAACTCTCACTCGAATATCAGTATGGAAGAGACCTTGCCAGTTGAAAACATCACAATTAATCAAAGTAAAGAGCACTAAGCCGATTTCATTGAGTTCTCCTCAAAAATTTAATCATTTTGACTTAGTTCCCTTTACATCCGGTACACACACACATATATATATTTTAATTCAAATCTATCCATTTTCCTCTATGTAATGAAAAAGGGTTAAACCTAAAAACAAAATCTTTTGTTTATGTCTCCTCAGAAATTGTCTGTAGATGCTTCTGGACTATTTATATTAACTATTTTTATGAAGTATTTTAATTTAAAACTATTTTGGATTCATTATAGTATTTGCACTATATTTTTTAAGAATACAAGTGCATTTAAAAAAATTATAAGCTTATTCAATTTGAAATTATTATACAAAAAAAAAGTTTTTTTTCCCGAAGTCTCTTTCTTCTGCTTTTTTAAAGCATATTTCAGATTTTGTTATTTTATAATGCTAAATCTATATTATTATGATTAATAAATACCACGATCAGTTTAAAATTTTATTAAAAGCCACTAGAAAAATATATTTCATGTTCAAAATTATAAAGGCTTCATGAAGTGGATTTCTTATGATACGTTCAAATCTTTTGACAATTCCCGTGTAAAAAGTAACTCCATTTGTTAAGAATACTGATCAGAAGTGTTCATTTGCAATTTTTTTTGCAGATGTTTTTTTAAATTATATATATTTAAATGCAGATTTTCTCATTTGTTTAATATAATTGCTTTGTATTCTCATTTTTTTGTGCTCAAAAAGTTGTGTGATAAAAAATAAATTTTGTTCATAAAGTATCTAAATGGAACTGTATCGTGTGAAGAACATAAGAAAAGAAAAATCTTTCTTTACCCACTGTTTAAAGCTTAAGTGTGTTCCCCCTCGTGTCAATTTTCACCTAATGTCTCCATTAAGAATTTTGCCAAGTAATGTCGACCACACTATAATTCTTACTGTTCACGTTTTCTTAATTTAAACAGAATTCACCGTTTGAGAAAGTGTGGAAAGTTTATTATACATGTTTGCTCAAAACTATGAATTGTAATAATTTTATACTCTTTGTTGTAACCCGAGTGAGCTTTGCAAATGTTTGTAATTTTAATCATTCTTTATATTCTATTTTTTTAGATTATTAAATTTTAAATATTTATTTTGCTGTCAGTTATTGAACATTCTTATCACATACCTGATGTATGTAATATACATTAGGTAACCGAAAAGTCCGGGAAGTATGAATAAGTCGAGGTAAATGATAATGTCAAAGTGAATCTTTATACAGAAAATTCAGCTCCAGTTACCTTTTCCCTAACAAATTTTCATTGCTTCCTAATTAAGACTTTTCTCCCGTGGTACGAAAAAAGTGCTTCCACTCCCTTTGTCGATTTCGAAAATGATTCTCTATTGCCAAGAACAGATGGTAGTCCGAGGAATATGGGGGAGGGGGTTACCATCCGAGTCTGGTAATCGTTTTCCCGGTTCTGGCTTCAACTGATCCGAGTAGACTTCAGATGTCGTTGTTTCCCCATTCGGCAGCACTTCAAAGGGAACAATTTTGGCGGCAAACAAACCAACTCCCTTTGTTGGTGGGTACAAGGTTTTACCGTTAGTGGCCGATCTTTTGGTGACAAACAGTTGTGAGAACGCCGCGTGTTGTTGTATTGCATCCACTTTTCACTGCATGTCAAAAGCGGTCTGTGGCATGACAGCTAAACGTCGCCGCGTGAGTTTGCTGGTTGCTCACTGTTAAAATATATACCGAAGAACGTCAACTTAATTTTAAAAATACTATTAACCTTGTTCCAAACGCAACATTTAAAGAAAATTGAAAGGTTTCTTTGGAAATCGGCTTTGCGCAACATTTGACACGGAGTTGTCTGTTTCCGCCAAGTGCGAATGCATCTCAAATTTATCTATGTTTTTGGCGATCGCTAAGGCAATGTGACGGGCAGAAGCTATAATTTTGATGGGTTATTTATGTTTCTTGCTTAGAATTTTCTCATCGCGAATATCGAAAGCATTTCGTGTTAATAGAATACTTATCTGAATACAATTAATCGTAAAACTATTTTACGTCCAGTACAAAACTGAATATGTTATCTCGCGCTTTATTTAAATAAGCTCTGTTTTGCTGTTGACTGCAGTCATCAGCATTTGAAGCACAGTACTATGTTCAACTTAGAGACAACTCCCAGTACTCGCATACATTCTGCTTTACAATCCAATTTTTATTTGCATATTTAGTAACAAATTTTAATATACACAAAATGGTTAACTTCACTCAGCTAACACCGCGGAGAATAGCACAAAAGTAATTCTTTTTCTTTTTTCTAATCAGTTGCCAAAAACTTGATAGCAAACTTTCAGCATTGTCAGGCAACAGATTAGAGGAATTAAATTCGTGTATTATTGTTTTCCACTGCATTATTCCCCTCCCAGTAACTATGTTAATGGCTAGGTATTTCTTATTAAAATTTTAGGCAGTAAATAGTTACGATAAAACTATAAAAATGGAGAACATTTGCAAGTGGGGAAAATACTTCAAAACATTCATACCCTTTAGACAGAATTCCTAAAAAAATTAACAAAGTAATTTACAATAGCACAATATATAATTGAACTTCCCTACTTTAAAGTTGTCTACAGTCGGAACTATTGTTCAGAAAGTTATGAAATTTTGTGTAGGTCATATTGAAGAGATGGGAATTTGTTTGAGGGAATAAAAAAATGAGTTCAAAATTTCACCACCAGAGGGCGTTTTTGAGGAATTACACATTTGCGACAGGTCTTTTACTTAAGATTTCACCATCTTTTTATCCATAGGTCACCCTAACACAATAATATTGGATAAATCACTCGCGAATCAAAGTAAGTCAAAAATATGCTTACCTTATTCTATGTAGCACGTCAGCGCTATCATCACAGCAGAGCAATGGAGTTGTAGAGAATCATGATTTGGATGATAAAGAGCTGAGGCTAAGTAATTTAAGTTTAAGTTTTAATAAGCATCTTTTACATTAATATCTTAAGCACAAGACAACACGCGACATTGAACAACAGTAGAATATGAATTCTGAACAAGTGGTGCCATCTGGTGTGGCATGTGACAGTTTTTCGTTCTTTAAGGAAATCACACATATATCTAACACCCCTACTTGTTTTCTGAAAAAGAAACAGTCTCTAAATGTAGATTAGTTCGGTGACGTTCAAAATCAGGACGTGGCAATGGCTTGGTCAGGATGTCAGCTGTCATATCTTTGCTTTGGCAATATTCTAAATCAAAAGTACCAGCTTCCTTAAGTTGTCTTAAATGATGAAATTTTACATCAATGTGCTTTGTTCTTGAATGATGTTTATCAGATTGTGAAAGCTTGATGCACGACTGGTTATCTTCAAAAATTGTTATTGGTAAAGCTTGTGGTAAGTCCAGATCTTTAGTTAGATTGATCAGCCATATAACTTCTTGCGCAGCATTAGCCGCTGAAACATATTCAGCTTCTGTGGACGAGAGTGCTACACAGTTTTGACGTTTTGAGAGCCATTGTATCGGACTTTCACCGAGTTTAAATAAATTCCCACTGGTTGACTTTGTGTCTAGCTTGTCGTTAGCCCAATCCTCATCACAAAAAAACAGTTAAGATTGGTTTTTTATCCTTGCTAATAACTAGTTTTAAATCTTTAGTTGTTTTGAGATATGTTATTATTCGTTTCACAGCATCCCGATCTCTATCTCTTGGTTTCTCATTCCTTCTACTCAAAATGTTGACGGCTGCTGCAATATCGGGTCTTGATACTGTGGCAACGTATAACAAACCCCCTACTGCTTGCCTATACTTGGTATTGTTTGACAGCTGATCTACATCTCCTTCTTGTCTCAGATAATTCGGGTCCATAGGAGTATTGGTTGGTTTGGCATCTTTCAGGTTAAATTTTTCGATGATTTCTTCTATCTTATTTTTCTGACTTAAAGTAAAATTTCCTTCTTTGGACCTTTCGATATTTATTCCTAAATAATAAGTTGCTTCACCAAGATCCTTCAATTCGTACTCTTTTACCAGCTTGTTAACAATTTCTCTGATATTTCCTGTTTTTCCTGCTATGAGTAAGTCATCTACATAGACAATTATGTACATAGTATTTCCATCTCTTGCCATTTTAAATAAGCATGGGTCTGTTTTACTTTGTTCGAAACCACATTTCGGTAATGATTCCCCAATTCTAATATGCCAGGCTCTTGCGGCCTGTTTTAACCCGTAGATTGCTTTATTTAATTTGCAGACTTTCCGTTCTTTACCCGCTTCAGTGTAACCTTCTGGTTGTGACATGTAAACATGTTCTTCTAAATTCCCGTGCAGGAAAGTAGTTTTTATATCGATATGCTTTACGTTTAGATTTTTGTATGCAGCATTAGCTAAGAATGCCCGTATTGTCGTATACGTGACCACATGAGCAAAGGTTTCGTCGTAATCTGATCCGAATTTCTGTGAAAAACCTTTTGCGACTAATCTTGCTTTATATCGTTCGATATGTCCTTCGGAGTTATATTTAGCTTTAAATGTCCATCTGCATCCAATAACCTTTTTTCCTGGAGGTGGTGTCACTAATTCCCAAGTTTGGTTCTTACGAAGGGACTTCATCTCTTCTTTTGTTGCATCTATCCATTTTTGTTTTTCATATGGATTTTCAATTTCCTCGACGTCGTTCCAGCCTTTTGGTTCGTTAATTCTTCCCGGGTTTGCATAAAAGGCAAATCTCTCAGGAGGTATTCCTTTTGTTTCTCTTTCTGATCTTCTAGGTTGATTGGTTTGTATCTGCGAATTACTTTCGTTTTCGATTTCATTTTTGTGCTCTTCTTCTTCATGTTTGAATTCTAACTCAACTAGCTGTTTTGTTTCTTCTTCCTGGTTCCAAGGTATTTTTCCTTCTTTACAAGCATATGGAAGAGAATTTTCAATGAACTTCACTGTTCTGCTTATCACCACATTATTATCACCAGTATAAATTTTATAACCCTTGTGTTATCATAGCCCAAGAAAATACCTTCAACGGCTTTATCGTCGAATTTTGAGCGTTTCTGTTGTATATAAGCGTAAGCTCTACATCCAAAAACTTTAATATGGGATAAATCTGGTTTGCAATTCGTCCAGATTTCGTAAGGTGTTTTCTTATTTGATTTGGTTGGGAGCCGGTTCTGCAAGTAAGTTACTGTGCAGATGGCTTCACCCCAAAATTTATGTGGTAACCCAGCTTCTAGGATCATGCATCTAGTCATTTCAGTTAAAGTTCTATTTTTTCGTTCTGAAACCCCATTTTGGGAAGAACAGTAAGGCACAGTCAATTGATGGTGTATTTCCTGTTCGGTTAAGTAATTTTCCATCTCATTGCTAACATATTCGCCCCCGTTGTCAGTTCTAAGGGTTTGTATTTTTCTTCCAAATTTGTTCTTCGTCATTGCAATGTATTCCTTCAATTTTGAGAATACTTCGTTTTTCTTAGAGATCAAGTAAATTATAGTGAACCTGCTATAATCGTCAATGAGAGTAATGGCCTGTTCGCATAAGAGTCCGTTATGTAGCGTTAAGGAAAAGATGACGTTGAGACGAAAATAAACCAATCATAGGCGTTAAAAATTTCAGTGCTAATCGTTTGGAGGCCTGTTATTGGTTTATTTTCGTCTCAACGTCATCTTTTCCTTAACGCAATGCAACGAACTCCTATGTTAACAGGCCCTAAGATAATAGGATTTCTCGCCAATCGAATTTTGAAATGGACTGCAAACATCAGAATGTACGAGTTCTAGAGGTTTATGCGCTCTGTACATAGTTGTTTTTGAGTATGGTTGATCAGTTAGTTTTGCTTTTATGCAATTTTCACACACGGTTTCATGCTTGCAATTATCTATTTTTATACCGTTTGCCAAATTTTCGGAAATTAACTGTGTAATTGAACTGTAATTTTTATGTCCTAGGCGTTTGTGCCAAAGATCTATACAGTTTTTATTTTTGCAGTGATGTGCTATTAGATCAGAGGTTTCGGTTTCTGGTTCTTCTAAAATGACCTCGTACAGAGAATCATTTATTTTTCCTTCTAAATAGGTTGTTCCCCCTTCCTGTATTTTGCACTTATTTTTCTCAAAAATTACACTGCATCCGTTTTCCGCAGCTTTTCTAACAGAAATCAATTTTGTTTCTATTTCTGGTACATATAAAACGTACATTATTAATATTTCCATTAGAATCTGATCGAATCCATATCTGATCATTCCCATAGAAGTTATCTGATCATTTCCATAGAAGTTAAAGTTCGAAAAAATACATCTCCTATTCCCTGAGATTTCAAAGTGTTTCCATTTGCAACGATCACCGAATTTTGGTTCTGAGGTTTTAACTCTACGAAATATTCCTTATCGTGAAATATGTGACAGCTACTTCCTGAGTCAATGATGAGCTTCTGCATTATTTTCTTTTATTCGCAATGAAGGAGCAGGAATGTGCGTATTCAGCTATACCGCTAATAGCTTTCGTTTTAGTCTCAAAACAAATCGACGCGTTATGCTGTTCCATTTTAGTCGTATTTTTGTTTTCAAATGTGGGCGGATTACAATTTTTATTTTTCAAGTGATAACATTCTGATCTCATGTGATTCTTCTTATGACAAAAGGAACAAAATTTATTTTCGCGATTTGGTGCTGTACTTTTGGTTTGGGTTTTAAACACTCTATTTGAGATATCGCTTTGACCTCTTTCTACGGTTATATTCATCGATAATTTTTCCTCTTATAAAATCTACACTCAGTTCGTTTTCTGGTCTTGCTTCTAGAACAGTTATTAAATTATCATAGCTGTGAGGGAGTGAACACAAAAATAAAGCAGAAATGTGAGATTCGTTAATGTTTTCTCCGATAGCACGTAGCTTATCAATTATTTCCATTAAATTACAAATGTGATTATTTACGTTTCCACCTTCTTCTAATTTCGTGCTGTATAACTTTCTAAGTAGAAATAATTTACTTGTTAGATTAGATCTTTCATGCACTTTCTTTAATGCATCCCAAGTTTCTTTTGCTGTCATAAGATATTTTACATGCATAATTTGGCAAATAGACAAATTTATCAGCGCTCTAGCTTTCTGATCCTATTTTAATCATGCTGGTGTTTTTGGCTCGGGTGGTTCAACAGTAACGAGATCATAAAGATCTTCCTTAATGAGAACCATTTCGGTTTTGAACTTCCAGTTTGCATAATTATTAGAGTTCAGTTTTTCAACAAGATAGTTATCTTTAAGAGCCATTTTGTGATCAGTTTTGTTTTACACTACAATTTAATTGCCGCTGTGAGATCCTTCAGTCTCATAATCTTTGTTGGATAAATCACTCGCGAATCAAAGTAAGGCAAAAATACGCTTACCTTATTCTATGTAGCACGTCAGCGCTATCATCACAGCAGAGCAATGGAGTTGTAGAGAAACATGATTTGGATGATAAAGATCTGAGGCTAAGTAATTTAAGTGTAAGTTTTAATAAGCATCTTTTACATTAATATCTTAAGCACGACACAAGACAACACGCGACATTAAACAACGGTGGAATTACATGAATTCTGAACAAGTGGTGCCATCTGGTGTGGCATGTAACAGTTTTTCGTTCTTTAAGGAAAACACACATATATCTAACAAATAACTCATACTCATTAAATTTTACAATCTTTAAAGTGATTTCAAAGTCGATCGGAAACTTGTTCGATAGCTAATTTTCGGACAAAAGATTTGAAGAAACGAAAATGAAACAAATATGCAAATTAATTTTTGTCGACGTAGAGCAGAAGCTGTTATAAAACCTAGAAACTTTCATAGAGATTTTGTTTTCAGCGTGCTTGCAGCTAATCAGAATGTCATCGTTACGATTAGCAGATCGAACCTTTGTTAGTAAAATTGTTTTACCAAAACGATAATTCAGCACTAGTTGCTCTACGAAAATTTCGCAGTTTGGAAAATTTTCGCAGTTTGGAAAATTTCGCAGTTTGAAAAGGTCCATTGACTGTTAAAGGTCTTCGGTTAATGGTGGCCAAATTTGAAGAAACTGGTTCCTTTAACATTCGTTCTAGAAGAGGAAGGAAAATTGTTTTCGCAGAAGATGTAGACAGTGGCGTAGCGTGGATTTCTGCCACCCGTGGTGAACCTTAAATCTGCCGCCCCCCTACTTTTGCAATTTAGCAAAAAAATCTGTGATACTCTGCCACTGTTTCAAATGGATTCAAAATAAAACGTCTTTCTTAAATTATAATTTTATTCTGCGTGTTTGCAGACTCTTTAATACATTCATCAATGTTAATTTGTACATCTTGTTCGATTGCCAGAATAGCTAGATTTGTTAATCTCAACGTGGACATTGTAGACCTTAAATAATTTTTGGAACGAAGTTCTTTTACGCGGCTTACAGTAGAGTGAACTGGCAGGAATCCTCACGTAATGAAAAAGCGTTATGTCCCCTTCATAAGACTTTTCTCTCAAGGACTCCGTGGCTGAATGGTTATCGTATTCGACTGCAGAGCGGGAAGTCCGCGATTCAAATCCCCGCACAAGCGTTACGGCATTGAACATTGTATTTTAGTTAAGTTCTTGCTCATTATACTCGGGGAAAGGCTAACCTGAGAGACTTGCGCTTCTTTCCCAACGGGCACTCTATGCGTGGAACAGCCCATTTGAATTTAGAGGTGGGATAGGTTAGGTTGAAGGGTGGCGCTAACTATTCGCTATTCTACGATTCACTTGCCTATTACAAGTTGTTCGCTTCTCTTGTGTGTATCAAGTTGGGTTCGCTTTTCTTGTCTGTTTCAAGTTATTCCTGTGACAAAATATCTGAAATTCTTTCAACAAAACGGCCCTTATCAGCGCCAAACAATTCTTCTGAAATTGTTTTAAAAAAGCGGCGCAACAACTCTTCTGAAATTGTTTGTAACAAATGTGATATAAAATTCAGTCAATTGAAGAGTTTATACCGTCACAACCGGACATTTCATGATGAAGAAATGGCCACGACAGGTAATCAACTATGTGGAATGTGTAACCAAAAGTGATCATAACACAAGAAATAAAAATGTTGAATACAGAACTTTAACGTTATGTTTCAAAATGCCCCAAATCTTTAAACAACAAAATAAAAACCCATTAAATTAATTTCTACTCTTAATGAGCAGTATAATAAGTAAAAAAAACCGTTCAAACATTAATAGCTGCAACAGCATACCTATTTAAAAGATATAAATAGATAAAAAAAAATAGTAATTCAAGGTGTCAGTAGATGGCGCCACCCTTCAACCTAACCTATCCCACCTCTAAATTCAAATGAACTGTTCCACGCATAGGGTGCCCCGTTGGGGCCTGTATTCAGGTTAGGTTTGCCCCGAGTATAGATGGCGTCACTGCAACTTTTTTTCTCTTCAAGCTAAAATGTTTGTTTATTTTTGTTGTTGATTCGACGCTAAGCAATGCCAAAAAAAAAAAAAAAAAGCTATTCGCTATGTTGGATGCGATTCCATTCCTATTCTTTTGTAAAGGTTTGACATTTTGAAGTCAATTATTCATGATATTCACTCTGAGTCTGAATATTTATTCTTTATGTCAAAAATTCAAGTTATGTGCAAAAACTGAAGTCATTTATTAAATTTATAGTATGGATACATGCATTGAAGTCTTATTTTGTATTGATTTATTCAACAATTATTCAGATGATGGTAAAAGGTAAGCCATTCCAATATTATTTGTATTAAAAGAATTAAGAAGATTGATTTAACTGCATTTAAACAAGTAGATTAAATATTTTCTTTTGGTAATGGAAACTCATACAGTCCACTCCGATATAAAATTACATTAATAAATTAACTGACTCCCACCGACATTTCCTTCTTTATCTCTTCTTGAATAGCTTTCATCTCTTCTTGACCCTCAGACATTTCTTTCTTTATCTCTTCTTGACCTGCAGATACTTCTTTCTTTATCTCTGTCGCAATGTTGTTTTGCATAGCAATCATAGCAGCAATCATCTGTTGAAATTTATCTTCCAAATCTTGAGCGGTAACAGTCTGATCAGCCATTGATCTTGTAATAGGTATTCAATCCCTACCCCACTGCTGACACCAAAATGTTCCGTTTTCTGGGTTCGATGGGATTGAACAAATTCTCTTCAGAAAGTGCACACAAAATAAAATTTATTATTCTGTAAATTCTTCAGGCGCATACACAAATTTTATACAGAAAACACGTAATAACTGTCTTCTATACAGCAGAAAACTCTAAAAACACAAGTCAGGATAACAGAGTCTTCAATACAATACTCGCCTAGCGCGCTTTCAATACATTCAAGTCTCAGCAGAAAAGAACACTGACTTAAAATGTCAATCTCAGGTATATTTATAGACTTCCAAAGCGCCCTCTATCGGTCAGCCACTTAGAAAGTTCCAGAACCTCCTCGAAAGGTCCAGAAGGTTGGCGACCATTTGGCGCCATATCGCCAAATTTGGTGACCAAAATAAGTCATCAAATCCATCGCCAATTTGGCGATAACTCTCATATTTGGCAAAATTACAATAGACTCCTAAAATTCGTAACAATATTATATTTATAATGAAAACTAGTTGCATATTTGAACAAGAGATGGCGCCACAAAAACATCAATAGGTGCAAACGTGCTATCTTGATCCACTCCTCTTCCTCTAAGCCAGGGGATCCCAAACTTATTTAGCCTACCGCCCCCTTTTCAGAGAAAAACTTACTCAGCGCCCCTTCCCCGCCTCCTTGGTAATTCACCTTTATAAGTGAGCAAACACAGATGCACTGACACATTTGCGTCCTTTTATATAACCATATTTCTACCTACGTCCTAGAACATAATAAAAAAAGATGATGTAAAATCAGACACCTTGAAGTTTAAAAGTATAAAATTATTTATTAAAATCAACCATAGTGATATTCGCATTACACACATAAACACAAGATAACGAAGGATAATATTAAAGTAAAAATTACAAATAATATTAAAACAAATCCTAATGAGAAGGATAAACTTGATGCACTACTATCAATTTATTAATGTTCGGCTCTATTTTTATCAACAGCTTTCTTAAATCACCGCGATCAGGTATTTGTAGTCGGTTTCTGTTTATAGTCCTGTTTTTGCACAGATTTGTAATCGCACTAAAACCATGTTCCACTAAACGTAATGAAGGAAATGCAGCTAAAAAGTTTTGTACAATAACCCATATTCCAGGGTAATTGTCGATACGTTTTTGCAACCAGAACTGTTGATTGCTGTGTTTGAATTTCAATTCCTCATTTGTTGTTACTTCTATCAGTTCTCCTTGTATTTTTGGAGATTCTTCTGTGTTTGTTCTTGTAAAAGTGTCCAAAACCAAATCAAGTATGTTCCTATTGAGAATGTCTTCAAATCGTTGATTGAAGTCAGAATGGAGAGCTTACAAGTGCTGACAATATATAATCAAGTCTTCATGATGTTTTACAATTGTTGACAAATTTTGAAACTGGATTAATTCACTTCGTCCTAAATTTCGTTTGCACAGAAGAAGTTTTGCCACAAACGAGGAAATAACAGTTTTAGTTTTGATTAAATTCAGCTCTTCGACTTTGAGTCTTGGATTTGTTTCATTAAATTTATTAAACAAGTCTATCAAATAAGCTATGTCATATTTGGAATCGGTTAAGTTGACTCGTAAAGCATCATCTTTGTTTTCTAAGAACTCTAGCACTGAGTCATGAAGTTTCTAAGACAGATCCAAACAAACACATTTTGATAACCAATAAACTTCTGTATGAAGCAGCAAGCGATTGAATTCTTCATCGTTTTCAGTACAAAGTTGACCATATAATCTGTGATCCAAGGAACTGTTTAAAAGAACATGCTCTAATGTTCACTCAGATTTTTGGCAACTAAATACTGACGATAAATTGCGCAGTGTTCAACAAATACAGAGGCTGTTCACACATTTTTTAGACGATGTATATTGTATTCACAAAACTAAATTACATAAAATTCTTGTGTTTTAAATGTTCTATTTGACATCCCTTATTCTGAACTATCTTTCGACACCGCAATTTCCAGGATAATGCCTTTTGAAGTGTCAGAAGAGGTATTCTATCCCATTCCTCCTGAACAGCTTTCCAGAGTCCTGTAAGGGTTTTGGGACGACGTTTGGATAATGCGGATTTTAAAAGTCCGAAAGCACAAAAATCCACTGGTGATGCATCGGGAGATTTAGTAGGGATATCAGTGAAGGGTATGGCCTTGATACCAGTTTTTTGTTCCATTTCTTTTAGGAAATTTACAGTGGATTTTGATATGTGACTGCTAGCTTTGTCCTGATGGAGTCTCACAGATTGATGGCACTGTGGGTAAAGCGATGGTATTTCATTCAGAAAAATTGGCGATAAAATATGTTCCTGATAGTATTTGGAGTTAATCTTGACATTTTTTTCCACTCTCTTTATTTTTAACTTGCCATTATAAGAAAAACCAGCAACAATCATGAATCCCTTAGAAAAACTTTCGATTCTTTGAACCATGTACTTAATTTTTTTCTCCCCTTTTATGATAATAAATGGCTCTTTTTTTGTTGCAATCATTTAAATACACCCATGATTCATCTATTGTGACAATTGTTTTCCATTTTTCTTTGGATAAGTGTTTCTCATATAGAATTCTGCAGCGTGTCCTGCGTTCAGCGATATGATTTGGAAGAAGACGATGCACATTGCGTTTTTTTCGCTTTCTTAAGATTTAAATCAGCGTTTATCATTTTGTTTACAGTGGACACCGAGCATTTTAATGATTTTGCAACTGTCCTTTGACTAGGGGGATTTTCTTTTAACATTAAACAACGTACCTTTACAATACTCGAAGATGTCCGTTTTTTCCTTGGATACTTGTTTGGAATTTTTGTCCCACTTGAGGCTCCAATTGGACGTTTTTTTCCTTTCTTGTTGACGATATTACCTATCGACGCTTTAGATATCACAAAACCACGACTCTCACATCGTTTTTGGATAACGGAGTATGCATATTTCTCTCCGGAAAGAGCATAAATGTAGCCTTCGAACCACTGCTTTGTTAAAAACGCAATTTTGAATAAAAACAAAACTTTCAAGCCCTAGACGATAATTTTGACTTTTAAAAACATAGTACAATTGCAATTTTGTTTCTTTTGCAGCAAATGATTTTTTATTACCGCTTACCAAAATCGTCTAAAAAATGTGCGAACAGCCTCTGTACATTCGGAACCACTTTTTTTAAATATGCAAGAAGAGCCCCCCCCCCCCCCCTCCCTGTAGAATCCTAGCATGGCTGGAACACCATTCGTAGCAACTGATATTTCTGAGGGGGATTTCTTTTACTTTGATAAACTCTTCCAATGCCAATTCTCCTTTAGTATCAGTTTGCAAATTTTTAGCGAATAATAATTATTGTCTTCTTTTATGAATCGCATGTATACTAAAAGTAAGACCTAATTTCCTAGAAAAGTTGACTCATCAAGCTGTATAGAGAACTGGAATGTTTTTAAATCCTCACCTAATGAGTCTTCAGCATCTTTAGCCATTTCATCAGTTTTTGGCACTGTATAATTGCTCAAAGGAATTTTCTAGCTAATATCAAATGCTGATTTGTGTAGCATAATGCACATTTCTTCACTTATAGTAAAAAGTTTCATAACACAAAACGATTTGACAATTTTACGTACAAAATAACGTAAGGAACTTCGTTCCTGACAGGGGTCCCCCCACCGCACTTTTTTTTTTTTTTAATTTATTATCAATTTCAGTTTTGAGAAGCTTCTTTCACAATTCTCATTACTTATGGCAGCCGTGAGGAATATTCTCAGCCTATATTAGGCAAACCCTCCTTCAAGTTTGGACTTAAAAGTAAACTTTAATTGGGCCGGAATCAGAATGTTCTTTCTTACAGTCTGTTTCTTACAGCTACGAAAGCGCCCGTAGACGCACGCACTCAAGTTTCTCTGTCAATATCTTGGTCGGGGTTGCATTCCTCATCATCGACGACCAATATTTTCAGCCAAATTCTGGAGCTGTTGGAACCTTTTTCGAATTTCAACAATTACTGTATCTAACGAAGAAAACATTTTTCGTTTTAAATCGTCTTCATACGATATGCCGGCGTCTCTAGTTCCGTCGCCAAAAATGTGCCTCCTCCCAATTCGTCAGCTGAAATTCAGAACGAGGGAATAAAGTTCGCAAAAAAATTATAGGTCAGTTTCAAAAGGACAAGTATTATTCCATGATATTCGACAGTACCCCGGATATTTCCCTCAAAGATCAAACAAGCCAAGTATTACGATACGTGATGATTGAGAACGTGTTAGAGGTTCAATAGAAATGCAAAGTTCTTCACACTAGCTTTTAGCGTAACTTAAAGCTCCGTTTACGCATTCCTCTCGTTTCTCTTCCAATACCGACTGTAAGGCGCTTATTTTCTGACCACACTGATGTAAGTCAAGTCCCTCCGTTTGAAAATAATTTTTGGCATTATTTACTTCACGTAGCACCGGTTGCCAGAGACCCAAGAAACTTAGAAACGAAAATAATTACAAGATAAAAAGAACTTTTTATATACCATGTTTTTAAATTTTCTGTTGAATCATAAACTTGACAATTCTATGAATTAATGAATACTTTTTTTAAATTTTTTGGATGAATTATCCCATCAACTTGAAAGAAAAGGAAGTTAATTGGAAGTTAACTTGCTTTTAACTTTTTCTTCCCGTCCCGGCCGATAGATGGCTGCACCAGTCTACGAAGAAAAATTAACTTAAAATGAAATTCAATGCTGCTTAAAGATGGCTAAAAGTATTAAAAGGATGCATTGTCATCGTGTTATGAGCTATTCTAAAAGTTTCAAATGTCTAGCTAGTCGGGAAGTTAGTTAAAAATCGATTGCAAGATTTGTACTAGACACACACACACACAAACAAACAAACAAGAAAGCGAGTTAATAAAAACATGGTAATAATGATAGCATCGCGACTAACAACGTTCGTTTATGGGTTCAAGCTTTCGTCTGTTTCTGTTAGCTTCTCTAGCGTTGTCAAAATTTGTTTGTAATGATTTCGTGTCATGTTTACTTGATCGCCTCTTGCGCTCCAACGTGTGTCCTGAACCCTCTTCAAACCCTTGCCTGTAGCAGCAATCAGAACCTCCCATCGGTGTGTGGTCATAACAACGCTCCAATGTGACGAAAAAAGTCACTGAATTCACCTCTACCAAAGCCGCATGCAAGCAAACTAGGTTCAGTGAGTGGTTTAAACAGGGCACAAATTCGACATTAGGATTGATATATTTTATTCGTTGCTGCACACCTGTCTGTCTTCCGGCCATTGTAGCAGCATTATCGTAAGCTTGCCCTCTACAATTCATAATGTCGAGCTTATTTAGTATCATCTTACTAATACCTTTGGCTGTTTTGTTTTTCGTTTCAATGAAATCTATAAAAGATTCCACTACTCGTACTTCCCGATTCTCAATCATCACGTATCGTAACACTTGGCTTATTTGATCTTTGTGGGAAATATCCGGGATACTGTCAAATATCATGGAATAATACATGGCCTTTTGAACCTGACCTATAATATTTTGGCGAACTTTATTCCCTAAAATTTCAATAAACTCGTTCTGAATTTCTGCGTGACTAATCGATCTGGAGCGTGACTAATCGACCCCAAAAGGTGTCAAGAGGAGTCGGGGGTGCTTACTGCTTATGCGCTCTGTTTATATGTGGATGCACCATTAGATGTGTTGGAAGAAAGTACCACCCACTCTTCTCAGAAAAGGGGCTGCCTTTCGACCCCTTGGCCACCTGCACCAAATGGTGTCGAGGCGTGGGGAGCGAGACAGAAAATGAAATTTGAGACCCCGAAAATCGGACAAAGGAAGCTGACCCTGAGTGGAGAGAGAACAGTTTGTCGAGAAAGCAAGCTGATCGATTGATTTTTACCGTTAAATTTTTAGGTTCGATTCCGGTCTGCTTGAAATTTGGAGCAAATTCGTGAGATCTCTCGGTTAAAGACCGTGGATGGTCTTAGTTAAGCAACTATCTCAATAAATGACTATTATTAACAAATTTTGTTTCCGCCGTTTATTACCGAGTTTTCGCCGAAAAGTAGTAAAAAAATTATTTTCGCATTTATTCACTGATATCGGCAAATTTCACATTTATTCGCATCTGTTTAAATATTTCTCTACTATTAAATGAAAAAATTTCTACACATGGGTAAAATTTTCTATCTTGAGAACAAAAAGTTATAAACAAAAAATTGATTTGGGATGCGATACAAGAATTTTTGTTATTCTCCTTAAAAAATGGAGACATTCTATACCAAAAATTAACTTCTTTTCCTATAAAAAATAATGGATAAAATTTTAAGTACAGCTAAAAATTTTCATTCCAAATGAACTCCATTTCACGAGATTCAAGTTACATAATATTTACGTTTTAATACTTGAAGTTGGTTCTCCAATTCAGTAAACTCACTAAAAAAAACTCACGACATGTGAGTTATTTAACACACTTGTTTCGATAACTCAGAAAAGATAACTCAGTAGCATTTTAACTCATTTACTTCCGCGTTCAAAAACACGGGTAGTGGTTTGTTTAACTCACCTTTCACAATAACCCACGCGAAGTAGGTTGCAGAACTCACTTATTCCTGCGACTGACCGACTTTGTTTTCTCTGGGTATATTTGTTTAGGTCAAATCTTACAACTCTATTTTGAACCACTAATTCAATTGCCTTAAAATTCTGCATAAGTACCTATGTAGTCCCGACATAGTACAGTTCTGACAATACAGTTATCTGATCTAATGATCATGGCCTGATAATGCAGACAGGATTAGCCAGCTCGGCCTCCCCCTGCCGCCCCCCACCCCCACATCTGTGCCGCCCAGGGCCATGGCCCCCTCTGCACCCCCCCATGCTACGCCACTGGCTGTAGAGAAGGTTGCGCTTCAGGTGGAAGAGGACAGAGCTTCCAACGAACAGGCTAGTACTAGTGTCCGTCGTGTGGCAGAATGGCCTTGGAATATCTTCTGGACAGACGAAGCACACTTTTATTTTGACGGTTCGGTGAATACTCACAATTGCCGAATTTGGAAATCAGAAAATCAGCGTTTAATGTCAGATGTCCCGATGAATTCACCGAAAGAAACCGTGTGGTGTGGATTTTCTGCATTTTTTAATCTCGGTTCGTATTTCTTCGAGGAATTGAGTCCTAGAGGTCCAGTAACATGCTGGGTCACCGGGGAGCGATATACATCCGTGTTACTGAATAAAATTTTTCCAGATCTGCAATCACGTCATTGCCTTTCACGCACAATTTTTATGCAAGATGGAGCTCCTCTACACATTAGCCTTCGTGTTAAGAACGTTCTCAAAAATCACTTTACAGAAGAACGTGTCATCAGCTGCCTCTTTCCTGATGTGTGCCCTCCCCGATCCCCAGACCTCAACCCATGCGACTTTTGGCTTTGGGGACATGTGAAACATCTAGTCAGTCTTGATAAACCAAGAACTATACCTGATCTAAAAGACAGCATTTCACGACATGTTTTCAGCATTTCCCCGGACACACTGCGGTTGACTGTAGAACATGCTATCTTACGATTTCAAATGGTAGCTGAAAATGATGGCCGTCATGTTGAACATGTCTTGTTGTAATACATTTTTTTAACTATAGTAAATGTTGGCTAAATGTGTAATTCATCAAAAAATGCCCTCTAGTGGTGAAATTTTGAACTAATTTTTTTATTCGCTCAAACAAATCCCCTTCCCTTCAATATGTGTCATTCCCTTCAAACCCTACCTATCCACTCTGTTTTGCCGAAGATATCGTCTCTTTTGAAGAGAAAACGATGTCAAGTGTTACTCTTAAAACAGTTGTGGACTAAATGGAAACAAGAATATCTACTGGCACTAAGATCTGCTCATTCAGAATCTCAAATTGGATTCAAGGAAGGGAATGTTGTGTTAATCGAAGACAACATTAAAAACAAACTTCTTTGGAAACTTGGTAGAAATGAAAAGGCCTTCCCAGGTAGTGACAAAATAATTCGATCTCACGAAGTTAAGACTGGCAATGGAATTTTGAAACAGACTGCCCAGCATCTTTTCTCCATTGGAACTATAAACTCAAAATTGACTTTCTTGAAATGGAAAAAAAAAAAAAAAAAGATTAAACCTTTTATTTGATTATTATAATTTTTGTATTTAGTTTAACTTGTCTCTTTCTAAATTTTCATTTTTCATATTTAATGTTAACCTGTTTTACATATTTATTCAACCTTATTTGTATTAATGTTTGGTCATTTATGTACAGGGTGTTTCAAAAAGAATTCTCCGATTTAAAAAAATCATAACTATTCATCTTTTAATCCGCTTTGATCGAATAATGTATAGGCAGAAAGAGGGAAATGTCGAGTTTCACGCAGTTGCCGACAAATAGCGTACAGACAGCTCTTCCTTCGCCCACCACTTCAGTGTTTGTAAAGATGGCGACTGCACGACAGAAATCATTTTGTGTTCTGCGCTTTGCGAAGTGCGAGTCCATATAACAACTGTTCAACGTGATTTTCGTCGACAGAACCCTGGTAAATTGAAGTTCCTACCTCTCAGAGCATTAGGCGATGGTACAAACAATTCCGAGACACGGGTTGTCTGTGTACGCATAACAGCCGCGGAAGCAGTGTTTGCAGACATGCTCGCAAAAGTTTGGGACGAATTTGCCTACCGTATAGACATATGTCGTGCATCCAAAGGTGGGCCTATTGAGCACCTATAATTTGGTTTGTAAATAAAAACCTTATTAGCCATGTAATATAAAATTAATTTTAAGTTTCTATGTTCAATATTTTTGGTAATATACTCATTTGAAATCGGGTGATTCTTTTTGTAACACCCTTAATTTTAGATGAAGAGTTTCTCATTTAAAAATAGAAATATTTGATTGTATTATGCTGTAGCAATGTGAACTCCTGCGTAAAAGTTGAGGTGGTGAGTGTGTTGAGAAAGTTTCAGTTTTAGGTAGCGCTACTGTGCTTAAATAATTACAGACGACGTTTGGTGGCGCTGCTTCACTGAGATAATCTTCTCTCTCTGCCTCAAATATCCTCTCTGCATAAAATATATTAGGTTTAGATTATGATTCGAACTAGATAGAATTAGATTTTGATACGTGACTATAGGTCCTACTATTTCGAACGAGCTATGCTCGTATTCTTGATTGCGTTTTTAACCCTTATGTCCGCCATTTATTTTGTATGTTAACATTATTTGTAATGTTTAGCCGTGCATTTGATTATTCTTTGAATTTACCACTGAACCACTCTTCGATTTTGCCACAGAGGATCGGTGCCTTAGTTCCGGAGTTCATATACAATCAACGGATCTCGGCGTTTCCTGCACTTTGGGGCATTCAAAATTTCGGGAGTCTGTAACTCCGGTTCTAATGAACCGATTTGAATGAAACTGCATGTTTTGGAAAGAAGAGGTCTCCCCCCATAATTACCTAAAGCGGCTACGGACATAGATTTCGTCATAGGTGAAATGGGAAAAATGGCGGAAATTTCAGGAGTGTGTAACTCCGGTTCTAATGAAACGGTTTGAATGAAGCTGCATATTTTGGAAAGTAGAGATCCCCAATAGAATAAGAAACCAAGCGGCCAGAGGATCGGTGCCTTAGAACCGCAGTTATGATCGGACTGAAACAATCGACAGATCTCGGCGTTTCTAACACTTTGGGGCATTCAAATTTTCGGGAGGGTCTAACTCCGGTTCTAATGAACCGGTCGGAATCAGTGCCGTAGAACAGGACAACAATTTTACCATAAATAATTTTACCATTGTAAATTAGTTGACTTTGCATTGCTCTGTGTTGTGTTTTAGAATTACCCTAAATTTTCTTGGTCAAGTTGACAAAATATATGCAAAAATGGTGTTAACCGGACGCCACTGAAAATGAGAGACAGCGCGCCAAGTATTTCAATTGTGAAAGCGGACCGCGCCAAACATCGCGAGTCGCTAGCTTGGATTTTTACCTTGTTTTTATTAACTTGCTTTCTTGCTTGTTTGTTTGTTTGTGTGTGTGTTTGTCCAGTACAAATCTTGCAATCCATTTTTAACTAACTTCCCGACTAGCTAGACATTTGAAACTTTTGCGACCCACAGGGAGTCGTAGGAAAAATTGGATGGTCTAAAGTAAATCTATATCATACTGAATTATTTAAATAAGAAAACATGCTTCGACGTTTCCATTATTACATATTTTAATATATATTTTTTTATATGTTACAAATGTATGATAGTGTTAAAATTAGGTGTCAAGCACTCAAGCAGTCTTGCAAGGTTACATTGCTTCCATGCGCTTTTAACTGTACCATCGAGTCTGGGTTTCCGAAATCAGTAACTATAAATACCAAACTTAATGCTTCTCAGAAATTTAAAAAACCCAAGACTTTTCAACGGGACAATATTAGTAGTTAAGCAGCTCCATTCTCATATCACTGAAGCAACAATTTTGATAGGCTGCTTTCATTCCGCGCATACCCCTCATTCCATCAGATATGCCATTTCAATTCGATCGTCTACAATAATTTCCAGTTCGTTTAGCTTTTGCAATGTCCATCAATAAAGCCCAAGGACAATCTTTACAAGTAGCTGAAGTCTACTTGGAATCACCTTTACGTTGTTTTACGTTGCGTGTTACGTTGCGTGCTCTAGAGTTGGATCTTCAAGAAATTTGTATGTACAGTATTTGCCCTGAAACGAGAAACATATTTCAAGAAGTTGCTTTGAGGTAATTTTTTTTCAGTTCTTTCAATCACATACAGTTCACAAGACCAAAAGACAATCTGAAAATTTTCCTTTCCAGCTTTTAGTGGTACAATGATGAAAGGATGAATCTACCTAAATTCTAAGGAGCTTAATAAGGAGAGAAAAGGAGTTTAATATGGAAAGGATGTCTCGGCTTTTAGTGGTACAGCCCTCAGTCAAACACTTCATTTTTTTTAACAGGCAATGCTAGAATCATTTCATGGTTCTGTTGGAAAATAAACCTGTAATTTCAGCTTTTTTTGCTCCAATGATGAAAAGCTAATTCTAGCTGAATTCTGGAGAGTTTATTATTTTCATTTTATTCATGTGTATAATATTTCACATGCATTTTTTTTCTATGTTATTTATACTGTGTTTAGTTTTAAATTGATTGTGGTTAACAAACATTCTTAAAATCCCGGGTAACGCCGGGTACTTCAGCCAGTCCGTAAATAAAAATATCATTCTTGTATTAATCTGTGTGTGTGTGTGTGTGTGTGTGTGTGTGTGTGCGTGTGTGTGTGTGTGTGTGTGTGTGTGTTTGTTTTGGTTAAGCAGGAGTATTTCTCATAATTTTTGTTTCCATAAAAGATTTCCGTCCCAGTTCTTTTCTTTAATTTCATTTTCCTAATTATTCAGTTATTATAAAATTCTGAACTCATTTGTTCTGAAACTAATACCTAATTATTCTGAAAAAGTTTATATAATGAAGTATGACTCTTCATATGTCATCTCATGTTTGGACGTTTCGTACTCTGTAGCTGCAGCTATTGTTGCTCTTATATGTGCATGTAACTAAGTAGCTCTAGAAATAATGTATCACTATTCCTTTAAGAATTTTAATGAAGTTTAGCAAAAAATATGCAGTTCAATTTAAATGAAAATCAATGGTTGTAAAGTTGAATAAATGAATTCATATTAAATATGCACTAATAAAAAAATTGTTTTCTCTTGAAAAATATGAAAAATCCATACAAATTGCATGGTTTCCGTGTCAAAGCAGTAGGCATGAAGCTATAAGAAGGAGCGTAAGCTTCAATGGGGAATTCCTCAAAAAAAGGACCGATCATGGTCACCGCCACTAGGTGACGCGAGCGCCGAACATTCCGCTGCTTTGACACGGAAACTTTACGCTGTAATATGGATATATATATATATATATATATATATATATATATATATGACAGGGTTGTTGTTTCCTGTTATAATTCCTTTAAAGCAGTCATCATCTTGTAATACTGGTGGCGAGTGGTAGAAATGAAATATTTCAGTCCATCCTTAAAACTAATTTAGTTTATTCATCTTCATACGAACCAAAGCTCCAACTCAGCTCATTAAGTTTTTGCCATTTTTTATTTGAGACGCGGCGAACACACGTCCGTCGGCATTGACTTTTATCCCGCGCTCTGCCGATTTCGAGGTCAAAACCTCGCGTCCACTCTCCCTGCACATGCGCAGAGCCCAAATTAGAATTTTCTCGAACTTTCTTTTCGCGCTCAATCATGTACATGATCTAAAAATAATTTCTCTCTACGAGACTCCCTTCCACTGCGAATCGAAGGTCAATCTCAAAACGGGGAAAATAGCCTACTTTTCTACCCGCGCGTCTGGAAATATGAATTCTAGTGGCATTTTCGCGCCACGAAAATGAATTAATCCCTAAGCCCCCTTTAAATTTAACTTAATTATTCCTTTCCCAATTAATTTCTGACATATATATATATATATATGGTTGGCAACACCACTGTACTTAACTTCAACTTCCACTCCTCACTACTCCGGCGCGAAGGACTTCGCGCGCAAACATCATTATGGACTGTCACTGTTCCTCCGCACTACTGCGGCACGAAGGACTCTAAGCGGATGTGTTCTGTAACCTTCCGATTTTGAGCCAAATAGCTCTTTTGATGCTTTTGTGCTTATTTTTTTGTTTCATCCTAAGTGTTAGTCCTGTCATGTAAAGACTGTTTCATTAAATTTTGAAAATGATTAACGTCTATTCACTTCTAAAGGATGGAGTGCTAACTCCATCCCACATGTGGACTCGGCTTGTGCATTTCTTCAAGTGCATCCTGGGCTTTCATTTCATTTAAACATTCCCCAGAAAACTGAACTGGACATTTTTTTTATGATTATTCTTCTTGTCTTTGATTTCGGCTTTGGATATCGCAACCGAAAGCGAAATTGGTGTGCCACGGACTCCGATAATATTCTGATGGGATGTTCGAGAACCAAAACCAGAAGTGTAAGTACACTTTGATCATATTAAAATTATTTAATGCATACGTTGACGCTTGTTCAAGAAAATTTTGATGATTAATGGAATTCTCAACTTATCGATGATATAAGAAAACTAAAGAATATTTCAACGTTCTTTTGGTACAGGAATTTAATTGATGCTAAATTCACTTTTGATGGGCTTTGACGTTGAATTTATCACTTCTGTTTTCTTGAAGATAATTCTATTTCGACGAATTTATTTGATGATTTTATGCATATTTCGATTATTAATTCGAAGAATCTTGTTTCCTTGAACAACCACAACAGATCATTTACTTCGTATATATTTTGAATAATTGCGAATTGAATAGAGTTTTGAAGAATATTATATTATTTTGATGCATATGGTTGAGAGCAAAATATATTCTTTTATTGAGAAAATTATTTTTACGTGAAAAAAATTTTTGAAACCGAAATTCTAATGGTATTTTGATGTGGAATTTTAATATTTGTTCTTGATCTTAAACGCAATTTTAGAGAGAGAATCAAGCTATTGATTTTGGTTTTGAATATTTGTATATTTGTGTACGATAATTTTTTAAATCTATATCATTATGGCTACTCTCAACGATTACCCCAATATTGCAAAATCGTTAAAAATTGGTAGTACGAATCAAATAAAGGTTTTACATCATTCAATTTTTGGTACAGACGGCGACAGACAAAATCGTGCCAGATTACGTAAATTTACAGGTTTCAAACAGCCATTCGGTTTGGAAGAAACGAAACAGAAAATACTAAAGAGTTTTCACTTAAGGACTTGATTTCTATTTGTAATCTGACCCAGATAAATGTGCCAATATCATTCTTATGAGTCTTAGTGATTTATCGTTATTAAAAGCGAAATTTTCTGATCTTTCGGAATGCGAAGTAAATGATGCTTTACGTCCGGTTGAAAGTTCAACCCAAACTAACAACGTTGTAGCGGAAAATAGAACTCCCTCCCCTCCCACCACTTACGAAGGAGAATCTTCGAATAAGCAAAATACGCACATTTTCTTTGGTGAATCAGATCAAAGTTTATTGCCTTCAGTTGAAACTGCGAGTCTCTCTTTCCAGTTGTTTAGTCTGAAAGACGTTGTTGATTTAATAAAACCTTTTTCTTCTCGTGATAATTACAGTGTTGAGAATTTTATAACGGACGTTGAAGAATTTTTTTGTTTATATCAGATAAACAATCCATTTCACCAAATTACTTTTGTTAGAAAATGTTTGACTGGCCCCGCTCAAACTTTAATTAGGTCTATTCATGGAATTATAAATTGGGAACAATCGAAGCACCATTTGTTAGACGAATTTTCGGACAAAATTAACAGTATTCAGTTACATAAATTAATGGATTCTCGACGTATGAAACCGTTTGAAACCCTACAAGAATATTTCTTAGCTATGAGAGATTTAGCACACAAAGGTTCTCTCGAAGATTCATCTCTGTTTTAGTATGTCATAAACGGAATTCCTGATTCAACAAACAAACAAATTATTCTTTACGGTTGTAAATCCATCCCTGAATTTAAGGAAAACTTGAAAATTTATGAAAAAATCTTTAACAGTTCACAACATTTCAGATAAAATAATCAGAAAAATTTGATGCTTCCAACTTCAGTGTGAAAGTCGATAATACGCGTAGCCCAAGTACACAAACAGTATGTTATTCCTGTGGCTTGAGAGGTCACAAAAGCCACCAATGTTTGAATAAGTCACATGGTAAGCAATGCTACGGATGTAAAAGTTTTGGTCATGTTCATGCTAATTGCCCCAAAAGTTATCGAAATTCTAAACCAAAACCTGATTCTCCAAAACCTATTCCTGATAAAACTGTAAATGCGCTTTCTCCTGAAACTTGATCGAAAAATCCTATGCATGTTGACATTCAACTTGCAGGAATTCAATTGACAGCACTCTGTGACACTAGGTCACAGGCAGCCCTCATCAATGAGAAAACCTATCGAAGAATTGGTTCACCACCATTGCAGTCCACCAACATTCCCTTTTCAGGAATTGGCCGAAACCAAGTTCACAGCATCGGTTTCTTTCAGGATTCCATCGAAATTCAAAACATCACTTTACCTGCTAAAATACATTTTCTAAAAGATGACTTGATTCCTTTTGATGTGATTATCGGAATCGACTTTTTGCAGCAAACCCAATTTACATTTGATAAGGACGGTATTCGTTTATGTAATACTCCTGATAATAACATCTTCGTTAATATTGCTAATGTTCCTGATGACCAAGCTTTTCCATCTGTTCTTTCACACATTTTGAATTCTGAAATTCGTGAGGAAGTTCAAAATATCGTTTTTTCCTACAAACCCCGTAAAGTTCAAGACACTGAAATTAAGATGACTATTTTATTACAAGATGAAATCCCCGTAGCTCAACGTTCTCGACGACTCCCTTTTGCGGAACAGAAAGTTGTAGGAAAAAAAAAATTCAAGTACAGGGCCAATTAGGCATCTCTGAAAAACCTCTCACATCTACTCAAGATAAGATTTCTAGGGTAGAGAAAATGGATATTCCAATTGATTTTGAATGTGATGATGATGATGGAAAAGATTTAGATGATGCTGATGCCAATGATTTAGATTTGCTTCATGATAACGATGATGATAATGCATTTGATATTGGAGCTATCAAGGCAACTCTTGAACCAAAAATATTTGGTGCCGATGATGATGCCCTTGAGAATGAATCCGTCAAAAGTGAAAAGGTTGAACCAAAATTTCAAGTTATTGAAGGTCCCAAACCCCCTGAACAAATAGCAGCTTTTCAACAATTGAAAAACATTCTTTCACAAAACCCAATTCTTCATGTTTTTCAACAGGGATACCCATTAGAACTCCACACTGATGCCAGCTCCTTAGGTTTTGGCGCTGTACTCTTGCAACAATCAGATGATAGACAGTTTCATCCTATTCATTATTTTAGCCGTAAAACTACAGTTCAACAAGAAAAATATCATAGTTATGAACTGGAAATTCTTGACGTCATTGAAGCGCTAAAGAAATATCGAAACTACCTCTTAGGAACAAAATTTAAAATTATCACCGATTGTGACGCTTTCCAAAAGAACGATGCACAAAAAAGACCTACCAGCTAAAATTGCTCGATGGGCATTGATGTTAGAGGACTTTGATTATGAAGTTCATCATCGGCCCGGTAGACAGATGAAACATGTTGATGCTTTAAGTCGTAACCCCATTCTTGTAATTACCTCAAATGATATCACTTAAAAGGTGAAAAATGCCCAAGATCAGGATGAGTTTATATCTCAAATTAAATCGATGCTTGAATCTACACCTTCCGATGATTTTTTTGTTAAAAACGGAATTCTTTATAAACTTTATCAGGATGCCGAACTCTTAGTAGTCCCGCAAATGATGCAGAAAGAAATAGTGCTAAACGCCCATTCACAAGGTCATTTTGCTTCACAAAAACCAAACTAATTGTTTCTCGTGAATTTTTCATCCCTCAACTTAAGAAATTAGTTCAAGAAATTATTTCGAATTGTATTCCTTGCATTTTGTCCTCGCGAAAATCTGGAAAAAAAAAGAAAACATACGACAATATAAGAAACGGCGTAAACCAGTTTGTAAATACAAGATAGGTGACAAAGTGGCAATACAACGAACTCAATTTGGAACTGGATTAAAGCTCCGACCAAAATTCTTCGGATTATTCGAGATCACGAACATCAACCCCAACGATCGTTACGAAGTTCAAAAGTTAGGACATCAGGAAATATTGAAAATGCAAAGAGAAAAAGAAATGGATGAAATACTGGAAATTTTTCGTGAAGAAGGAAATGCCCTTTTAAAACAGAACTCAAATTCCACATCAAGAAAAGGAGAAGCTTTCCATGTTAAAAACAGCAATAGAAACGTAAAACTTTGCTGGATCTGCAATAAATCCAGTCACATAGCCAGAAATTGTTTTTTCAGAAACAAAACGGGAAACAGGAGTGAAAATGCACCGGCCAACGTGATAAGAACATTACCTAAGGACAAAACTAAAAGCAAGCAAAAAATGAGATTCGCGAACGCCGTATTTGAAAACGAAAGCGAAAATCAGAACTTTGCCCTTATGACAGACCCAGAACATTCCGACTCTACTTGTGAGGATATCTGGATATTAGATTCCGGAAGCAGCTCCCATATGTGCAATGACCTTAAGTTTTTTGAAAAGTTTAATTCCGATGAAGGTCATATTAATTTAGCAGTTAAGAATTCTGTTTTAAAATCTATTAGCGAAGTAATAGTTAAACTAAGACATTTGTAAATAATATTGAAAATACACTAACTATTGATAATGTGATTTATGTACCTGATTTAAGATGTAATTTGTTATCTATGACTAAATTAATGGAAAAAGGTTATAGTATTCAATCATATAATAATTATGTTTTGGTATTAAGCAAAACTGGTCAAACTGTTTTAAAAGCTGAGGAAGTAAATAATCGCCAAGAAATTATAATGAAACCTTGTATTAATAATATTTCATATGAATTATTAGAGTGTATCTTTGTTAAAAATGTAGAAAATTATGAATTATGGCATAAAAGACTTTGTCACTTGAATCCTCAATATACAGGGCCCGACTTAGCCTAATTGGGGCCCGGGGCAAAAACTTCTTTGGGGGCCCCCCTCTGCTTCACTACTTCAGTAATGAAGAACTTAATACTTATTACTAAACTTTCTATTCGATTTGGGGCCCCCCTCTGATGTGGGGGCCCGGGGCAACTGCCCCGTATGCCCCTGCCTTAGTCAGGCTCTGTCAATATATGTCTAAAATGAAAGGTATAATTGATATAAAGCAGCGGTTCCTAACCGGTGGGTCGCGGAAGGGTTACAGGTGGGTCGCGACTCGATCCTAAAACTATCGGAAACCATCGAATAAACCATCAGAAAAGATAAGAAAAAGTGCTTATATTTTGTCAAAGTACAAGTGCTTATATTTTGTCAACCATTTTCAAATCAGAACACAAATTGTTTATCAATAATCAATCTGTATCTTCAAATCTGTATCTCATATATATATATATATATACTAGCTTTATATACCCGGCGTTGCACGGGTGAACCCTTAATAAAGCTTACTTGTATGATATGTATATTTGTATTTTATGGCAATCTATACCCCTCTCCACTGGTCATCATCCCATCAGCATATTATAATAACCCCCCCCCCCCATGCTAATGTCAGCATTAAAATGTTTCTTTCAATTTTGATAACCCACTGGATCCCGGCCCTTCGAGGAGTTTGAGGGCTTCCCCATAAACCCTTGTGAAAATCGCCGGTTTCATAAACAAAGAATTACCTGACGTTACCCAGGATAATAAAAATGAATGGAGTTAACCTGAGCTCTAGATGTATACGTACTAACACCCGAAATATATACAATTCACACACACACATACCTTTCCACACTTCATTTAATTAAGGTTGATCTCTCTCTTTTCTCCTACCACCAATTTGGTGTTCAAAATGGTGATATATGGGAAATATAAATTATTGGATTGTTTCTAGCAATTTTTTCAAAATCTAAAGCGAATGTCGAAAAATCGTGACATTGATCGTGTTTGTTACATTTAATCGTGTTTTTTACATTTTAAATCAAGAATCTTATGGATATCTGTTTCCTTCTTTGAGATATGACGGAATATGTAAAAAACACGTAAAAACACGTTTAGCCCCCTAACCCCCTTGGGGGCCGAATTTTGAAAAATCCTTAAATTGATTTTTAGGTATTCATATTCCTTACATTTTAAAGCAAGAATCTTATGGATATCTGTTTCTTTCTTTGAGATATGAGGTAATATGTAAAAAATACGTTTTGCCCCCTCCCCCCCGCCAATGGGGCCTAATTTTGAAAATACTGAAATTGGTTTTAATGTATTCGTGTTCCTTACATTTTAAAGCAAGAATCTTATGGATATCTGTTTCTTTGTTTGAGATATGACGCGGTGAAAGGCAAAGTGGTGTAAGTCACATTTTCAACTTTTTTTATTTGAGGACAAATATGTAATCTCCATGTTCAATTTATGGTGGAATTGCAAATAATTATTATTTGCAATAGTATAATAATTATTATGGATTATAATTTGTTCAATTTATAGTGGAATTTTTTGTAGTTTTTACTCTAAAACTCTTTTGACTTACACCACTTGACTTACTGACTTACACCACTTTGCCTTTCACCGCCTCATATGAAGGAATACGTGAAAAACACGTTAAGCCCCCCTCCCCGTCCCCTGGGGCCAAATTTTAAAAATCCTGAAATTGGATTTAAGGTATTCGTGTTCCTTACATTTTAAAGCAAGAATCTTATGTATATCTGTTTCTTTCTTTGAGATATGAAGGAATACGTGAAAAACACGTTAAGCCCCCCTCCCCGTTCCTGGGGCCAAATTTTAAAAAATCCTGGAATTGGATTTAAGGTATTCGTGTTCCTTACATTTTAAAGTAAGTATCTTATGGACATCAATTTCCTTCTTTGAGATACGAAAGAATATGTAAAAACCACGTTTTGCCCCCCCTCCCCCCCTTGGGGGGTGATTTTTGAAAAATCGCTTCTTAAATGACGCCTTCAGCACAAAAGTAATAAGCTCTTAAAATTTGATATCTGTATCTCCAATAGTTTTTGCTGGGTGTTGATTCCTTTATATATATAGATAAAACACGCAAGAACACGTTTAGCCCCCCTCTCCCCCTTGGGAGACGAATTTTGAAAAATCCTGAAATTAGTTTTTAGGTATTCATATTTCTTACATTTTAAAGCAAGAATCTTATAGATATCTATTTTCTTCTTTGAAATATAAAAGAATATGTAAAAACCACGTTTTGCCCCCCCTCCCCCCCTTGGGGGGTGATTTTTGAAAAATCGCTTCTTAAATGACGCCTTCAGCACAAAAGTAATAAGCTCTTAAAATTTGATATCTGTATCTCCAATAGTTTTTGCTGGGTGTTGATTCCTTTATATATATATAGATAAAACACGTAAGAACACGTTTAGCCCCCCTCTCCCCCTTGGGAGACGAATTTTTAAAAATCCTGAAATTGGTTTTTAGGTATTCATGTTTCTTACATTTTAAAGCAAGAATCTTATGGATATCGATTTTCTTCTTTGAGATATAAAGGAATATGTGAAAAACACGTTTTGCCCCCCTCCCCCCCTTGGGGGGGGCGAATTTTGAAAAATCGCCTCTTAAATGACGCCTTCAGCACAAAAGTTATAAGCTCCTAAAATTTGATATCTGTATCTCCAATAATTTTTGCTGGGCGTTGATACGTGTATGTATATATATATATAAGTCAGGACTTCTTCCTTTATAGATATATATTGTTCCAGTCTGATCATCTCCGGACTTTTCCTTCTTCGATTATATTAACTCTTTTTTATTTTTAATCATAAACTGTTCGCAATGTAATTCTACTAACAGCTGCTATAGTGAATTGTAGCACGATATTTCTATAAATAGATCACTTCCTGTATAGCGCGCATGCGCATTGATTTTCAACACTTCGATTCCCGCGTTAAGTAAATTTTTGTCACTTCGAAAGGGTGCTTCTTACTAAGAGCACATTCTATTTTCATTAAATGTTATTCTTAATATTAATTCTGTTGACTTTCGTTTCTTTTGTCGTTTGATAGAAACTTTTAACCACTGAACCTCATGTTGACTACTTCCATTTGGTGCATCGGCACTGGAAGTTTTGATTTGAAATAAATTCATTAGAATCAAACTCAGTTGGCGTTTTCGTTCCCTTGTGGTAGGTTTTGTTAGGTGAGAAATACTCGTACTTCGGTTGGGAATACCGACGCCATTGTGATTTCGTTTATGGATTAACACGGATTTGATGCCTTTCCAAGGTAAGAAGAATATTTTTATTAGATGCTCCGGAGCTCAATTATTTGAAACTATTAGAAGAGTTTGATTGAAGATTTGAAAAATTGTTGATTTAGTTGATATAACTGTAGAGATTATTTAGTTTTTGAGTATAGAATTCCAATTTTATAGAAGTGTTGAAATGTTGAATATGAATATGAATATATAGTAGAATTTTGATTTATTGAATATTGTTGAAGTGTCACATAACTTGAGAGATGGATGAATTGTCGAAACAAAAAAAGATTAGAGGCGTTGTTCGCGCCGCAGTAACTAGATTTTTGAACAAACTCGAAAACGAATTTGATCAGTTATATACTGAAGAGCTATTAGAACAGAATTTAATTCAACTTTTGGATTTAATTAAACAAATAAAAGATTTAGACAAGGCAGTTCAGTCTCTTATAACAGAAGAGAAAGAATTTGATTCTGAGATTAATTCTGCTGTTGATTATAATAGTAAAATGACATTGTGGAATGCAAAGCTTTCCGCACAACTGAAAATTATTTGTCGAAATGTTGATCGAAATACATCGGGTCAAGATGATGGTAGAACCAGCGAAAGCAGTGCTAATGGAGTTTCATCAATCTCTCAAAATCATTTGAAAACTGTTAAATTACCTAAATTGAATATTGATAAATATTATGGAGATCCTTGCAACTGGCTAGAGTTTTGGAATAAATTTCAGAACGCAATCAATAAAAATGAAACTTTATCACTTATTGATAAATTTAGTTATTTAAAATCTTTGTTAGGCGGTGTTGCCGCTAACGTAGTTAATGGATTCGCACTAACTGAAGAAAATTATAAAGAAGCCCTCTGCCTCTTAGAACAGAGATTCGGCAAAGATTTCCTGGTAATAAATGCCCACATGAACAGATTATTAAATTTATACCCTGTTAAAGATACAAATAATATAACTGGATTACGTAAACTTTATGACACCTGTGAGGTGCAAATTAGAAGTTTAGAATCACTCAACGTAACCTCTGGAATGTATGGCCATTTATTATACCCTATTTTAATAAAATTAATTCCAGAGGAGTTATCCTTAGCATTTAATAGAAAACGATTGGATCAAGAAATGAATCAATTTGATGTTTCAGAATTATTGAAATTTCTTAAAATTGAAATAGAATGTAGGGAATCTTCCATTTTGTTTCAAAATTCAAAAAATGAAAGAAAAAAACCAGTCAATCAGCATTCGGGTTCAAAATATCAACATAATTTTAGCTATAATAATTACAATGCTCGTGAGACGTCGCGAAATCAAAGTCGTCCTTTCATTTCATCTAATGTAGACAAAACAGTAGAATATTTAGCGCCAATTTCAGAAACGGCATGCCTCTACTGTAAAGCAACAAACCACAATTCTGAACATTGCAATAGCATAACTGTTGATGAAAAGAGGGAACTATTAAAGAAACAAGCGCGTTGCTTTCTGTGCTTACAGCAAAAACACAGAATAAAAGACTGTAGGAAAAAGGAAATGTGTGATATCTGTAATCATAAACATAATCGGTCTATTTGTTTTCAATTTGGCAAAACGATTGACGATAAAGTTGTTACCGCAGTTTCGCATTGCCAAGAAAATATTAAAAACAATTCGGTAGCAAAAAACCAGTCTGGAGTTTTATTGCAAACCTGTACTGCGATGATTAGATCTTCCTCAAACGAAAAAAAAAAAACCTGTTAGGATTCTTTTAGATAACGGATCGATGAAAAGTTTTATTAATTGTACAATTTCTCAAAAATTAAAGCTTCCCGTAATAAGAACCGAAAAGCTTTCTGTTTATGCCTTTGGTGTTAAGGAAGCAACTCAAAAAATTTATGATGTTGTAAAAGTCCGTCTGGAAAATAGAGATGTGCCATCTTTGAACATTGAAATTGAAGCATTAGTTACAGACCAGATTTCGGCAGCTAACATACCAACCCCTGACCTAAACATATCTAAAAGCTATAAATATTTAAAAAATCTACAACTTGCAGATTCCTATAATTATAGAGACAATGAAATAGTTATTTTAGTTGGATCAGATTTCTATTTTAACATAGTAAGTGGCAGAATTAAACGATTAGATGATAAACTTGTAGCTTCAGAAACACTGTTTGGTTGGTGCCTTCTGGGAAGAGGGAGTGTAAATCATGAGTTGGTTAGTATGAAAGTTGCAGTTGAAGAGAAGACCATTTGTGATCAGTTGAAAGAGTTCTTTGAACTCGAAGGCATTGGAATCAGTGCAGAAGCTGATGCCAAAGATGAAATTGAAGAGGAGATAATGAGAAATTTTAATGAAGGAATTTCATTTCAGAATAGACGCTACAAGGTCAAGTTACCATGGAAACCTGAAATGAAGCAGATGTTAGATGATAATAAAGAAGTTGCCAACAGGAGATTCCAAACGCTTAAGAAATCATTCATTAATGATCCTTTATTTTTTACAGAATACCGAAAAGTTCTCGATGACTATAGGAAAGAAAATATCATAGAACCTGTAGAGAGGGAAGCGAAAGAAGTGAACTGTTTCTATCTCCCACACAGAGCTGTAATTAGAAATGACAAGAGTACTAGTCGTCTGCGCATCGTTTTCGATGCCTCCTCTCATGGAAAAGGAAAAATTTCTTTAAACGATTGTTTGTATGCTGGTTTAAACTTATTACCTGATCTCTTTAATCTTTTATTAAGATTTAGAACGAACCCCATAGCTATTACTTCGGACGTCAAGGCAGCGTTTCTGCAAATAGAAATAGATGAGGAAGACAGAAACTTTACAAGATTTCTTTGGAGCGAAAGCCACACAGCAGACGAGAACCTTCAAGAATACCGATTGACACGAGTTTTGTTCGGGGTCACATCCAGCCCATTCCTGTTGAACGCTACAATTAAATACCATCTGAAGGGGTATGTAGAAATCTTTCCTCATACTTGTCAGTTGTTGCATGATTGTCTATATGTCGACGATTATATTTTCGGTGAAAAGACTGTTGACATAGCACTTACTACGTGCCTACAAAGTCATGATATTTTTAAAGAAGCCAGTATGTATTTAAGAAAATGGAGAACTAATTCTCCAGAATTATTAGCTAAATTAAAAGCGCTTGGATTTGAAGTTGAGGACTTTGAGGACTCTTTGACAAACCTTTAGTTCCTTCAAAAGTTCTGGGAGTTGGATGGAATCCTAAAAACGATGTGTTTTATTTTGATACTCAAAATATTGAAAAATGCCTGTTTAAAGGGAACGAGACTAAAAGATATGTACTGCAAATTGCCGGTCGAATATTTGATCCAATCGGTCTTTTAGGTCCGTTCACAATTCGTATCAAATGCTTACTACAAGAGATATGGTGCCTTGGGTTAGATTGGGATGAGAACATACCAAAACAGACTGCTATGATTTTTAAAGAATGGTGTGATGACATAAAAAAGTTAAGTGAAATTCGTGTACCCCGTTACTATTTTGCACATGCCTTAAATCAAGACATTGACAATATTCAGTTGCATTTCTTTGCGGATGCATCTATCAAAGCATACGGGACAGTTGCTTATTTGCGTGCAAAATTGAAAGACAATACCGTTGTGATTAGTTTTGTTGCATCTAAAGGAAGGGTAGCCCCCTTGAAGACTTTATCCTTACCAAAACTCGAGCTAATGGGAGCCCTGTTGTCAGCACGGTTAAGCGACAAAATAATTAAAGGTTTAGAGTTTCCGGTTTCCAAATTTTTTTGGACGGATTCATCCATTACATATTTTTGGATAAAGGGCTCACCTGACAGATTTAAAGTTTTCGTAAAAAATAGGATAAAGGAAATTCACAAATACACTAATCCAACTCAATGGGCTCATTGCCCTGGGAAAAAAAAATCCGGCGGATTTGATTTCACGTGGACTCGCAGTGTCTGAATTAAAAAACAGTAATTTGTGGTGGCAAGGACCATCTTGGTTAAAACAAGACGAATCCACCTGGCCTAAGAACTTAGAACCATCTAAGGATTTAAAATGTGAAAAGAACCAACAGACACTTGAAATTAAAACAATTACAGCTTTAAATACAAACGTTTTAGATAAGAATCAGGACTTTGATAGTTTTATAACTAAATATTCCTCTTTTTCCAAATTGATTAGAGTAACTGCTTACTTAATTAGATTTAGTAATAATTGTAAACTTAAGCAAATGGATAGAAAAAAGGACAACTTAAGTGCAACTGAGTTACAAAATGCCACAAATGTTTTAATTAAGAGAATACAAGCTTCTGAATTCAGTACCGAAATTAAATGCTTGAAGAACAACCAACTTCTTCCAAGAAGTAGTAAGATTTTGTCGTTAAACGTTTTTATTGACGGGAACGGATTTTTAAAGGTTGGCGGACGATTGAAGTTTTCTGAACTACAAGAATCACAGAAACATCAAAAACTCTTACCTAAATCACATCACTTTACTCAGTTACTCATTAACTATTACCATATCAAATCTTTGCACTCTGGAACACAAACCACACTTTATTTGATTCGCCAACAATATTGGATACCCTCTGGTCAAGATAGGGTGCGAAGAGTCATTAGTAAATGCTTGACATGCTTTAGATCAAAAACTCAAACTATTAACCAAATAATGGGTGATCTGCCTAGAGACAGAATTGTACCTTCTAGACCTTTTGAAAAAGTAGGTCTTGATTTCGCTGGACCTATCTTAACTAAACCTAATCTGAAAAGATCCAGAGTTAAAATAAAATCATACATCGTTATATTTATTTGCTTTTGTACAAAAGCAGTTCACTTTGAGGTCGTATCAGACTTAACGACTGAAGCATTCTTAGCTTCATTGCGAAGATTTGTGTCAAGACGTTCGAAACCATCTCTCATTTGGAGTGATAACGCCACCAATTTTAAAGGCGCTAAAAATATTTTGAATTCCTTATTTCAAATTTGCAAGTCTAACCCAGTACAGAATTTCAGCGCTGAAGAAGGCATTCAATGGACTTTCACACCACCTGCATCACCTCATTTTGGAGGCTTGTGGGAAGCCAACATAAAATCAATGAAGAGAATACTCCTGAAAATTGCAAAAACCACCATTTTAAATTTCGAGGAGTTAAATACAATAGTAGTTCAGATAGAGAGTATTCTTAACTCTCGTCCCCTGTGTCCAATGTCTGCGGACCCCAATGATTTACAGCCATTAACTCCAGGGCATTTCTTAATTGGTGCCCCTATCACGTCGTTTCCTGAACCTCATACTGCTCCAGATTCCTTTTCTCCTTCCTCTAGGTGGGGCTTGATTCAAGAGATGAGGAAAAATTTTTGGGACAGATGGACCACAGAATATTTAAACCAGCTGCAGACAAGACCGAAGTGGACCCAAAGACGACAAAACCTAGAGGTAGACCAACTTGTACTGCTAAAGGAGCCCTGCAAGACACCCTTGCAATGGAACCTTGCCCGAGTCATTGGAGTTCATCCTGGAGCTGACGGAGTGGTACGAGTACTGGACTTAAAGACATCTAAGGGAACCTTCCGCCGAGCGATCACGAAGGTTGTGCCCTTACCCATCAGTGAAGATATTGGACAGCCGTCCAACGGTGGCCGGGATGTTCCAGTCTGATCATCTCCGGACTTTTCCTTCTTCGATTATATTAACTCTTTTTTATTTTTAATCATAAACTGTTCGCAATGTAATTCTACTAACAGCTGCTATAGTGAATTGTAGCACGATATTTCTATAAATAGATCACTTCCTGTATAGCGCGCATGCGCATTGATTTTCAACACTTCGATTCCCGCGTTAAGTAAATTTTTGTCACTTCGAAAGGGTGCTTCTTACTAAGAGCACATTCTATTTTCATTAAATGTTATTCTTAATATTAATTCTGTTGACTTTCGTTTCTTTTGTCGTTTGATAGAAACTTTTAACCACTGAACCTCATGTTGACTACTTCCATATATATATATATATATATATATATATATATATATATATACACATATATATACACACACATATATATATATATATATATATATATATATATATATATATATATATATATATATATATATATATATATATATATATATGCAATATTTGATGGTAAATTATATATACATAAGGAAGGGATACGATACAAATAAGGTTTTTTACTCCACCATGGACCGATGGACCGTGGAGGTATTCCGATAAGGAAAGGTGGGTCGCCAGCTGAAAAAGGTTGAGAACCATTGATATAAAGGTTAAAGAATCTGAAAATTTAAATTGTGAATCATCCAATATCAGTAAATTGACTCGTAAAAAACATTGCAAATTAATATTGATCAAAGTAATTCTGTTTTGGAATTAATTCATGTTGACTTGGCTCGTTCTATAAATATTGATTCATTGGGTGGTTCTAAATATTTTTTAGTGGTTGTAGATGATTTTTTTGGTATGTATTTTCTTATTTTATGAAACATAAGTATGAAGTATTTGATATGTTTACAAATTTTAAAGAAAGGTATGAAAACCTAACAAACCGAAAAGTCAAACTTTTAAGAATAGATAATGGATTAATAAGCTACACAGCCAAAATTCTTTAAGTAACTTATTTTTGGTTCTTTACCTGTCCGTATTTCCATCGGAAGTTTATTTTTATATTTGCACGGTGTAATATTCGATACATGAGTACTGCAGGATATGGCTCCGCCCAAAATTTTTGGCGTAGTTTACTCTCATATAATAAGGTTCTCGCGCGTTCTACTAAAACTCCTATAGCTCTTTCCGCTTTTCCGTAAGATTCTGGATTGTATGGTACAGATTTTCATGAGATATGCCGAATTTCAGTAAGAATTTAGTCATTTCATTATTCACAAATTGAATTTGTTGAGCCATATCCTGCAGTACGCATGTATCGAATATTACACCGCACAAATATAAAAATAAACTTCCGATGGATATATGGACAGGTAAAAAACCAAAAATAAGTTACTTAAAGACTTTTGGCTGTGCAGCTTATTATCATATTCCTAAACAATTTCTCAATAAGTTTGATGTTACAGGGAAACGCGGAATTTTTGTCTGTTATTCCAGAGATAGAATCGCATATAGGATTTATGACATCACAAAATATACAGTGACTGAGGAACGATCAGTTAAATTTGACGAAAAATTAAAAGGCAACGAATTCATAACGAAAAATTTGGAATCCTATTTATGGAATGTTGAAAATTTGAGTCAGTTCAATTTTTCAAATTTAGAAGCAGAAACAGAGATTAACCCGCGTGAAGATAATCAAAGTGAAATTAAGGGGGTCCAGGACACAAAATTGTTCGAATTTTCGAAAAAAGTGTTATTGCATTAAAAATTTCTGTGTTCTTTTACGCTTAAAATGACGTTTAAATCATGTTTCTATCTTAATTAGAACATGCTAAATTATAATTTTGTTTTGCAACATTCTAATAGTAGCAAATGGTTGTTTAAACCTGTAAGTGCGTTTTTCTGCATGATGGGTTTTTTCCCCATTTCTCGTCTTTAAATTGTTATAAGTCAAGAACCGTTATAGAAAAATGGTTGAAACATGGAACATGTCTTTTTCAACTATTTTACTTTAATTGTGATTCTGCAAATTTGAAAAAAATATTTCCTTTTGAAAATATGATTTTTTAAAAATACGTTACATAAATTTTTTTTGTAATTTTCAATATAAATATTTTTAATTTTTTTAAAAATTAATATTTAAAAAAATGCTGTATCAAAATTAAAATTTATATATTTCTGTTTAATTTAATGAAAAAGAATTTAAATTCGACAAATAATATTTCGAGTTATAACAATTTTAAATGACCCCACTTTTTTTTAATTTTAAAATTTTAAAAAAATTAAAAACTTTTTGAGAAGTTTTATGAAGTGATTTTGTTTACATATTATATGTTTAACCATCACAAAAAGATTCAAAATTTTAACTCAATAAATAAAATTTTTTTTAAATGTGTCCCGGACCCCCTTAATGACACAAAATCATTACGAAATGAAACCGCAAACGATCAAAGAGTGGAAAACTCAAATCATGAGTTATCACCAAATAATTTATAAAGCAAGACTCGTAGCGGCAGGTTTTAATTTAATTAAAAATAAAGATTATTCAGTCTTTTTCCCCTGTTGTGAATATTGAATCTTTTAGATTATTGATAATAATCAATGGAGGTTATGATAAAGCGTCTGGAGGATGAAACAAGTTATTTGCGGTCATTAAAATAATGGTGGGTGCACAGCAAATTAAGTATTTGTTTCTTCGTTACTGTACTGTTTTTATTTTTCTGTCCTTAAAATTTTTCCACAGGTGGAAATGGTGTTTTTTTACAGACACTTAGCGCCATCTGGTGTGAAAAGTTAAAAACACTTTGTAGCATTTAGATACATATCAACACTAGGCCTGAGCGATGCATCGATACATCGTGAAAAACTGGTGTGAAGCCGACATCGTCACACCGGTTTCATAATTTTCAAATCGGCGATATATCTGTAAGGTATACACAAGATTCGATTCACAAGAATCGAACTTTTGAGTGAATTAAAGAAGCTGCTTTAGATATGCTAATTTCGGCATACGCGCTTAGTATAAATACCACGCAGCGTCATTAATGAAAAGGGGAGGTTGTTAAGGTTGAAAAGGTGTTATCCTGCGCTAGTGCTTAGCGGGCCAGAAGTTTACATGGCAGTACTGCTGGTTTGACTTACTGTTCGTGAGTATAAAAATATATTGTTCTTGAAAGCTGTGTTTATACATTCCGTACAAGTAGTACGCATGCTTATTGCTGTAAAGCCAATTATATGTGCAACGAATTCAATAAACATTGTTTCATGTATAAACTGTGTGTGGTTCAAATTCAAATAGAGAGCCACTTCAAATTATATACACCCAGGTCTGGGTAGAAGTGAGCATAGAATCTCTATACTGGCGCCCGAAAATATATATACCCTGGTAGTTAGCGTTAAATTTGTAACGAACAACATAATTGAAATTAAAAACTGTGTACTGTGTACGTATATTGATAAAATTGTTGCAAGTACTTATATACTATTTAAAAAATGAGTGTTGTAGAACAAAATCCTGCTGGAAATTTTCCTCGGGTAATTATGGTTCAGCAAATTGCGCCATTCGAAGCCACCTTCAATGGCGGCCCCTCAAGCCAATTCCTAAAGAAAATTGAGCATTACTTTCAGCAACAATGCACCCCAGAGGGGGATAAACTTAAAATTGCTCTAGCCGCTTTAAGAGGTAGTGCATATCAGTGGTACACGTGTATGAAAAGCAGTAATCTGATTTTTGACTATTCGTCATTCAAGCAACAGTTTCTTAGCGTTTTTCCAAAGACCTTTAATCAAAGTGAAATTGAAGCGGAAATTTATTCGCTAAGGCAACGTGAAGGTCAGTCTGCATTAGATTTTGCTACGGAAAAGATTTCCAAGTGTGAGGAATATTTAGAAGGGGTAACGGAAGCGGTAATCTTAAAAATAGTTATCCAACGTTTGAAGCCAAGTGTTCAAGATTTTTTAGATAATCAAACAATTACAAGCAAGGTTACCCTCCTTCAAGCTTTAGCTAAACATTACAATAGGCATTTCTTCGCTACCCCCAATCCTAATTCAGGTACGAGAGATTTTATACACCCCAGCCAAAATTTTTCGCGAGTTTCAAATCGACATCGTGGACGGCATGATAGTAAAGCCCAACGTTATAGTAACATTAGTGCGCTTACATTAAAAAATGTGCAACTACCTTATGTGCACTTGCAAATTGATTCAATTCCCATAACAACTTTACTTGATACCGGCAGTGAAAGGTCGTACATGTCAGAAAAGTACTTCAAATCGCATTACGACATGAAGCGCTTAAACACACATAATTATGTTTTGCGATATGGTGCCCCTGTAAAAATTATTAGCGATAACGGTGTTCAGTTTGTCAGCGAAGTTTTGACGGACCTGTGTCGCAGGCTTCAAATAAAACATGCAAAAATGGTCACTTATAGACCACAGTCGAATATTGCGGAGCGGGTAAATCGCAATGTAGTTAAAATGATTCGCGCATTTATACAAAACAATCATAAAACATGGGATCAACATATACAGCAGTTTGCGTTTGCATTACGTTCGGCCGTCCACGACTCGACAGCCAAAACACCTGCCGAAGTTTTTCTAGGCAGAAAGATTATCACCCCTTTAGACAGTCTATTCTTCGTACCGGGGCAAGCGCCTCAATTTCAACTAGCTGATATTCAGGAGATGCTTCGCGAGGTCAAGCAAGTTAATGACCAGATGCGGAAGCAACAGAAGATATACTACGATAAAAATCGTAGGGAGGAGAAATTTGAAGTTGGGCAATGGGTTTTAAAAGCCACCCACTCACTATCTAACGCCAGTAAAGGCATAGTCGGGAAATTTTGCCCGAAATTTCAAGGTCCGTACCAAATAAAAAAGGTAGCAGGCCCAGTGGTTACCTTACAAGAAGGCCAACAGCAAGTTCCCGCAAATATAGACCAGATTAAGAGGTATATAAACCGTGCAGACTATACCCTGTTTTCAAATCAAGTGCAACAAGGTTCACAAGGTTCACAAGATGCTGGACCCTCGGGGGTCACCAACGAAGACCGTCCTCCCCCTACTCACGATTCCGGTGATAACCTGCATGAGGGAAGCAGCTCCACTCCTGCACAGGAACCCCGGTCAGGAGTTAAAAGAAAGACTCCCATGACTTCTCCATCGTCGGCGCCTGACTCTCAGCCGTTCGAACATCCACGCAAGCGGGGGAAGCAGACGCAAAGGAAACGAAAGATCTCTGCCGCCCAACAAGATCCTCCTCCCAACAGACCTCCTGTCCATCGTCAAGCCGCACCAGCGCCTCAGGACCAACGACCTGCTGCACGAAGGATGCCCACACGGTCAACGAACCCCTTTACTAGGACTGCGACCGTCAAGAGAGGTTCCACGGATTGGACAGACTGGTGCAAGGAAGTTGCTGCATTCATGAGGAACAAGTCTTGTATCAACTTTCTTATTCTAACTCCCACCCTTTAATAAAACCGAACCAAATTGGTTTGAAATTCCCCAGTGTATATACTGTGTAAACATTTTGAGGAGAAGGGGTGAGCCACTGAAAAAAAAATACGGCATACTGTTGTTTTATAAATTTTTGAAGGGGACATGTAGTGACCAGGAAAAAAATACATACTGCACAATATACCAATTAACCACTAATGTACTAACTTCACAAATCATGACACATGTGCATTATAAATTGGGGGAGAGCAGATACAAACAGTCAAGAAATGTCATGCTGTGCAATTGTGTTGACAATTTTAACTAAAATAAGTTTTTTAGGGCGCAGTTGGCCAGCCCACTATCCGCAACTCTGCAAATCCACTGTGTGATGGTGTCACCTGGACCCTTCGGGGTTAGTTTTGTAAAATGGTAGTGGCGTTTTTCCCCCACACAACGTGTGGAAGGTTTTTTTGGCTTTGCCACCCATTATGTAAAAAGTCAGACCAGCACGCGTTTTCACGCGTGCTGTTAACTGAAGTTAACTGAAGCCGTTCAGACCTCAGTTACCTAATTTTTTTTTTCGAGGGAGGCCAGTGTAAGGTATACACAAGATTCGATTCACAAGAATCGAACTTTTGAGTGAATTAAAGAAGCTGCTTTAGATATGCTAATTTCGGCATACGCGCTTAGTATAAATACCACGCAGCGTCATTAATGAAAAGGGGAGGTTGTTAAGGTTTAAAAGGTGTTATCCTGCGCTAGTGCTTAGCGGGCCAGAAGTTTACATGGCAGTACTGCTGGTTTGACTTACTGTTCGTGAGTATAAAAATATATTGTTCTTGAAAGCTGTGTTTATACATTCCGTACAAGTAGTACGCATGCTTATTGCTGTAAAGCCAATTATATGTGCAACGAATTCAATAAACATTGTTTCATGTATAAACTGTGTGTGGTTCAAATTCAAATAGAGAGCCACTTCAAATTATATACACCCAGGTCTGGGTAGAAGTGAGCATAGAATCTCTATATATCGTAACATCGCGATTTCCCGGTGTCACGAATCTAGCGGTGTACGCAATACGCGAGTTCCCGATGTCACACAAACGGTTCCGAAGTTTATTTGTGCGCATGCGCGATGCGTGATTTCAGAGCCAGAATACCCTGCCTGTGTAACTACACTTTTCACGGCATCGGCATCTTTATCAAATACACCTTTAACGCTATCGGCATCTTTACTTGCTGCAACTATCTTTTCATGCTCAGTTTTTATTATAGGTGATAGCTCAGTACCTGCCACTATACCCCAGCAACCCCTTTCCATAAGGATGTACTTCATATCTTCGACCCAATTGCCGTAATTATTTGCATTGAGTTTTTCTATCTGGGCCTGCATTTTCAATTATCTTCACAAAATACACATTAATAAAAAAACTTCACTTGTCGTCTATATTTACTATCATTAATACTAAATTTATTGTCCCCCCCCCCCATCTTCGGGGCCACTGGTATACTCAACTACTTTTCAAAATACAATCTTTAAAAGTTCAAAAAACATTTCAGGCTTTTATTCAGTATTTTTCATGGTCGTATTCCTTCAATAACTCCGCTAGCCCATATCCATTTATTGTTAGCGTACATGTTAAAAACATGCACGTCAACAATTCTTATAATTTATATTTAAACAGCAGAGTTTAAAATGTGCAGTAAAAGCTATGTTAAAAAAGGTATACGTTAAAACCATTAAAGTTGTTCAAAATAATGTATAGACGACAAGACTTTTTAACAATAACTAAAAGTTTATTCATTTGAAAAACTGGTTAAGAATTAGATAAAAACAACAATATCAACATCTTTCTTCTTACTAATAATACTGGGGTTTTCTTTAGATCAGTTTTAAAACAAACATTATATTTTATCATACTGTGATGGACTATCACAAGAATTAATACATAACTTATACAAAACGTCTTACTCTAGACAGGCTTGATACTTCATCCCAATATTTCATCAGCTGAAGAAGCTTACGATAATGTGTGTATCCTTGATGCCGTGATGCTTTTTCTCGAAAGTGTTCGCCGCTTATATACACTTAACAAAAGCCGATATTCAAATATCGGGTTGATTTACATCACTTCACTATGAAAAAAACTATCGGCTGGTAACTGAAGATTTGTGTTTAATTATATGACGTATAGCAGTTTGCCAGACATGACGTAATCTAAACGAAACTTACGTCATTGATTCGGTTTAGTTATTAATTGAATCGGCTTAAAATGGAAATGCAGAATATAACGTCAAACTTCGGAAAGACAAGTAATTAATGAATCTTCATATTGGTTCATATTGCTAACAACAGTCCATTTGAATTTAGAGGTGGGATACGTGTAATGAAGCGCCTTCGGATATATGAAAATTTCATAGAAATATTAAGAGGTGAAGTCGATCGAAGGCTTTTATCATTACATTGTTTTGATAAAATTGGGAACGCCGGCTGAGCGGGACGATAATTATAGAGCGGAGAGGTCCTGTGTGACGTAAGGTAGTGAATAGTCCTGCGGCGGTGGTCAACTTGGGAGGTTGATCGCCAGACGAGATTAAGAGAGTTGTCGCCAGAATTTGACACTACACGACAATGGACTGTGTTTTCAGATTTACAACGGCGGCATGTAAGAACCAAGGGCGTCGTGTGAGGTTTATGCAAGCATGTTTCCCGTGGGGGCGTGTGCTGCTTAGCTGAGGGCGGCCAATAAAATAAAGTTTGAAATGAGCAAGCGAATGAGTTTTTTTTGCTGAATCTTGTATGGATGAGAAATTTTGAGGAGGAGGAGACACGAAAGAAGAAAGGAGTTTGAAATGTATAAATTAGGGAGTTTAAAAAAAAGGGAGGCTCTCTCTCAGATCTCTCTCTCTCGAGTCTCAGACTCAGACTTCTGGCGTGTCGGGTCGAGCTTCGGTTCCCCGCTTTTTTTTTCCTGAGATTTTGCGTATTGGAGTAGAGCTGCGGTTCTCCTTGTGTTATTACTGCGTTCAGTCGAACTTGGAGTTCCCCACAAATATTACTGATAAAATAGAAATTCCCCTGCATATAAAATAATAGTGGAGCGAGTAGTGTAGCGGTCACAAGAATCATCAAGAGACGAAGAATCAAGAGGTGTGTGTGTGCCCTGCCTATGTACAGAAGGATCCAAAGGACCCCAGCTAGACGAGTCAGCGGATTCAACAATCAGATAAATATCAACGGAACTGAGTGAGTGGCACAATTTTATTGTTTAGATCAGTCCCCCTTTTTTTTTTTTTTTAAACAGGTTGTTTACGGTCAGAGTAGGAGTAATTTATATAAGAGTTAGAGTTGAATAAGTATTTTGAGTTTTGGTTATTTGTCGTGCGCTCCCTATTTTCCTCGTCAAGTAAGTTTTGAATGTTAAATTTCGATATAATGATAAACTGATTTTGGTATATGGATAAGTGTGCCTATAAAAGATATTATTAAAGTAATGTGTACAAACAATGTATAATAATTTGTAAATAAATTTAAGTTTAAGTTAATTTTAAATCTCTCTGTTTTATTTGTTTTTCAATATTTTAGTTCCCTTGTTCGTAAATTGCTAGTTATGTCCTGAACTACGGGTTATAAACAAAATTATTTTAAAACACAACGCACCCAATTACGCCTTTAAAAATAAATTAATGTACTACCTAACTAATTCACGCCCGATAAGATAACTTTGGACGAGCAATACGACAATACGTTAGGTTGTAGGGTGGTGCCATCTATTCGCTATTCTACGATTCACTTGCCGACGGGGCACTCAATGCTTGGCACCCGACGGGGCACTCAATTTCTGAATATCTTCACAAGTACCTTGCAGCATTTTTGAGATTTTATTAAAAGTTTCAAGTATTTTACTTTGTACAATTATTAAAATAATTGTTGGAAATTGTTCAAAATACTTGTAATTAATCAAATTTTCAGCTTCATGTTGATTATCACAATTTTTTCTATTCAATAAAAAATATGTCAATATTTTAATTACAAAGTGCCTATATTTTTAAGATCTATAAGGCGTGAATGTTCTAATGGTTCAGAATCCACTTTAAACCATAGGTCTCAGTCCAAAATGAGCATATTTGACCATACAGTTACAAATCAACCAACCCAATAGTCCAAATTTAATATTGTCTGTGTCATTTTTGTTAATTTCTAATAAAAATATCTTCTAAATAAGGGTTAGCAGAATTTGAGATAAAAAATATCTTGCTCTTTAAAAATGATTTAATCATTATCAACTTGAATTAAAATTAAGGTATAAACTGAAGCTACTAAATGAATTCAACGGTTGAAGATTATAAAGGTACTAATTATGGCTACTAGGTTATCTAGTGTAATATGTACTCAACTTTTCTTAGAATTAGATCTCATGGAATCCCAAGAAACATAAAATATTTATCTCTATTACCCCAAAAAAGTTACAGAATTTACAGTGTTTCATTTAGCTCTCTTTGGTAATTGTAAAAATGCACTTAGCATCCTTCAATTTATCGCCACAGCTTCGAAAGTTACTGGCTTTTGAGGTTATTGAATATTAGAAGTTCATTAGTATTGTTATATACAATACAAATGATAAATGCAATCTTTTCAGGTAAGTCATTTTTTAGTAATTTTTATAAAATAAAATTACTAAATAAATTTTAAAAAAAGCAATGTGCAGTAGTATCACCCAAGTGCAGTAGTATATGCCCAAAGACTTGTATGATCATAACACAAGAAATAAAAATGTTGAATACAGACCTTTAAAGTTATGTTTCAAAATGCTCTAAATCTTTAAACAACAAAATAAAAACCCATTAAATTAATTTCTGCACTTAATGAGCAGTATAATAAATAAAAAAAACGTTCTAACATTAATAACTGCAACAGCATACGTATTTTAAAAATATAAATTGATAAATGAAAAAATTAGTAATTCAAGGTGTCAATAGATGGCGAAATAAAAATTTGATTAATTACAAGTATTTTGAACAATTTCCAACACTTGTTTTAATAATTGTACAAAGTAAAATACTTGAAACTTTTAATAAAATCTCAAAAATGCTGCAAGGTACTTGTGAAGATATTCAGAAATTGGGTGCCCCGTCGGGTGCCACGCATTGAGTGCCCCGTCGGCAAGTGAATCGTAGAACAGCGAATAGATGGCACCACCCTACAACCTAACGTATCCCACCTCTAAATTCAAATGCACTGTTCCACGCATTGGGTGCCCCGTCGCGAAAGACGTGCTAGTGCATGCGCGATGTCGCATCGCTTGGTCGACGATTTCCCGGTGTCCGATGTTTGTACACATGCGCGGTTTTACTATATCACATCGCTTAGCTGGGACGATTTTTCGGTTTCACACCGTCAATACTTAGACGGACTATAATAGACTGACGACTCCTCGAATTATTTTTGTACATAAGGGGATTTTTAACCACGTGACTTTCTCTTCGATGTTGTGATAGAGTGTGTTGTAGTGATAAGAAAGACGAAGCGATAAATCGCAAAGGTCCGGACCAGCACAAGAGTCCTTCTGATTTCTGCACATGCGTGTGAACTTGGGATTTGTTTCGATTGTCAGTGTGTTTACTGTTAGATTCCTTGGTCGTACTTGTTTTTAGAGTATTCAGCACGGAGTTTTATTACAAGACAAAGAGCTGCATTGCTTCCAAAAAATGCAGAAATGCAGATATTCTTGGCTCAAAATAAAAGATATTTGAATGTTTAATTAGTTTAGTCTGTTGCAGGACAACAACCTGGTCTCATTTTTATGAATGAATCTATTTGCTTTTTTTAGGGAGGTCCGTTGCACCTGCTGGCTACGTTCATAGTTAACATCGCGATGTTAGACTGACGATGTATCGCGATGTCAAAAATGTAACATCGCCCAGGTCTAATCAACACTCTCCCCCTGCGAAAAGGGTTTTTTATCTTTTCTGAACATTAACAGCACATTTACATTAAACATATATTCTTCAATGAAAATAACAATTTATCAAATGTTACAGCCTTGGTTAAAAAATCAGAAACATCGCGTTAGTATTTATATATTTAGTCTTTATAGTATTACTTTCAATCAGATCTTTAACAAAATGGAATTTCAGATACACATGTCTAATTTTATTTGATGACTTACCATTATTTAACCAATCGATGGCTGATTGACTATCACTATATAAGACTACAGGTCTCCTGAAGTTCACTGTATGTTGTCAAGTGTATTATTATTTCACTGAAAAGAACAACTTCTTGAAATAATTTTATTAATGAGAAATAAGAGAGAAATCGAAAGACAACAGATTTTCACAATCAACAATTCGCCTTTTTTGTTTTATATATCAGTTCCAAAAATTTTCATAGTTGCCACTTGAACAAAAGAAAATCACAACGTGAAGAGATGAAGATGACGTCACTACACCCCCCCCCTTCCAGTGATAGCGATATACCTCATAGTCTTTTAGATATGCAGGGAAATGTACTCTACGTCCAGTTCTTGTGTTTTTAGGGTTAATGCCATTGGGAGAATCGGTGTCACTAGGATGTGGTTGTGAGATTTTGGAGTTATAATCACATGTTGGAAGATTTGTTGTTACTTCATCTTTGAGTGTGAAACATGGTTTCAGCCTACCTACCGTAATTTCGCTCGTATGCGCCGCACCGGCGTAAACGCCACATATAATTTTTTCTTAGTTACCGTACCGCAACCAAATATTGAGACACCAGCAGAAATTTTAGGTTATTTCCGTAACAAACTAATACATTTTAATGTAATAAATTCAATATAATTCTAATTTTGAATATTTCTCTTATTAAATTACACTTTAACACTAGAAGCGCCGAATGACACCCTGTTAGCCCAAACACATATGCAAATCTTGTCACGTACGTGTTCGAGTGAGACCTCATCGCTCTGTCCGCGAGACGGCGTGCAGCACATGCGTAGTAGCCGTACGGGGGAGTCGCCCGTTTTCGGCTTTCACGATAAATACGTGGCCGGGAGAAAAAATACTCGCCGGCGTGTTGTTCGTTCTCACTCGCTCGCTCGGTTTGTATGTGTTGATATTACTTTCTGTTACTGCCCTCGCATATATTTTATTTTTATTATGTTTCGTTGCTGTATACTAAAGCTAGTATCGATAACTTTTAATAAAAAAATGAATTCTCAAACCCTACATTTACTTCTTTTTTTTAAACCTCTGCCTAACACACCCCATACCTATAAGCGCGGTGGGAAGCCATTTTCACCGCTAAGATTTACTTTACTTAAAACTGTCTTTTTTTTAAAATGAAATGTTACGTACTACTACACGTCTACCGTAGTACAATGCCCAAAAAAGGGGAACCTGAAACTGTACAAACGTATTTTTATTTCACAGTAACACATGATAAATTATTAAGAAAGAAAAAAAAAGAAACGTAATCATGGAACATCAAACGGGTAAAACACATAAAGCATACAAATATGAATAAAAGTAATAAAGATATTAGGTAATACTAAAAACCGTCAAAATGAAAATCTAAGATATACGGGTAAGAATTATCGATCAATCAAAACCATCAAAGTCCTCTTCTTCCGTATCAGAATTGAAAAGTGAGAAAATTTCTGGATGAATATTTGTATCTGGATCATCTGGATCTTCCTCGTTGGAAGAACTGTTATCGTCAGAACTGTCATCGTCCCTGGCATTGGGAACAATTATTTCCGCCTTTCTAAAACAGGAAATTATTTTTGTGTAGAAATGTAGACCTTCAGTTATCCACGATTCCCAGAGACTTCGCATTCGGCATTTGAATACTTTGTTTATAGCCAAATCAAGTGGTTGAATTAATTTTGTCAAACCTCCGGGAATTACCGCTAAATTTGCAGACACAATCTTCGCTGCAACTTTAACAGGCTCTGACAAGTGGGCTTTCATAGAGTCCATTATAAGTAGCCCGATTGGATTGAAATAAGCCCCTTTCCTTTTCCGCCAGACTTCGTTCAACCAATCTCGCATTAGTATTTCGTTCATCCATCCTTTCTCGTTCGCGCGGATCACGTCATTAGAAAATTCTCCTTTGGGGAGAGTTTTTCTTTTAAAAATCAACAGAGGTTTCAGTTTTTCACCGCTTGCTGTGCAAGACAAGACACAAATAAATGACGTTTTCTCGTGACCGGTAGTAACAATACTCACTGTACTTTCGCGAACCTTGTTGACAGTCCTGCTTGGTGGACAGTCGAAAGTCAAAGGTACCTCGTCCATGCTGATCACCTGATCGGTGGAAAACTTGTTGTCCTTTAATTGGTCCCCTATAAACTTCAGGAAAGAAGATTTCTTTACCTCCCAATCAACAGGCAATTTTTGCTCCACGGTTGTGCGGGCCCGAACGGAGAGGTTTTTCCGTTTCATGAATCGGTAGCACCAGTTGGATCCAGCTTTGAAATCGTCTAATTCCATCTTCGCCGCTATAACTCTGACTTGTAAACGTATCTTTACTGTTGATATTGGAATGTTCTTACTTCTCTGGGATAAAATCCATTTCTCAAGACTAGTTTCCTGTTGAGGCCAAGCAGCTTTCCCTCTACTGTGTGCTCTCTTACTTTTCGGCATCTTTAGTAGAACTTTCTTTTCGGAGCCCCATCGCCGAACACAATGTTTATCAACACTGAACTCTCTGCCTGCTGCTCTATTTCCGATTTCTTCTGCTTTGGCAATAACATTCAACTTAAAATTCGCACAGTAGCTTTTGTTTCTGCGTTTTGGAGCCATTTTGTTATATAGTTTCACAGTACGGGGGGGGGGGGGCTATTTTCGCAGAGAGAGAACGAGAGCAATGCACGTGCGCCGTCGTCAAAGTGTGTATGACATCATCGTCATTCTTTTCTAAAATTAGGTCAAGAACTTCGAGCATGCGCAGTGATAAACGCCGGTTCAAATAATGCGTTAGGGCCTGTTCACATACGGAGCGTTAAAGTATTGAAATATATTTAACCAATGACAAACCTTCAAACGATTAGCAATTTAATTTTTAACGCCTATGATTGGTTTATTTTCGTCTCAACGTCATCTTTCCCTTAACGCTACGCAACGGACTCCTAAGTGAACAGGCCCTAAGGCTCAATTTTAGTAGAAAAGTGCAAGCTGAAAAGATTTTAAAATCCGAAATCGACGTAAAGGCCGCACCAGCGTAAGCGCCTCGCCCAACAATTTTCGAAAGTTTTTTTACGTATGCGCCGCTGCGCTTACTTGCGAAATTACGGTAATGATATTCTTTTAGTTTTACCCGAAACTACCACATCGAAGAATTTCTCGAAACGTTGTTTAACTAAATATGGTCCAAGATAGGTTTGTTAAAGAGAAGATGAGATTATGTTATTATAGATGAATATATGTGAACAATTTGCTAAGTCCTTGTGTACGAAAACTGGTTGTTTACCATGGTTGGTTGTTGGAGTTGGTTTCAGGTTTTGGATGTACCTTTGCAATCTTTGTAAAAAATATGAATGCGTGGCAGTTGGGGGTTTACTGAAAAATTCCCCAGGCAAACAGATTGGTGTGCCGTACACAAGTTCAGCGGAAGAACAATGCAAATCTTCTTTAATGGTGGATCGAATTCTAAGAAGAATTATGGGTAGAACATCAGTCCAAGAATTTGACGTTTGGAGGTGGGACTTCAGGCTGTTTTTCAAAATTCAGTGTTGGCGTTCGATTAGACAATTAGATTGTGGATGATAAGCTGTAGTGGTGTTGGCTTTTAAGCCTAGATATTTGCTCAGGGATTGGAAGAGTTGGCTTTCAAACTGGCGACCTTGGTCAGATGTTATTCTTTCTGGGATTCCAAATCTGGAAATCCAAGTCGCGACAATGGCATTTGAGATGGGATCTGCAGTTTGGTCTTCCAAAGGAACAGCTTCAATCTACCGGGTGAATCTATCGACGATAGTAAGCAGATACCTAAAACCTTTGCAAGAAGGTAAAGGGCCAACAATATCGATGTTAAGGTGTTTGAATCGTTGATTTGGAACTTTGAATTCAGCAGCTGGAGCATGGGTATGTCTGTGGACTTTGGCTCGTTGGCATGTTAAGCATGCTCTAGACCAGGGGTTCCCAACCTTTTTGTACCTAAGAGCACATTCTAAAATACCGGTCGGACGGCGGGCACCATTTATTTTTTCAAGGGGAATTTATTGCTGGACATAATTAATAATACATACACATAATGTACAAAAAACCCCTTAATTCCAAATATATAATTTAACATGAAAAAATTATTGTTAATATTCTTGTGTAAAATAAATGATTACTAAATAATGGATACAAAATCTACAAAAAAGTATAAAAATGCTTTATAAAAAACGCAATTTCTACTTTTGTGTGGTTAATCATTAAAAAATAGAAAACTTTTACATAGCATTTTATTGAAAACTGAAATATTTTTATCGTGGTCGCACAGAGGCGGGCACCATGGTGCCCGCGGGCATAGGGTTGGGGACCCCTGCTCTAGATCATAGTTGGCAGTCTTTGTTTATGTTAGGCCAAATGAATCTTTGTGTCACCAGCTTCGTTGATGCACGAATTCCAGGATGGGATAAGTTATGTATAGAGGAAAATACTCTTTGGCGAAATGCTTTAGGGATGTATGGCCGGTTAGAATTAGTGGAGGTATCACAGTAAATTCTCTTATTGCTATTCGGGATAAGAATTTGTATTATTTTGAAACTAGAATTTGATTTAAGAATTTTGAGGTCTTCATCCTCCTGGCAATCCGCAATAACTGTATAATCAATTCGATCTGGAGTAGCGATGGTTTCAATTCTCGACAGTGAGTCTGCTACGATGTTTTCTTCTCCGGAGATGTACCGTATGTCTGTAGTGAATTCATCAATGTAGTTCAACTGCCGGGCTCGTCTTGGAGAGGCTTTATCCAAATTCTGTTGGAAGGCAAATGTGATAGGTTTATGGTCAGTGAAGTTAATAAATGTTCTTCCTTCCAGAATGTGTTTAAAATGCTTTATCGCTAGGTAGATTGCAAGTAATTCTCGATCATAAGCACTGTAGTTTCTTTGCGTGGTTGTTAGGGACCGATAGAAAAAGCTTAGCGGTTGTTTTTCTGAATTATGTAGTTGATGGATTACGGCACCCACAGCGGAATCAGTGCATCTGTCGTAAGGGTGATTTTCGCTGTTTGGTTAGGGTGAACCAACATCGTTGAGTTGCATAGTGCGCGTTTGATATCAGTACAAGCGTTCTGTGCATCTTCGGTTCAAATCAAAGGTTTTTGCTGTTTTTCTTAACACCTTTAAGCAAAATTGTCAACGGTTGTTGCAGTTTGGTATGAAGCGATGGTAAAAGTTCACCATTCCCAAAAATCTGCGCAAGCTAGCGAAGGATTCTGGTTTCGGATATTTTTTGGTAAATCGGGAGAAGCTGAGGCGGTTGGCGACTTTTTGGCGATTTTTTTGAAAACTCGCCAAATTTGCGTTTCTGAGTCCGCCATTTTTTTCGACCCCTCATATTTTGTTGTTTTTAAAAGTTTAAAACACCAGAACAACGAAATATGAAGGAGAAAAAAAAAAGGAGAACTCAGAAATTCTGGCGACCTTTCAAAAAAATCTCAACATGAAAAGTTTAAGGTATCCGACTACGTTTCATGAAAAATAGTTTAATAATTACATTTAAATTTTAAGTTTTGGTTCGATCGGAAATTTGTAATGAAAAATACATTTTAATGATTACATTTTGAATAAAATATAAGTTCTTCAGAAAAAGCAATTAAAATTTACATTTGCATTGAAATTCTAATTATAGTACAGAAAAACATAAAAGTAGATTTAGAAACAGAAATTTACAATCTAAAGAATTTTTTTTAATCCTACGCCCTTCTGAAATATAAAAAAATTCATAATTTGCATAAAAATTGACATTTTAAACTTAATCCGACACCTTACACAATTAACAAACAGAAAAATTATAAAAATTGACTTACCTTGTTGTTTCTTATTTCCGATAAAATTCGTCCGCATTTAAATTTTTTTTTTGGAGCTTTTATGAATTTTTTATTTTTTTCAATTTTTTAAAATTATTTTTTTTAGATTTTTTTTGGCATTCTCATCTTTAGATTTGGGGGGGGGGGGGGGAGGCCTTTACGATCGCCGATAGGAAATCGTAAACGAAGTTTTCTGAATATTCATGCCGTTTTCTCCACATGAACTCGGTCAGATAAGAGTCAAATTGACTCTCACATTTCCAAGTTCCGCGGAGAGATCTTTTAATGGAGCTCCACAAACCCTCTATGGAATTTCTGTGAGCTCCAGAAACAGGGTCCTTAAAAGTGACACTGTGATTGACTGAAAGGTGTATGAAGCCTTCATCTTTAAAGCAATCATACGCTTTCCAGTAATCGGACACAATTATAAATTAATTCTGTAATTAACAATTAGAAATTAAACCCATCATCATGCACAATTCGATTACACATTTTTTCACCTTTCGCTCCAAATCAGACAAGAAAATCCTCGAAATTTTACCGGTCTCCATCGGCGATCGTTGAAATCAGTGAAATGCAGAGAGTATCCACAGCACAGAACGCACCGCTATCCAGAGAAAAAGTGCGGGAGAGTGGAAATGCAAAATGTTACAATTCCCAGAGATCAGCGAATTTAAATTTAGAGCGAGGGAGGAGACCAATCAGAATTTTCTATTCAAAGGAGTTCAAATTACGTCATTCAAATACGTCATTCAAATTACTTCAGTGTAGACCAGTGACAGGGTTGCTATCAAAGGCGCACTCACGTGGTTTCATGGGAGTAGCCAGAAAAGACGGTACATCATGAAAAATGTTTTAATTGCCCACCCACGTAAAATCTAATTACTTGTAATAGCGGGAACCAATCAGATTCGCTTATTCCTGCACAAGGAAGAGGTGTAATAGGTTTTAGAGTAGCACCATCTATTTACTAATAATAAAGTAAAAAATATCTTGCTATTTAAAAATGATTTTATCATCAACCTGCATTAAAATTCATGCATAAACATTAGCTACTAAATGAATTAAAAGGTTGAAGATTATAAGGGTACTAATTATGTCTACTATTAAAGAAGTTAATTATGGTTTTCTGATTCTTGGGTTGGGTTTTCTAGTGTAATATGTCCATAACTTTTCTAACAATTAGATCTCATGGAATAACAAGAAAGATAAAATTTTAATCTCTATTACTCAAAAGTGTTACAGAATTTACAGTGTTCCATATTGCTCCCTTTAGTAATCGTAAAAATGCATTTAGCATCCTTCAATTTATACCTTCAATTTATTGATTTTTAAAAATTATACATTAAAATAAATATAAAAAAAATTCAATTTATTGATTTTTTAAAAATTATACATTAAAATAAATATAAATGATTAAAATTTAAGAGTTTAAATTTTTTAATTTAAGCTAATTATTCAAATTATTAAACTATCTTTGAATCGTGTGTTATACATGCAATTCGGATTTTAAAACATACTAAATTACGTAGAAATTGAAAAAAAATTAATAAAAAGATTCCTATATATGTCAATAGATGGCAGCAGCAGCAAAACTGATGCTGGGAGATTACTCTCTGTACACAGGGTTGCCATCAAAGGCGCATTCACACAGAATCGTAATGGTAACCAGAAAATAGGGTACATCATGATAGGAAGTAAAAAATCGCCAAGTTGGCGACAGCCCCAACTTCTTCCGATTAACCTACTTTTTAATTGTATCAACCTTCGATGAAAGAGGTTTGATTCCTTCTGTTGATATTTCATAACCTAAAAATTCAAGTTTGTTCAGACCAAATTTGCATTTTGCAATGTTAATGCACAGTCCGTAATCATCAAGTCTTCGGAAGACTAATTCAAGATGTTCTTTGTGTGTTTCTATGTCCGGAGAAGCAATGAGAATGTCATCGAGATAGCAGAACACAAAGTCTAGACCGTTTAGCACGATATTCATAAATCTTTGGAAACTTTGTGCGGCGTTGCGTAGGCCAAATGTCATATAGGGAAATTCAAAAAGTCCGAAAGGTGTTATGATTGCTGTCTTCGGAATATCAGGTTCATGAACGGAAATTTGTTGATAAGCTCTTATCAAATCTATAGTTGAAAATATCGTTTTCCATGTAGAATATTTGTACAGTCCGTTAGAAATGGAAGTGGGTAACTGTCTGGTATTGTATTTGTATTAAGCTTGCGGTAGTCACCGCATGGCCTCCAGTCGCCGGATTTTTTTAAAGCGAGATGTAATGGACTTGGCCAATTGCTTTTGGATGGTCTGCAGAGTCCTTCCTGCCGCATATAATCGAATTCCTTTTTCGCAGCAATCAACTTTTCATGAGAGAGTCTTCTGGCTTTGTTGAATATTGGGTTGCCTTTAGTTTCGATGTAATGCTGCACATTATGTTCTTTAATTTTATCATTTTTTATGTTACGTTTAAGCAAGTTAGGAAATTTATTTAATTTGTCTCTATATTGATTTTGAAAGGTGTTGGCAATGAATTTAGGAGTGACACTATAGTTACACAAGGTATCTTTAGTCGTCAATGAGGTGGTACCGTCAATTAGTTTTCTATTTTTACTGTCGGCTAATAAGTTAAAATGTGAAAGAAAGTCTATTCCAACAATAGGTTTATTGACATATGCGATTATAAAAGGCAGCTGAAAGATCTGCGTAGTCCCAAATCCAGTTCCAACTATTTTTGACCATATGTTTTGATTTTTGTACCCTTAGCCGCAAACAGCTCAAGTTTAGAAACAGTTTTTTTTATCAAAAGGCGATAGTGGGATAACTGATATTTCTGCTCCAGTGTCAATTAAAAAATGGGTTGCTGATGCGTTGTCACGAATATATAGACGACTCAGCTCGACCCCTTGACCTTCGGTCTCCCTCGAAAGTCGGGGATTCAGTTTTCCTGTTTCGAAACCTGGTATTTACATGGCGGAGTGCACTTGAAAGCTCTCTTGCCAAAGTGTTGGTGAAAATAACAGTAATTTGTGTCACTGTTATTCTTCGAACGGTTTATTGAATTCGATCTGTACCTACGTCTTTGTGGGCTGTAATCTCTATGTCTATTCCTATTCATTTTTGTTATTTGAAGTGCCAAATTTGATATCTGTTCCTGTAGATCTTGGACAATATTGATATCAATTGGCGGAGAAACAATACGAGCTACCTGAGGTGAGTTGGAATTTAACTCCCATATTTTGTCAGCCATCGTCGATAGGTTGGACAAATCATCGCTACTTACAGACAAAATGATCCGCATATTAAGCGGTAGTACAGGGTGGCTAATAAATACTGTGACAAATATCGAATCATTCAATTACACACAGATGAAATAGAAAATGGAAAATACAACAATATTATGAACATTATACATGAAAGTTTACCATGAAATAATTTTACTCGAATCGACCGCCATCTTTATCGATTACTAAAGATAATCTCTTACGCCACTGTCCTTTTGCGGCACGAATCATTTTATGAGGTAATTTGTCCCATTCACTCCGTATGGAAGCTTTGAGGGAGTCCAAACTTCTGTGCTGCTTAGCATTTACTTTAGACTCTAAAATCCCCCAAATATAATAGACTAAAGGATTTAGATCTGGTGAAGAAGGTGGCCAATCTTCTTGCTTGATAAACTTCGGGCAATTGGCATGGAGCCATTCCTGTGTTGTTTTGGATCGGTGGGACGGTGCAGAATCTTGCTGAAATATCCAATTCTTTTTGGGATACAATCTGTTAGCATGTGGTAATAAACGTGTAGCCAATACTTCCTGTTTGTAATATTCAGCATTGATTTTTACCCCTTTATCGATGAATTTCAGAGGCAGTTTTCCATTGTGTGACACTGCAGCCCAAACCATAACAGAATTCTTGTTCTGAAAGCGTTTAACAGTTCGAAGATTTTCAGGTATATCCTCGAAGGTTGCTGAATATACAACATCATTTTTAGCATTATAACTTTGTTCTGTACAAAACAGCTTCTCATCAGAGAAAATTATTTTTTCAACACTTTTGCTACCGTGCCGGTTCAGCAATTTCTTACATCTTTGTAACCTTTTTACTATTTGTGCAGTAGTCAAACCTTGAACTTTTCTTTTGCGATAAGGGCGAAAACTCAGGTCTTCATTTATGATAAGTTGCATAGTTCTGCGACTGATGTTCTCTTCTGCAGCCATTTTATTTGCAGAACGTTGTGGATTTCTTCGTATCTTTTCACGAATTCTTTTGATACGTTCTTTTGTACGAACAGTGCGTGGACGACCGGACCTTGGTCGATCTTTACAGCTATTGGTATCCAATAATCGATTTATAGTCCTATATATAAACGTCCTATTAAAACAAAGGCATTTTAATTGCTTAAATATTTTACCTGCAGAAAATCCGCGATCAAAAAGCTGTTTAACCATTAACCTTTTGGCTTCGATCTTTAAAAATATTCTACATGTTTTACTTTAAACAAAATCATCTGCTTTTACAAAAAGTTGCCAATCACACAAATAGATAGATAAATTGTTTTTCCAAACGATTAAAATTAACTCTTATTTTTTGGAGTGTTACAGTATTTATTAGCCACCCTGTAGTTGCATCCACAAGGTTTTCAAAAATTCATCAGGTACCTGATCCGTCGCCAAGTTGAGCATTTGGCAGAGAAGTTGGGACGGCTTCTTATCACCCAATTCCAATTCAGTCAGAAGTTTTTGAGTTTTTTTGTGTTTCAGAATCGGCAAAAATTTCAATAAGCCTCTTCTTAATGGTCGGATATTTCCTGTCATCTGGTGGTTTGATGAGAATATCTGCAACTTGTGACAATGTTTCTGCTTCGATCGAACTGACTACATAATCAAATTTTGTTTGATCAACGGTAATTCCAGCGTTGCGGAATTGGGCTTCGATCTGTAGAAGCCATATTTTGGGGTATGGTTTCCAAAAAGGAGGAATTTTTGCACTTACCCTGGCAATTGAGGATATTTCCGATGCGTTTTCTGTGTCCTCGTTAGTAGTCATTTTATAGAAATCAATCACGTCTCTGGTCACCAATGAAGTTCACTGTATGATGTCAAGTGTATTATTATTTCACTGAAAAGAAAAACGTCTCGAAATAATTTTATTAATGAGAATTAAGAGAGAAAACGAAAGACAACTGTTGTGAAGGATCCACAATTTGGACATTTTGAACTCCTTCCAACGTCATAGCCATTTTGTTTTTTCAACACGATTACGGGGCATAAAACGGCCATATTGGAAAAAGAGGGAACTGCACCAATTTTCCAAGAAACATCGCACCCCCTGAATTCCTCAGGACGGGAGAAAGAAATTCCAGGAAATTCAACGGACATCCAATTTTCTTGGAAATAAGAGTACCACGTGGGTCAACCGTGGGGATGTCGGAGCATCCTGACCTCGAATAAAAACTCGAAGAGGCAATAAATTTACGTGAATAACTGACCTGGGGAGGAGTCATAATCAAAATGGGGGAGCCCCAAGTGTGGGAGAAAAACGACGATCGGAGGGAGAGCGAGAGATCGATTTGAGGTAGCGAGCTGCGGAGAAAGCCTGGGAAGAAAAGACGCCCCCGTAAAATGGCGAGATGTCCGTGTTCAACCGTCAGCGCCGAATCCTGCTGCCTCCGCCATTGAAGGGCCATCTGATTTTTAGCCCGATACCTAAAGCCTCCTCCAATATAAGTGCCACAACGACTCCATGCCTTGCCCTGCTGTTTCATCAAAGCTCCCCAGGTTGGTCATTTCTTCCCCTTCAAATAGTGCTGGTGTTTTTTTCTAGAAATTTTTGGAAAATAGAACTTTATTTCACTCGATCCGTAATGGTTCTGCCGCAGGAAGCGGATAAAGTATGCCCTAATTCTGTTAAAATATGCCTAACCAAGATCTTAAATATAATATGTAAACCTGACCTTTTCTTGTAATATATTGTATAATAAATGTTGTTATTTTTTTATTTATAAACGCATAGTTCCCTTTGGAGTTCACCTCCCTAATTTTACACAACGCAAAGGGGTATCTCTGGTACCCCTCATAACAACAACAGATTTTCACAATCAACAATTCACCTTTTTTGTTTTATATATCAGTTCCAAAAATTTTCATAGTTGCCACTTGAACAAAAGAAAATCACAACGTAAAGAGATGAAGATGACGTCACTACATCTCCTAACAAAATTTTCACATTTTAATTCAGTTAACACGTTTAGAGTCCAAGTTAATTCTCTTGCAACATCGGCGATATCTAGCAGTTCTGCTTCACATGTGGCTAGTCCAACACATTTTTGTTTCCTACTTTAGACAGGGCAGTGCTTATGCGTGACGTCACTTCATAACGTTTCCAGTAGAAAGCCTATTGTACTCACAGTACAAAAATCAGAGAAAATTTTTTTTTTAAATTATGTACAATATATTTTACATAAGCATTTATATTGACAACATTGTTTATCATACAATGAACTGGAAATACTTAATTTCTGTGAACAATTGAAAAAAATGATGGCTTTAGCTCAGACACGTATCTTAATTTGTCATAACCACAAAATATGTTGAATAGAAGAAAAGTATTTCATAATTATAAAGAATTGAAATTAACTACATACACTATTAATACATTATTATAAAATAAAAGTGCAATGCTTGAAATACAATTTACTATAGATAAATTTAAACAAATTTTTTTCCCACTATTATACTTCTTATATTTAAAAAAATACAATAATAATGTTCTTACCTTAGGAGCAGGAAACACTGTAGTGTTCCGGTCTAACCTGCGAGAGGCGAACCACGTGACTGCCTGCATCCTGTTTCGTCAACCAATCAGGTTGCGGGACACATTTTGCTCTCAACCAGTAGTTAAGCTTGATCTTTTTTAACCTCTGTAATACAAATTCATCATCTTGCTTCCTTTTTCGGACTGTTTTCAAGCACGGGTTACTTGATAGTTCATGGACATGGACATGGACAAAAAGTTTTCGTGAGGTTCCAAATAGGGCTAAGAAAGCCCTTTACCTTCGGTATGGATATGGGAAGAACTGAAGCTTTTCACGCATGGTCCAAGGAGAAATGAATCAAATTTTAAAAAAAAGTTAAGTTACAAAATAAATTAAAGAAGTTACAAAAATAAAAATAAAAACATTAGAATTTAGTAAGTTAAAGTTAACACAAAATTAAATCAGCAAGACTTGTCAAAATAAAATATTCCAATATAAGATAAGATAAAAAGCAAAATATAAAGATTAAACTCTCAAAAGTCGAAGACGAGCCACAGAGGACCGCGAGCAGCAAATACGCTGGGATCAAACCCAGGATGGGAAAGAACTATCAAGCAACCCGTTCTTGAAAATAGGCCGAAAAAGGAAGCAAGATGATGAATTTGTATTACAGAAGTTAAAAAAGATCAAGCGTAACTACTGGCCGAGAGCAAAATATGTCCTGCAACCTGATTGGTTGACGAAACAGGATCCAGGAGGTTAGCAGCAGATATTATCAAGGAGGACGGCTCTCAATTTGACCATGAGGATTCGCAGAGGCATATTACACCAACGAGACGACACACTTCGTTTTTCAAAAAAGCGTAAGAGGATGTTACTGCATATAATTAAGAAAAAAAAGGAGGGTGAAAATTAAACGGTCTAGAATGAATTTAAGGAAAACGGAATGACATAAAGAAAAAAGAAAAGAAAAAATTAAATAATGGGAAAGAAGAGTTGGGAGTAATCCCAGTGTCAAGCACTAGAGTCGCTCTAGGTCTACGATTAAATTCTCTATTGTCATAATGAGGAAGATTGTCAATTTCTTCATTAGGTTTGGAGTAAAGACTATTATAAAATTTAGTGGCGAGATTAATTATAGCCAGGCAAATGGGTTCAATATTTAGATCTTTGTGGAGAAAGCAGTTAGTTTTATATCTATTGGCTTTACTGATTAGACGTAAGGTTTTATTTTGTGTGCATTGCAATTTCTGGACATGACTGTTAGCCGCTGACCCCCATACAGGTACTGCATAAAGAAGTATAGCTCGAAGTACTGTTTTGTAAAGCAGAAGTTTATTTTCTATACTCATCTCCATACTCATCTCCTTCTGGTACAGGAGGTGGGCTATATCTTTTCTAGCTTTGAAAAATTTGCAGATATTATTATTAATATTTTTCTTCCAAGTAAGCTTACTATCCATGAAGATACCCAAATATTTCACTTCTCTTTCAAAGGGGATGAGTTGACCGTAAACGTTAACTGGGGGTGGGCATATATTTGACATTATGGTTTTTAGCGAGAATGGCTGTGTCATCAGCATAGAGGGTAAGCGAAGTGTTCGGGGTGGTGGAGATATCATTTATAAATAAGTTAAATAAGACCGGTCCGAGTTTCGAACCTTGAGGAACTCCCGCATTAACAGGGCGTAGGGCTGAAGTGGTACCAGAATAGCTTACACCAAAAGTTCTGTTCGAAAGATAGGATTGAATAACTTTAATAAGAGCAGCTGGCATTTTAAATTTAATGAGTTTATAGATAAGGCCACTGTGACAGACAGTATCAAAAGCTTTAAGAATATCAGAGAAGACAGCACCAGTCTGCATTCTGTTCTGTAGTCCATCAGCTAGGTAGTTCTTTCCCATCATGGGTTTGATCCCAGCGTTTAATATCTTTGCTGCTCGCGGTCCTCTGTGGCTCATCTTCGACTTTTGATAGTTTAATCTTTATATTTTGCTTTTTATCTTATCTTATATTGGAACATTTTATTTTGACAAGTCTTACTGATTTAATTTTGTGTTAACTTTAACTTACTAAATTCTAATGTTTTTATTTTTATTTTTGTAACTTCTTTAATTTATTTTGTAACTTAACTATTTTTTTAAACTTGATTCATTCTCCTTGGACCATGCTTGAAAAGCTTCAGTGCTTCCCATATCTATACCGAGGGTAAAGGGCTTTCTTAGCCCTATTTGGAACCTCACGAAAAATTTTTGTCCATGTCCACCACATGACATCATTTCTTTCCCCCTTCAGTTGGGAGATGCGCGCCATCACGTGTCAGTCGAGGAGAAAAACCTCTCACAGGTCGGACGTGCTATGCCGAGTGAAGTTCTGAATTCTGTTGTCCTAATAAATATATTGGAAAAGCCTTCTGATGGAGTCTCTGCTTCGTGTCTAATTCTCTAGAGGCACGTCGAATCACAATAGCGCCAACTCACCATATTAGGATTTTCATAACACACTAGGATTTCCCTGTACAGGTTCTTTGATTCTTTTTAAGGCTGATCGATAGCCACTAGTACAACCTGGTACAAAACATGTGTTTGACTTAACAATTTTCAAAAACACGCCATATAACTCAATGAAAAGTCGGCACTTATGTCACATGTCGCGCTATCTACCTGTAAGCGACCATAATCGTCCATTTTTCGAGGGATTCCCCATTGAAGTTTACGCTTCTTTTTATAGCTTCATGATGTATATCTTTAAAATCATTTATTTTCATTAAAAATGTAGTTAATTTTGCAATTTTTATTTTAATTCAATACGCGGTCGAAGTGGTGACGTCACGTCCGCCATGTTGGGCACCTCCGCAATGGCGGCCTATGTTATTCTCCCATAGGACGGAAAAAACAAATATTAATATCTCTTAAACTAATGAATATAATCTCCCAGCACGTCCTGAAATCGATGAAGGGGATTAAAATACCCTACCTTAAAAATTGAGGAATGTGATTTCGTACAGGAATAAGAGCAAATGGTGTTTTAAAATTTCATTTCGATAAGCTTATCGATGTGAAACATAGGCTTAGATGAAGTGATACTCTTGAAATTTTTTATTTATAATGTTTGTGAATAGTTTTTTATGTTGTTTCTGTCTATGTGGATATTCTAGCATAATCTATGATGAATTGGTAAGTAGATTTGATTCCCAGTAACAGTGATTTATCCCTAGTGCCATTGTGTTTACAATTTGAATGTGTCGCTGATGGTAACGGTATTAAAATGTCACTTTCGATAAACATTATTACTGTAAAACTACGTATGTACCTTATTGTTCATTCAAATATTTGTATGGTAACATTCTTAAAGCACTATAATCCACTTTGCAGAATGAAAGGGTTCTTGAAGTTGATATATTGGCTAGTAAAGTATACTGTATTGTTGTTGTTTTTTATGTATTAGATGTATGCTTTTATTAATTTCTTTACATGTGTACTTGATTCCCTTCCCTTAAAGCTGAATGGGTGTCTGAGTAGGATAGATTTAAGTCAATCTATTCTATGTCAGATTTCTTTTCAGTTAAATCCATGAAACTATAAGATTACTGACAGACTTTATGGCTAAGTATTTTTTCAGCCATTGATTTCATGCATCCTTTTTGTTGCTGGCTGCTTTTATGATGGAATTGTTTGATTTAATATTAGTGTGTTATCAACCTTAGTTTAATGCAGCACTCTTAAAGTATGAAGCATGAAATAATTGATTTCTTTTGCATTGTACTAATATCATACAGTTAGTAGAAGTGATACTCTTCAAATTCTTTATTTAATGTTTATTAACAGCTTATTTTTATGTTGTATCTGTTTATGTGAATAATGTAACATTCAGTAAGTAGATGTTTTCCCGAATAATATGCAGTTAAAGCTTACTTGTTATTGTTTTGAATTATAAATATTGAAAAGTAGTGTTTGGTAACACTGTTTCAGTTATATATTCTTTATAACTCTTTATGCTGCATAAATAACTATTGGTAAAAGCAGAGATAGACCAACTAAAGGAAAAAATAAAGAGCTGCAGTTATTGTTGGCAGCAAAAAATGTGAAATTTCAATTTTCTCAAATCAGTGAGAATGACATTTTAGTGCTAATGTCAATAATAAAATTCAACATTCGATAAACAATCCTGACTTCCCTAATTGCTACTTTTTAATAAACATGACAGAAATATTTATTGAAAATCTCTGCAAAGGCTCAGAGGCAGACTTTTTTGCAGTATAAGAAAAGACAAACTTTAAAAGGATTGATAGCCTACCTCCTAATGGTTCAATTTGTTTCATTAGTAAATTGTGGCCAGGGTCTACTTCTGATAAAACCATTTTCAAGGAATGTGGTTTAATAAAATTGTGGAATCCTGGAGATCTAATATTAACAGATAAAGGTTTTTAATACTTGACCTATTGCCTCAAGGTGTATCAGTAAATATTCCCCCATTCTTAACCAATCCACAATTCACAGAAAGTGAGGATAAATTTACCACTAAATTAAAACATATACATGTTCATGTTGAACGAGCTATACAAAGAATAAAAAGTTTTCAAATTCTTGATAACATCCCATATTATTTTAATCAATACGCTTCAGTATGTTTTCAAATTTGTGCCACTTTGGTAAATTTGTAAAATCCATTGGTGAAAAAATAAAATCTTTTTGTTTATATCTTAACATGTTTTTGTTTAATCCCTTTGAGTTTTTTTAGATAAAAAGTTTACAGTTTCCATTGCATGTATTTTAATAATAACTATGCTTTAACCATTGCATTTGGAGGTTACACATAAATTCGGAGTTATGTTTTGAAATCTCTTCATTTTGGTCACTTTATTTAAAATGTTACTCAAAATACAGAAAGTCAAGTTTTACAGAACTTATATCACATTCCATTCATAATGTGAAAGAAAGAACACAGAAATCCCATTACAGCCTTTTTATTAAAAATACAAAAAAATATAGATATACATTAACACCAGAAATGAAAAAACAATTTAAAAAGAATAACGAGACAAAACAAAATGTACTGGTTATAATCTCTCTCATAGCTCTATATTTGGCAAAAAGTTATACATATAAATTAACATCAGAAATTAATATATTTTAATATGAAAAGGAAAAACAATTATCTTAATTACTACCATAAAATTTAAATATTAACGAAACAAATGTTGCTACATGTACAACTTACTGTCACATTATATATCTGTCTCTCATAGAGGATTGCACTTTAGATAAAATCAAGCTGTTTCCAGGATTGTTATCAAACAACTGAATATCACTAGCCAGAGCTTTTTCTCCTCTGTCTATGAAACTTTTTTGATTGTTTAAATGTTACAATTGAAACGAATTACGAAACGTTAAAAATAAACACTACTTCATTTAAAAAAAATAAATGAGAATGTTGCAGCAATCAGTTTATTTTTTTTGTCTGCTATAAATGTAAAGTTATTGTTTATGAAGCATAAGTAGTTATAAAGAATACATAGCTGAAACAATGTTACCAAACACTAGTTTTCAATATTTATAATGCAAAACAATAACAAAAAAGCTTTAATAGGCATATTATAGGGGAAAACATCTACTTACTGAATGTTACATTATTCACTTAAACAAATACAACATTAAAAAAAAGCTGTTGATAAACATTAAATAAAGAATTTGAAGATTATCACTTTCACTAACTGTATGATATAAGAACAATGCAAAACAAATCAATTATTCCATGCTTCATACTTTAAGAGTCCTGCATTAAACTACGGTTGATAACACACTAATATTAAATCAAACAAATCCCATCATAAAACCCAGCCAGCAACAAAAAGGATACATGAAATCAATGGCTGAAAAAATATTCAGCCATTAAGTATGTCAGTAATCTTATAGTTTCAGGGATTTAACTGAAAAGAAATCTGACATAGAATAGATTGACTTAAATCTATCCTACTCAGACACCCATTCAGTTTTAAGGGAAGGGAATCAAGTACACATAAAAAGAAATTAATAAAAGCATACATCTAATACATAAAAAACAACAATAATACAGTATACTTTACTAGCCAATATATCAACTTCAAGAACCCTTTCATTCTGCAAAGTGGATTATAGTGCTTTAAGAATGTTACCATACAAATATTTGAGGAAAATCTAATGAACAATAAGGTACATACGTAGTTTTACAGTAATAATGTTTATCGAAAGTGACATTTTAATACCGTTACCATCAGCGACACATTCAAATTGTGGTAAACACAATGGCACTAGAGATAAATCAGTGTTACTGGGAATAAAATCTACTTACTAATTCATCTTAGATTCTGTTAGAATATCCACATAGACAGAAACAACATAAAAAACTATTCACAAACATTATAAAAAAAAAATTTCATGAGTATCACTTTCTCTAAGCCTATCTTTGACAGCGATAGGCTTAGAGGAATGGAATTTTAAAACACCATCTGCTCTTATTCTTGCACGAAATCACATTCTTTAATTTTTGAGGTAGGGTATTTTTTGATCCTTCATCGATTTCAGGACGTGCAGCGAGATAATATTCGTTAGTTTAAGAGATATTAATATTTGTTTACCCGTCCTATGGGAGAATAACATGGGCCGCCATTGCGGAGGTGCCCTAATGGCGGACGTGACGTCACACTTCGAGCGCGTATTTTAATGATTCTACCTTGTAGTTTGGCAGCATTCGTAATTTTTACTTGAAACCGCTAAGTCGCTAACTGTTAGTTTGGCATTTGTTACCATTCCATCCTCCTTAAAATAACCGGGGGTGTTGTATTTAACCCCAACTTTTAGCACAAAAATTAAGATATTTAAAGTTCATCATGCTTATCAAAGTGAAGGTACGTATTTCATTTAGTACGTAGGGAATTTCATTGACAATATCTCTAAATATGTTTACGACTATCTTCTGTCGTTTGTGACTGTTCACTGTTAACAAATTAAGACGTTCTACCGTATCCAGTTTTTCTAATTACAAATGTTTTACCCAAACAATTACTTACTTACACACACACACACACACACATATATATATATATATATATATATATATATATATATATATATATATATATATATATATATATTTAAGCGTGATAGATGTCTGATGAGAATACGGTGGATATCAAAAGGTACTATTGTTATTATGATCGAAAAATACAGGATGTGGATTGTTGCTGTTTGATTTATGTAATTTTGTCGGTCGGTACCTTTTGATATCCATCATTTAATGAGTTGTATAGATATAATATTTGATGCCGAGACACGTGTTTTGATGCATCGCATCAGTTACTCGTACCGAAAAGCCAAATTTGGCGTTTAATATTGCAGTTTGGATCCCTGCATTGCTTAGATGAAGTTTCGTTTGTTTGAGCGGTTAATGTAAAGAAGTGGGTACCTTATGGCATAGTTAACGGATTCAGAATAACCAAAATCATACAAAAATGAGGCTCGTGTAAAGATTAGGCAGTTCTTCAAATAGGAATTATTACAATTCTTCAATTAGACTCTTGTAAAGAAGTGGGTGCCCCTTTTAACGTGGACAATAAATGTGCCAAACTTATTGTAATTTTGTAATGCGGTCAATCTTATGAATGGATAACAGTTTTGTATTGAACGGATTTTTCGTCAGTGGCATAGATGCAAAGTGATTAATACTGTCAGCCGAAAATTACCTTCTACTGATGAGTTTTTATTATTAATGCTTATTTTTGTTTTATTGTTTGCGTTACAAAATCCTGTTCTTTAGTTTCAATTCTGAGGAAAGACTATTGTTTCCGAGAACTGGCTGTATGTTCTGCATATACATGTCATTTTGCTGTCTAGGGACTTTTCCATTATAAGCACTACAATCGTTTTCATGCCAATTTGGCACATTTCCAAAAATCGTCGCAACAAGAGAAAAGTAACTCTATATAATAATCACACTAATGATTGGCAAATTACAATATTAAAATATACAAATCTCGAGATTGAAGGCACTGCTCAACATCATTTGGATTCTTATTTAATAGAATTCATGTGGCACTGTATGCATTCAAAAGAAAATATGTTCAGTTCTACGTTGAATGCAATTTCCAAATTCAAGCGTCTTGTCTAGTTTAAAATTTTTTTTTAGTGCTTTTAGTTTTCTTTCTTTCGATATGTGTTATTTAGGATAAAATATATATTGCATTTTTCTGATCTGTCAATGAGATTATATACTTCATTATTTGTTGTTGTCAATATACATTTTTGATCTTGTCGATGCGCTGATAAAATGTGTCGTATTGGCAAATGAGGTGTCTCCTAATGTTTATGTAACATCTGGAGTTATCTTAAGTTATTTCATTTGCCAATATGATGTGTTGTATCTGTGCATCGCCAAGGTTAAAAAAGCGCCAAGTGTAGTGCTGATAACGGAAAAGTACCGTTGTCTGCTATGTTGTACTTACCGTTATCTTTGAGTATGATTTTAAATGCTTTGCCAAACTACACCAAGGGGTACCTACTACTTTACATATACCCATATTTGCTGTTCTGTGTGAAGATTTGAAAACCGTAGAGCTTTTTTCACTTTTCTGTCATTTTAGAAATTATGTTAGAAAAAAGTTTTTGTGCAAAATGGCTCATAAAACCATTGATTTATGATTAAATTCTGTTAATATATGAGCATTTCTCATGCCAAATTGGTCAGAACAGCTTCATTATCCAATCAGTTTCTCGCCAAGCCAAATTTGGCATCATTTTTGTTTACTCCAACCCTCTGCACAGCAAGTTCGTAGGACTGGTTCTTAAACCTTGGCATTCAACATAGCTTATTTATTTACCGCTTTTCAGTAAAGTAAGAGTATAAAGAAATTTCATAATAAAACTTTCTTGTAAATTATCTGGTGATGATTTTTTAAAAATAAAATTGAAGTTTATTATTAAATAATGTCGTTCTCTCAATAAAAAGCTGGAAAAAAATGTTTTTTTATGTATTTATGGTTTCGGATACATCTCAGAAACATTGTTTCCATATATTTGTCCATCATTGACCAACCTACAACTACATTAGAGCTAAATTAGGCTGCTTTTTTAATTGATATTTAAAACAACAAACTATAAGATTAAAGTTACTTCTTAAGAACTACAGCTTATATTGCCCCTGTTAAATAAAATAGTTACCTCTAAAAATATTATATTTTTTTAGGAAACTGAACATTTGGACATACCCCCACCCACACACAGACTCATCCCAACATTTCAACTTGGTCAGTCTAACTCAGTGATTCCCAATCTGTGGGTCGTGAGCCCCAGGGGGTCTCAAAGTGTTTTCTGGGGGATTGTCATGGTTTTATCTAATTAAAATAATTTTTTGACGAATTTCACTAAAAAATTTGTCAGTATTCTTTTACCATGAAACTGTAAGGCAGTGATATTTTGTAAGGTAAAAGTCTCATTCAAAGTACAAACCTAGTTCATTAGAAATCTACCACCTTAATTGGACAGTAAAAGAAAGCCATGGTTACTTACTATGTACAGTACTCAAATTCTAAACATCATTTTTTCTTCAGTTTGTGCTGTCAATTTTGGCATTACTATGGTAGTTTTCCCAATGGAATAAAGCAATTTTATTTTGATAATAGTTTTTCCATATTTACTGTTAAATAATTCTGAATGAATACTGAGGTGCATTTTTATTTATTTCATTTTATTTATTTATTTTTTTAAGATTCTGTTCTCTTCTTGTTTTTACACTCCCTTGACTGAGGGATGAATATTTCTCCATGTTCTCCATTTCTTTCAAAATTCATTTTTGTTTAAATTAAAGATTTAGTTGGAATTTAAATTATGGAAAATGCCTTTTAGTCTTTTTCTTTATTCCTTAAATGACCTTTTAATGAATATTATATGCAGGATGGAGAGAGTCGTAACTCGAAAATGGTTGAGAAACATTGGTCTAACCAATGCAGCCTGATACTTAGAAACAGTACTGCTAATGGGCAACATAACTATTCAGTTTTATGTAATGAAGTAAAAGTAAATTCAAATTTAACAATTAATTTAATCTATATCACTTCTCAGTCATTTTCAAGAAGTTTATTAATAGTTCTATATGTATATATGTGTATATATATAAATATGTATCTCTGTGCCAGAGGCAAAAGGCACCAAATGATGTTCATTTTTTCAAAATAGACTATTTAATATTATTCTTGCATATTTTTTGCACTCTTTTCTTTGGTGTTGAATGTCAACTCAAGAAAATAAAGATATACACTTGTAAAAGGCAACTGCAGGCAACTTGAATTAAATAAGCACTTGGAGCAAAATAAAATAAGGCGAATAATAAATTATTACACTGCATCATAAGGCATTAACTTCTACCTGGCTATTTCACCAGCAACTGAACTACCATATGACAACTACAGCTGGTTAGATAGGGATATTTCATAAATCTTTTGCTGTTTGACCCATATGGAAAAACAAACAGTGAAAGATTTATGAAATATCCCTATTTAAGGGAAATTAAGGAAATCCCTTCTTGGGGGGAAAAAGGAGGGAAATTTTAAAAATAAGGAAAACATACCAGCACTCCCCCTTTCCCTTATTTTTCTTTAACACAATATATATTCGTTAAATAAAAACTCTATTACAATATTTTAAAAATTTGCCTCTTATATGTTTAACATATCTGCTATGTTGTCATTTCTTAGAATTAACTTAAATTATGATTGGAAAATAGTTCTTTAATAAAATAAAATCTAATATCAATGTGCTATGTACGATTATTTTCAACTCTATTTTTACAGTAAAATATTACACTTTTCGAATCACTGAATAGTATTGGGGTACTTATTGAATAACCAAGTTTTGAGCATTCACTCAAGATGTCTTGTAACCATTTCTTTGATGGTTTCAGACATGGCAATATACTCTGATTCCGTGCTAAACAAGTTTATTCATTTCTTCGTAGAAGACTTCCATGATACCAGAATTCCCTTTAAAAATATGACAAAACCACTCACAGATTTTCTGTCATCTCTGTCTGATGCCCATGATATATCAGAGTATGCATACACATCATAAGAATTCTTATTTTCTAAGCAAATTCTGTAATCTTTAGTTGAAATTACATAGTTAAAAACTTGGCATAATAATTTCCAGTGTGTCAATGTAGGATGAGAATTAAACTTGAATAACATATTCACACAAAATAGGATGTCTGGCCTTGATCTAGAAGCTAAAAATAAAGATCCAAGTAAGTTACAATAAGGAAACTTTTTGTCACTGGAACTCTCATCCTTGGATCTCTGCATGGCAATTCCTACCGATACAGGTAATTTACAATTAACAAAGGAATATCTTTAAATGTGTCAATTAGTTTGTCAGTGAAACCTTGCTGATGTCAAAACCATAGATTATTTGCATACTCAAATTCTAAATCCTACTAGCCGCTGCGTGACCAGCATGGTCGCTTTTAATTTTATATTTTCTTTTGCAAAGCAACTCAACTGAAATAAAGATATATTATGAAATGTTACCATTACCTGCCATCATAAATATACATTGTTAAGTGATAGTGGGATCTCAGCTAAAAAATTTATAATCATTACAAAATTCTCTGTAAGGCTGATTCTAAAACATTGTGATTAAAAAATGCAAATTTCTATTACTTCAGAACAGAGTTAAAGATAAGACTGAGAAACTCATCACCAATGATTTTGTGAATTATATCCCTCTTTGTATGTAATATTTTTCAAAATTAAGATGTCTACACTTTATCATTAAATCAAATAAGAAATTGTTGGAGAAAAAAATTTTCACTTAAAAAAAGGAGTAAAAATTCAGCAAGTACTAAAATATAGTGTGGATTACATCACCCTCTGTATGTACTATTGTTCACAATTCAGATATTTACACTTTATCATATCAAATAAAAAATTGTTGGGAAAATCTCTTCACTTATAAAAGAGAGTAAAAATTCAGTTAATATTTTACTATGATATCCCTAAAACTTCTTGATATACAAGTTCAGTATTTCAGAAGTAGGAGATACTACAGTGACAGAATCAAAAGAACGGACTTTAGATAAACTTGCATACAACTGTACATGACTAAACACTGGATTTGATAGGTCTAAATATATGTTTTCAAAAGTTTGTACTCTTACATACATTTAGAAAAACCGATGGAACAAATAAATAAATTAAAATTATTCACGAGGAAAGTACAGCAATTAAATTATACCAAATTACGTGCTATCATTGAGCCACTACACACACGCGGTTGGCCACTAATGTTTACATCTGGTAGTTGAAGCCGTTGCCATTCGGAGTGTAGAAATAGCATCAATTTTTTGCCGCATACCTATGCGTTTTATATATATAGATACTTTTCTAATAGGGCTTAAATCTTTTATATCGAATTTAGACTGAATTTAATCCATTACTGTTTTCATGTTGCTCTCTGAGAAAATAATTAAGTCATCTACATAAACTAATACATTGGCATTCTAATCCAAAGCATATAGACAATTCTAAGTATTTTACAAAAACCTATGTTCAGCAAAATTTTATCTAATTCAAATAACCATTCTTGAACTGATTGGTGAAGGCAGTAACAATGTAACATCATTTTATGTTGTTAACATTCTTTAACAACATAACATGAGAATTTCTTTTAAAATTATACTCTAACTTCAAGCCTTTAGGTATTTCTGTATGAATTTTTTCATTTAGATTGCTATATAAATATGCACATTTAACATCTATATGCTTATGTATCTAACCACATAATATAACAATGAAAATAACATAAGCACATAATAACAGGAGAAAATGTGTCAAAGAAGTCAATGCCAGGAATCTGTTGGAAACCTTGGGCCACTAATCTTGTCGTAAACTGCTTTATACAATCAAAATAATCTTTAACTTAAACACCCAGCTACAACCAATAGTTTTCTTGTTACAGGGGCGTGGCACAATCTCAATTACATTTTGCTGCTTGAGTGTCTATATTTTATTGCTAATTTCCAGTCCTCAACCTGTGAAAGAGAAATTGCTTACTCATAAGTTGACAGTTCTGTCAAGCAAGAATTATAAGCACACATCTTCATCAGTGACAATTGATAAAGGCTAACATCTTCATCAACTGTCACTTGATTGGTCACTTTATTATTTGTAGCTAAATCTTGACCTGGATTGTACTTAAAATTAAAATGACTTGAATCATATAAGATTTTGTTTTTACTACAATATTTTCTATGTCATTATGACTTCTGAGTCGAGGATTTGTAGTATTAGAAGGGTAATAAAATGCATCCTATCTACCACCAGATTTTTCTGACTGACAATGATGTACTTCACGTCTCCATTCAATATCTTTGTAATGAGTTGTTTGTGACAATCCTCTTGAAGGAAAGTCCGAACAACTTTTGATATGATTATCATTTATAACAGATTCAGTTTGAGAATCATCATAATTTAATGGCATATTAACATAATTTTTAGGAAACAGCAGCGAGTGCTTGTATCCTTTTATTAATTTATTGAATACAGCACATTTTGTTTCACAGACAGTTCTTTCTTTTGGAAACCAAATTCTATATCTTTTTGTGTATATTGCATATCCGACCAAAATGCCTGTCTTGGGGTCAAGTTTATCCTGTCTTGGGGTCAAGTTTATCCTGTAGACATAAGCAAGACATCCAATGACCTTCAAATGCCTAACAGAACACTTGCAGCCATGCCATAATGTATAGGGTACATAATTTTCAATACATCATGAAGAAACCTACTCCTTAGATAAATGAAAGTTGTGGCTAATTCTTCCCATAGTTCTTTTGGTAACTCAGCTTCAAACATTAAAGATCTTACTCTTTCAGCCATGGTTCTGTTTAGTTTTTCTGCAACTCCATTCATTTCAGGTGAATAACTACTACATCTCTCCATCTTGATCTCCATTTCATTTTGGAAGTTTTCAAACTGGGCTGAAAAAAACTCCATGTCATTATCAGTTTGGATAGCTGTGATTTTTGTGTTCATTGTATTCTCAACTACGACTTTAAATTTCTTGAAATATTCAAATCATTGGTAATTTTTCTCAAGAGTAAAGGCAAGGATCTTGAATATTCATCTACTATTGTCAGCAAATATTTTCGTCCACCAAAGGAAGGCCCACATGCACTCTTCCTGAATTAATTTTCATTGATTTATCAATGCACATGAATTAATTGTCATTGATTTATCAATGGAAAATTAATTTACTTAAACTTGTACAGTCTAAACTTCCTAATAATAGTTATTTCGTTAATAATTCCCATAAACTCATAAAAGAAGCTATAAAAAACTTACAAGAATATTTTATTATAACTTATGTAGATAAAGCAGCCAATAATTATGTAATTATTTGTAAAAAATATTTTTCTATTTGTTTAAAAAACAGCTAGACAATAGTGATCTTTTTCAGCCATTAAAAGATACTACCTGTATTATTATTAAGAAAATTATAGCTAAATATAAACTTCTAGGTATAACAGCAAAAAACTATCTCTTTCCTGATATCACTTTAGTTCTCAAATTTCATAAAACACCTACTGCTTTTAGAGCAGTAACCTGTGATCACAACACTTATGCTACTAAAGCAAGTGTTATATTATTAAATTACCCAAAATTAATTTATAAAATAATAACTTCTGGTGTTTGTGGTATCATTGATAATAGCTTTAGTCTTATTAGAAAACTACAAACAATAAATAATTGTAAATCAATAGTTACTTTTGATTTTAAAGATTTATTCAATAATATCAATATAAATGATTTAAATAGAGTAATTATAACATTAGTACATAATAATATTCAATACTAAAGCAAAGATTTTAATCTTACTCATTTCAATAGGCTTTTAGATTTTGTTACTAAACATAATTATATAATACACAATAATAGTATATACTTACAGACTAAAGGTGTACCACAAGGTGGAAATGCTTCTAGTATGCTTGCCAATTTATACTTACATTTTTTTAAAGTTGATAATATTGATAATAGCAGTTACAAAGTATATAGATATATTGATGATATAATAATAATTAATAAAAGTAGTAATAATATAGCCTTAAATTTTTACCCTCACAATCTGGAACTAATACAAAGTAGCCAAAATAATATTAATGTAAACTTTTTAGATATTAACATTAAATTAAATTCTCCTAGCAATTTTACTTTTGACTTATACGGCAAAAGATCAGACAATGATTTTAATATTGTTAAATTTCAAAATTACCTAACTTGTTTACATAAATCTGTTTTCAATAACATTATTGTAAATCAACTAGTATGTATAAATAGGCTTTGTTCTATAGACAATAGGAATAAGCATATTTTAGACTTGTTAGTTTTGCTAAAACAATCATTACCCTGATAGTCTTTCCAAGCACATAATTGGTTGTTTTAGATTTAATGAATAGCTTGTTCTGTTGTTATTAATTAGTAATAAAATATAATAAGTAAAATAGTAAGTTTATTTTGTGAAAATAACTACTATATATTAACATTAATTAATAATGATTATATTCTTAAGTAAAAATAATAATAAATAATATTTTACTCTTAGTAATAATAATAATGCAAATTTAATTTTGGTGTATTTGTCCTATAACACAGTCTCCATTGTAAGTCTGCATTTGTGTTTCCATTAACTCCATGGTTGCAAGGTTTGTGACGTCAGTCTCCTTGTGGTTTCCTACTCTTAACTTCAATTTTGTCTAGCGCCAGGCTTGGTGTTCTTTGATTGAGCAACTTTTTATTCAATTCTTCTGTATCTTATGGATTGTTCGGTGTCTAAGTATGTTTATTGGTTAGATCATACTTATCAGAAACAATCCACTGGTTTTCAAACAGTATCGGCACCGCTGATGAAGAGATGCTGTCTAAAACCTTTTAAATACTTATCTTTTCATGTTTTTAGATCCTGGCTGCAAGTAGTAATAGAGCTTTTGCTGGTTTTTCACTTTCAACTTTGTCTTATTTATTTTCTTTCAATAAAAGTGCAGCATTCAGCACCTTACTTGAAAGTAATTCCTATACTAATAATGTTCTATACTAATAATGTTCTTTGTAATTTTATATTTATGTTTTGGCTTTTCAGCCTTATCTCTATTGATTGATCACAAATACACTGGTGTAAGAAATTAAGAGAATTTGCAGACTTGATCGATTATCTCTAGAACTACTGTACGATTTTAATGAAATTTGATATGTACATACATTGATACAATACAAAACAAATAACCATTCAATAATTGTAATACACACGCATGATCTTGCGTAACACTCGTTGGAGTCGGAAGGTATGAAACAGCGGTTGCAGAATAAACAAAAAAAAAATGGGCTAAGAGGGGGTATGATCCCCTCTTACAGATATACAGGTTTCGCAGCGTGATTTCATACTTGAAATAAGGCAGTTTATCATTTCCTGTGGCAATTGGTCCCACTCGTTCAGCAACGCTGTTTTCATTCCCTGGATGGTTCTCGGAGGGGGAGGGGGGGGGGTTGCGAGTTGCAATTGCCCTCCCCAGAGCGTCCCAGACATGCTCTATAGGGTTAAGGTCTGGTGATCTGGATGGCCAATCCATCAGGCGAATATCCTCACTCTCTAGAAATTCGTCGACCAGAAGAGCTGTATGTGGCCTCGCGTTATCGTCCATTAAAATGAACTCAGGGCCAACTGCACCCCTGAAAAGGCGAACATAGGGCTCCAAGACCTCATCCCTATACCTCACACCAGTCACAGTGCCTCTTTCAAAGACATGGAGAGGTGTGCGGACATCCAACATGATGCCTGCCCAGACCATTAAACCTCCTCCAACCATAATGGTCGATTTCGCGGACATTGGAGGGTAGGTAGCGGGTCCCTGGTTCTTTCCATATGAACGTACGGCGAGAATCGGTGTTTAGGCTGAACCGGGACTCATCAGTGAAGAGAACGGTCGCCCATTGATCCATACTCCAATCTCTATGCTCTCTCCACCATGATAAACGGATTCTCCTGTTCGTAGAAGTGAGTGGGACGCAAACAGCAGGTCTTCTTGCAAACGACCTTCTCTCGTGAAGTCTTTTGGAAACAGTCACCCTTGATACACGGGTTCCTGTGGCTGCATACAAGTCACGAGAGAGCTGAGAAGCTGTAGCACTCCTGTTACGCCTCGCTATAATCCACAAATGGCGATCTTCTCTGGCCGTCGTGGCTCTTGGACGACCTTGGCCAGGCTTTCTCTCGATGGATCCGGTATCCTGGAACTGTTTCCATAAGTTACACACGACACTGGGCGTTAAATTGAACTCTCTGCAAATTTGGACTTGAGATTGGCCTGCTTCTAGCCTCCCCACAATTCGCCACCTCATTCCATCATCTAAACGTTGGTGGTTACTCATTTTTACTGTTACAATTTGAAATTAACCGATTGTTGCAAAATTAACCCATCTATTAACCCATTTTTTGTTTATTCTGCAACCGCTGTTTCATACCTTCGGACTCCAACGAGTGTTACGCACGATCATGCGTGTGTATTACAATTATTGAATGGTTATTTGTTTTGTATTGTATCAATGTATGTACATATCGAATTTCATTAAAATCGGTACAGTAGTTCTAGAGATAATTGACCAAGTCTGCAAATTCTCTTAATTTCTTACACCAGTGTACATCTTTGTTAATTTATATATATATATATGAATGTATGTGTATTCATGATATGTTCTGTAATAATTGCTCCTTTCTTTTGCATGTCTCCTCGGGATGGAATCCAGACTCTGACTGGGAAAGAGGTATGTATCGATATAGTGCAATAAGTCCCTTTGAAAACGGTATATAGAGTTTTCACTGTGTGTGTGTGTGTGTGTGTGTGTGTATGTCTATGTATATATATATATATTTATATGTATATATATGTATATATATATATATATGTATATATATATATGTATACACACACACACACACACACACACACACTGAAGAGCAAAAAAAAAGTACAGGCCAGGCATGCGTATGTAAATAACGGACATATATATGCAACCAATCGGCGTAACGCGATGCGGTCGGCAGCACCTATATAAGACAACAGGTGTCCTGCGAAGCTCTTAGATTGGTTCTTGCTGCTACAATGGCAGGTTATCACGATTTATGTGACTTTGAACGTGGTGTTATAGTCGGCGCACGAGTGTTGAGACATAGCATCTCCGAGGTATCGATGCAACTTGGATTTTCGCGCACGACTCTGACAGATGATGGTTACATAAGCATCCTGTCCGATCATATACACCCATTCATGTACTTTGTGCATTCCAATAGACTTGGACTATTCTAGCAGGACAATCCTACACCCCCCACGCGGAGAGTTGCTACCTAGTGGCTCCAGGATCACTCTTCTGCCTTAGACACATTGGCTTCCTGAATCTCCAGACATTAACATTACTGAACATATCTGGCATTCCTTTCAACGTGCTGTTCAGAAGAGATCTCCACGCCTTGCACTCCTATGGATTTGTGTACTGCCCTGCAAGATTCGTTGTGTGAATTGCCTCCAGGATACCTTCAGACATTAGTCGAATCCAATTGGAAACGAGAATCGTCAGACCAGGTAACGTGTTTCCAGTCATCAACTGTCCAGTGGAGGTGTTGGCGGGCCCAGGCGAGGCGTAAAGCTTTGTGCCGTGCAGTCAACAACAGTACACGAGTGGGCCTGCGGCTACTAAAGCCCATATCGATGACGATCCTTTGAACAGTTCGCACGCTGTCACTTGTTGATGCTCCAGCATTGAAATCCGCAGCAATTTGAGAAAATGTTGCACGTCTATCTTGTTTAAGGATTCTCGTCAGTCGTCGACGGTTCAGTTCTTTCAAGGTCTTATTCCGGCCGCTTCGCTGTCGGAGATTTGATGTTTTACCGGATACCTGATATTCACGGTACAATCGTGAAATGGTCTTGCGCGAAAATCCAAGTTGTATCGCTACATCGGAAATGGTATGTTCCATCTCTTGTGCGCCTACTATAACACCACGTTCAGTCACATAAATCGTGATAACCTGCCATTGTAGCAACAGGAACCGATCTAAAGGCTTTGTCAGACATCAGCTGTCTTATAAAGACATCGCGTTACGCTGATTAATTGCATATCTCCGTAATTTGCATACGCATGCCTGTAGCAATTTTTTTGGCTCTTCAGTGTTTATATATATATATATATATATATTATAAGTGTAATCTCGATCGGTCGTACCCCGAATCATCGTTATCCGTATGTGTCGTTCAGTTTCAGTCGGTCCCTTGAAAGACGGTTCGATCGATCGAACCGTCGGTTATGTATATTTATATATGGTATATGTATTTATATATATGTGGATCAATCTCCATATATATATATGTGTGTGTGTGTGTACAGGGTGATTTTTTTTTTTTTTTTGAAACACACTACTCAGATTCATCTGTAGCGCGATATATCAGCAGGAATTCCACCAAAATTGATAGGGAGACTAAGGACGACATTGGATGGAATTTCCGTGTAAAAAATTAATGTCTCAAAAGCCCGCCGATAGGGGAAGATATGGCGCTGTAGTCGGCGCATTCTAGAATTTGCATAAAATGCAAGTAGGACATGAAAATGCAAATTCACGACTACGTAGTCGATAGCAGCTCCAGTATTTCGGACTATAAAGATAAGGGGTGAATACCGAAAAAGCTGTAATAAGCAGGCAAATGAAAAGCAAAGAAATTTCACTGCAACACTGTGTATCAAATTCACTTCTCCTTCAATCTGACCACCTTCCTTGTGGACAACACATTGCATCCTGAATACTATGTTCTCAACGGCTGAGCGTAACATCTCACCAGGAATTTTTATCACCCACCGGGATATGCTGTCCATTAGGGCTGCCAGGTTCGAGACTCCACCAAGATACACGTTAGACTTTAAATAACCCCACAGAAAGAAGTCACATGTGGTTAGGTCCGGGGAGCGAGGTGGCGATGCAAGTGGGAAAAAGCGACTGATGATCCTTTCTTCTGTAAAGCGATGGCGCAACAGATTCCGCACCGATAGTCCAATGTATAGTGGCACTCCATCCTGCATGAAGATTGTCTGATCAAGGCATTGCCTTTGCTGAAGTTTTGGAATGACAAATCTAGTCAGCATATGGTGATACCTTTGCGTAGTAACGGTACAGGTTTGTGTTCCTGCTCCAGTAATGTTCTAAAAAAATGAATGGTCCGATGATGAAGTCTGCTCTGAAGCCATACCAAATAGTGAGTTTGAATGCATTAATTGAACTGAGGCCTTCACGTAAGTCGTTACGGGTTCTAAACTCGCGGAGAGCAGCCGATGCGTTCGATCGGTGAAGATAAAGCAGCTTCACCAGTAGGTAAAATAAGACTCATCTTGAACACAGCAGGTACTCGGAATGCGCTTTGGAGTTTTCCCCTCATCTTTATAGTCCGAAATACTGGCGCTGCTGTCAACTACGTAGTCGTGAATTTGCATTTTGATGTTTTACTTGCGTTTTATGCAAATTCTCGAGTGCGCCGACAACAGCGCCATATCTTCCCCTATCGACGACTTTTGGAACTTTTTTTTTCACGGAACTTCTTTTCCATGTCGTCCTTAGTTCCCCTATCAATTTAGGTGGAATTCCGACTGATAGATCGCGCTACAGATGGTTCTGAGTAATGTCAGCTTAAAAAAAAATCCCCTATATATATATATATATATATATATATATATATATATATATATATATATATATATGTGTGTGTGTGTGTGTGTATACGTTCATACACAGGGTGTCGCCGAATTCGACCGACAATTTCAGAAGGGTGATAGTAGGCATCAAGAGAATGAAAAATTACCATAGAACAGGGTCGCAAAATTCGTTTAGTCGGTGAAAATCGCAAATGTGGAGTGGCCAAACGGATGCGCGGATTAGGTGCACTGCGGTCGAGAAGAAGAAACCTTCTCGTATGCAAATTTCCCATTCGTATGGGGGAACATAAAAGCAGCCAGCAAGTTTTCATTAGTGGGCATTGCAGAATTCGCGGACGTTAAACTTCATTCGGAAACAACATGTCGGATTACACGAACGAGGAATATGCGGATATGAATTTGATTTACGGCCGATCAGGTGGCAATGGGGCCTAGCACAGAGGATGTACCAAGAGTAATATCAGAGGAGGCCACACCATACCACCTTCACGGACATCGATCGACGGCTGCGGGAGACGGGATCCTTTGAAATAACGAGGCGTAATGCAGGGCAAGAACGCAGTGTGCGCACACCTGAAACAGAAAACCGAGTATTGCAACGGTTAGCCGATTCTCGGTTGACCAGTACAAGATCGGTTGCAGCTGAACTCGGTATTCGGCTCGTAAACGTGTAGAATGTGCTGCGTGCTGAAAAGATGCACCCCTCCCACGTGCTGAAGGTCCAACGCCTATGCCGATTACCCCCTTCGGTTAGAGTTTGTACGCTGATGCTTGATGCCACACAGAATGATTCAGTTTCCTGCCACTGTTTTATTCTCAGGTGAAGCGTGCTTTACGAGAGAAGGCGTGGTGAACACACACAATGCGCATATGTGGTCGTCCGGAAATCCCCACAGAACTGTCCCGTCGAAAGTACATCTGGGCAGGGATTCTCGGACATCATCACCGTACCTTCTGCCCAAACGCCTCAATGGCGCAAAGTACCTTGTTTTCCTACAGCACGTCCTCCCTGATTTGCTGCAGGAAATACCGGCCACTGTGCACCACAACATGTAGTTCATGCAGGATGGTGCACCAACACATTTTTTGATTGACGTGTGTAACCACCTCGATGCTACATATCCCAGATGGTGGATTGGATTCGGCGGACCTGTTACTTGGCCTCCGCGCTCCCTGAACCCCATTCCCCTGGATTTCTTCTGGGGACACCCGAAATCGCTTGTTTATCAGACGCCTGTGGATACAATGGAGGATCTCACAGCACGGGTCGTCGTTGCTTCAGCAGACAGCCAGCACACCGGGTATGTTTGAACGTGTCCGGCAATCCTTCGTCCGTCGACGTCGGCTGTGCAATGACGTTCGCGGCCGCAACTTCTAATAATTTCGTATAAAAATTTCTTGTCGTCTCCTTTGACATTGGTCTGTGATGCATTGTCTGTATTGAAGTCCTGCTTTACGCGAAATAAATGTTTTTCTACTTATTATTTTCCCTTTTTGTTCCACTCGACGTCACACCCTTCATAACTATTTTTGCGTTTTTCTCTCATTAAACGAGATTTGCGACCCCGTGTTCTATGGCAATTTTTTTATCCTCTTGATGCCTACTATCACTTCTCTGCATTCGTCAGTCGAATTCGGCATCACCCTGTAGATATATATACAGTGGACGCTCGTTAATTCGAACTCAAAGGTTCTCAGAAAAAAGTTCGAATTATCCGATGTTAAGAGAAAATATATAACTTTAAATGTGTATCACTGAAGAAGAAACTCTCCTAGCATGTATAACCCCAGAAAATATATTATACTATGTTATCTGAAGTTAAACATATTAAAAAGCAATACAGACTTACCTTAATCATAAAATGAAGCAGAAGATATGCAGTATAAAGTAAACTTTTATTAAAAATATGAATTACACTTTGGGGACAAACTGTAAAATGGATGTTTGGTTCTGTTTATGATGCCTACATTGTTCAGCCAGCTTCTCGATTTGAAGTAAACATTTCAATTCATTTTCAGAGGAAGGTTCCATCTGAATAAATGATTTCAGAGTTTTAATAGAGTCCATTATGGCCGCATTAAGAATATCTTTCGGCAGTTAAGTAGAGAAAAGCCCTGGCAGTTTCCTACCGAAATTAGTGCATACGTCTTCGTTTACATCAGAGCTTTGGCCACATACAGTTTGATAAGAAATATTGTGCCTTGACTTAAATCGAGAAAGCCATCCATCAGTGCATTCAAAATCTTCAATACCCATTCGACTTGCCAATTCATCAGCCTTCGTCAGCACTAGGGGTCCATTTATTGGAAAATTTCGAGATCTAACATCCTGGAACCATAGCAGTAGAGCTTTTTCTAAAACTTCTTGGGACGCATTTCCCATGCGTTTCCTTCCTCTAGCAAATTTTGATTTTTCCCATGAATCTAAAATTGACTCCTTGTTTTTCAAATTAGTTGACAAGGCTTTTTTTTTTTAGATCCATAGTCAGCTGCTAACTTTGTTTTACATTCGCCATTCTCTACTTTCTTTAAAATTTCTACCTTTGTCTCCAAAGTTAGGGTTTTGTACTTTCCACATTTAGACATCCTGAATTTTTACACGTTCACACCACACAATAAGGAAGAAAAACTAGACCCCCATTAACTTGTCTGCACTGCAGTTATAACTGACGCAGCTCCCTAGAATCTATTGTATTCTGAAATTCTAAGAAAATCGATCCAAATAAAGGAGAATTGCTTTTTCTATTTAGCACCAATAAGAAGGACAATAGCTACTAACGTTTAGCGGACATGCAATAGTCTAGGAATGCAGGCATATGCCTCTTTACACAGAAAAGAAATTTTGACACACAAAATAATAAATACAGTGTGTATTTTCTCCATTAAACGAAGAAAAAGAATTTTTTTTGTCAAATTTTTAGTTCGAATTAACCGAAGTGATAAAAACCGAGTTCGAATTAACGAGCGTCCACTGTGTATATATATATATATATATATATATATATATATATATATATATATATATATATATATATATATATAAATATTAGTGGACCCGACCGACTTTGTGGTGTTCAAACGTTGTAAATCCAAAAATCATAAAGTTAATTTAATAAACTATAAATTGTTTGGACCCTTTTGATGAAAAACCACCACGCGTACAGTTATCACAACTCGACCTATCTTAAAATTAACAAGAATGTGGATGAAATTTCATTAATATGGCTATTAGTATGACTAATCAATGAACCGTTCAATCAGGGCCCGACTTTGACCCAATGGGGCCCTGGGCAAAGCAGACTTCGGGGGCCCCCTCCAAGGATAGATTCAGAAGGGGGCATGTACCTCCCCAGGACCAGATTTCAACATGAACATCTGGGGCACTCACCCACCGGAAATTCAAAAAATTTTTTACCAACAAGTCAAAAATTTTAAAATTAATAATAATAAAGTGTTGATTTATTAATTTACTTTTTAATGTTAATAAATAAATTCATGGAATTTTCCTTTGAAATTCAAAATAGATCACAGTCTAAAGTTATTACACCCCCCAAAATAATATTAAACCAGAAACGCTTATGGATATAAGTATGCTTTCACTATAGTGGGTGCACTGTACCCCAGGATTTTTTTCTGTATCTGCCACTGCCAACCATTTACTGTATGAACCCAAAACGAAATTTTCAAAAATATGTACAAATTAATATTAAATTAGGGGACCTCCATAATTTTGGGGGCCCTGGGCAACTGCCCCACTTGCCCATGCGGAAATCTGGGCCTGCGTTCAATACTTCATAAGTTGCATAGAATCAAATGAGAATTGACAGTTTAAATTTGTAGGTTAAGTTAATTGTTATTCAATGCACGTGTATACAGCATTAAAATTCATGAAAATGAAAAAAAAATGTGAAACGCGATTGCAGCGCTGCCTACCGGATCCAATTATGTACCAAAACTAACCAAAGATCAACAACAACACATAAATAAGTAAATTAATTAAAAAAACATTTTCTATCTGATCAAATTGTGAATCTAAACCATTCTCGAATCAATTTAATCGCACACATAAAATTTCGTTAAAATCAGTCCAGCCGTTTAGGAGGAGTTCGGTGACATACACACGGACAGAAGAAATATATATTTATATATGAAGATATGCATATATATATATATATGTGTGTGTGTGTGTATATATATGTGTGTGTGTGTGTGTGTATATATATGTGTGTGTATATATGTATGTGTATATATACCGGGTGCGTCATAAATTCGTACAAACTTGAAAAATTCATAATAAAAGAAATACTGCTCGGAAAATATTTCTGTTTGCGCCAATATGATCAGAGGGATTTTATATTTTTTTCCATGTAAAAAATAAAGTTTCCAAAAGTAACCTAAAGAGGGCGCTCACACGTCATACTGAGACGTTTTATGCAAATCAGGCAAACACAAACAGAAAATCAAACATATCACAATAACATGAGACTGTGCATTTATTTTAAAGTAATAGATGTTCAACATTACCACCAGCACAAGGTAATAGGCAAGTGAGGCGCGTCACTACGCCCATTACAGCGAAGTGTAGCATGTCGCCATCGATGGCAGCGACTGTCTGTCGAATGGCATTTTTCAGTTCCATCAAAGTGGTTGGGGAACCCCAGTACACACGAGACTTTAAGTATCCCCACAACCAAAAATCCGCCGGGTTCAAGTCTGGTGATCGTGAGGGCCACTGAACCTTACAACCTCGACTTATCACTCGGTCTTCAGTGAAAGATTCCAACAGGAACGTCTTGACATAACGTAAAATGTGGGGCGGCGCACCATCTTGCATGAATGTGACAACAGGTAACGCATGTCTTTCCTGCAATGCAGGCTTAACGTAGTCACGCAAAAGCGTAAGATACCGTGCTGCAGTGACTGTACAGGTTTTCCACCCGAATACAGGACAAGGCTCCTCAGAAAAGGAGGGGCCCAGAATAAAAGACGCGGTGAAACCGCACTAAACAGTCACACGAGGAGAATGTAGTGGCCGATTCAGATACTCACGAGGGTTTGAAGCCGCCCAGATACGACTGTTTTGCGTATTAACGTCACCATGCAGTGAAAAGTGGGCTTCATCCGTCCACATGACATTCAGCAACCATTGTGGGTTACTTTCCATTTGTGCCAGAGCCCATGTAGCAAAGATTTGTCTTGCATCTGTATCTGCCGGTAATAACTGGTGAAGTGCATGGATTTTGTACGGATACAGATTCAACATTCCGTACAGAATACGTCGAATCGACGGTTCCGGAATCCCCGTTCTTCTCCCAGCTTCACGAGCACTGCTACTTCCCGTTGATGTCTCGGCTGCTAAATTTTCCATGGAACTTTGTACAACATGGACGCGGTCCGCGCTCAAGGATGGTCTGCCAATTAGTGGACAATCCTCCAAACTCCCCGCTTCCTTAAAACGTCGTACTAAATTCAGTATCCCATTCAATGAAATAGGCCTTTTTCGTGCCTTCAGTCCTTTCTCCGTGCGAAACTTTCGCAATGCAACATTTGGGGATTCACCATTCTTGTAGAAAAGTTTAACAACCAACACTCGATCTGGTAAAGAAAGTATGCTGCCGGCTTCGAATGACGGATCCATTTCCCACCAGGTGTTTTATTGATAGCCTGATTTGCATAAAACGTCTCAGTAGGACGTGTGAGCGCCCTCTTTCGGTTACTTTTGGAAACTTTTTTTTTTACATGAAAAAAAATCCAAAATCCCTCTGATCCTATTGGCGTAAACAGAAAACTTTTCCGAGCGTTATTTCTTTTATTATGAATTTTTGAAGTTTGCACGAATTTATGACGCACCCGGTATTATGTGTGTATATATATACAATGGAATCTCGATCGATCGTTTTCGGATCCATCGTTTTTCCGTATGTATCGTTCATTTTATCAAGTCCCAACGACCATATTGCTTTGTTTCCGCATCTATCGTTTTCCCTCATTTATCGTTCATTTCAATCGGTCCCTTGAGAAACGATAGATCGAGATTCCACTGTACATATATATATATATATATATATATATATATATATATATATATATATATAATCTCATGAAACTTCTTCAGTCTGCCGCCACCCCTCTCATCGGCTCTTTTATTCAGAACCATTTCGAGACGCCGTGGTGTCAGTATGGAAGAGACCCCTTTTCCATGGACACCACTCCAAATGCCCCCCCCCCCCTTTTTTCGGAACATGACTGGCTGCTATAGAGAAGTGTCATTGTGTGTGTGTGTGTGTGCGTGCATGTTTTACATTTTTCATTGTCATCATCCAAGATTTAATTTCTTTTCCTTTCTTTCTGTAGATCGAGATAGACATCGAACCAACAGACAAGGTAATATTTTGTTTAATTCCCCTGCACAATTATATGTACTTAATAAAAATATGTGCATGAATCGTTTCCGAGATGTGTGTACATCACAGTGCACTGTAATGTAGGTACATCTCATGCACTTTTGTAGTCGTAGCGGTTATAACACTTGAGGTTGGGTAAAACATTGGTTGTTCTTTTTTTAATGCTGAAGTAGAGTGAAGACATTAGTTCAGCTCACATCAAAGAACATGCGGGGCACAAAAGGCTGGTATAGGGTTTGCAGGAGGAACTTTTAAGAAACACATAGTCACTCTCTTTTGAAGGATTTATTTCACATGATTCCTTACGGTATTAAAAGCGGACATCAAAGGATGACCAAGTGGCACAAATTGATGACATGACAATAATGGTACCGGAACCTGCCAGAGCGACCCGTAAAGATTCGAAAAAGATTTAATTTTAAAGGAATTTTTATGATCCTTCTCGTGATATAAATTTTATAACCCTCAGATTATTATTTTAACCCTTTCAGTCCCAAAAGTTTATTACATATTCTAAAAATTGGAAATTCCTGAAATGTACTCCTTTTTTTATGTCCAGTATAAAGGAACAGAAAGAAAATTTTTAAAAAAAAAATTATTAATCAAAATTTTAAATGATTCCAAATGGTATCATTGAGAATTAAGTAGTGCATGAGTTAAACATAGAGTTGATGCCATTTGGAATCACTGGGAGTTGATGCTAAGGGGAAAAAAGTAAATATTTTAATATATTTTGATCTATACATGTATCTGAAGCAAATAATATATTTTAATGAAAAAAATATATTTTATTGAATTTTAATAATGTATTTCAATAATATATTTTAATTTATTTTACATGAAATTTTTTAAAGCAATTATTAATTTTGTTAAAACAAAGTGATACATTGCATTTTTCACACATTAATCTGGTGTACGATTTGATACACAATTTGCATCTTCTTTTTCCTTCTATATGAAGAGGCCAATGGCCTAAATTGTCAAATCTGACATCAGCAATGTGATTTGCATATCCATTAGGTCTACACCACCCATCCCTTTGTTATAAACATCAACAATGTGTGGTCTTTTTACATCATTAAAGCTTTTTGAAGCAACAGACCATCTTTTTATACTCTCCACAGGTTCCACTCCACAAAAGATAGAAATGACAGTGACACATTTATTATCAAACCACCTTACTGTTGTAATGTTTTTATCGTCTGTTGTATAATCGTAGCTTCCACGTCCAGAATCTTTAATTTTTCTCATCTTTAGAGAATGGAAAGCCATTTTTCGAATTTTTGGGAATTCTATTTTCTTTAACAGTTCCTGCTATCAGTAGATTGCAAGCCTGAAGTTGCTTAGCTAGCTTGTATGATGCGAACCAATTGCCAACAAAAAGTTTATGATTTTTATTTCGTGGTACTGTCTCTGCCAAGCGTATTACAACATCACCACTTATCCCAAGCTTTGTCGGAATTAGTATGATATCCCCCCTCCCCCCCAATGGCGATTCTGGCGATTTTTTTGTCGCTAAACAGAACGCGTGTCTTTGAAACGGGAAATTCCGGAAAGTCTCCAAAATACACATTTTTTATACTGTATAACCACAGAAAAGCACAAAAAAACACATAAATACAAAAAATTAAAGCTGAATAAAATAAGAAATTTGTTAGGGGGGGGCTGCCCCCCACCCCCCGCGAAAAAAAGTCAGTATAGTGCAACTAATAATAATTCATTTAAATAAACATAAATACATCTTGGTTAAATATATATTTCTTGATTAAACATAAATTAAAGCACAAATACAATAGAAAAAAATGCATGTTGGCAATAGAATTTTAAAAAAAGTATCTATACCGAAATTTTGTATTCCTCCCAGTTAATCCCCGAAACGATTTCAATAAATTTATTAAAACAATCTACATTTGCCGCTAAACATGATTTCCGAAACATTTACATCGCTAGGTAGAATTTAAAATCTACCTTACGATTGTACGTAGGCAACGTTGCTTTTACATGCCTCCACGTACTTTCAATTGTATTCGTGTGACACCCAGTATCGGGATCAACGAATGTAAGCTTATGGTTTACTTTAAGATGATCAAATCCCTCCTGCTCGAGGCAGTCATAACTTTTCCAGCAATTGGAATACACTGTAGTCCCTGGCAATATCCAATCTTTTATAACCCCCAACAAAGTCTCCTGAGTCCTATCATGCACAGCAACTAAAAACACCCTTCCGGAATCCCTCTCAACCCCTCCAAACACCAAATGGCCCTCAACCCTATGTCTCTTATGATACTTTCGTTTCCCAAATTTCGACTCATCAATTTCGACGACCTTACCCTCCCCCCCCCCCTACTTTCTCGGAAGACAATTCAGTATAATCCAAAACAGTCTCATTAATAAATTGTCTCCAGTCAGCCAAAGTAGTCTTTGCAATAGAATATTCCTCCGTAATTCGCCCAGTTGTTGTACCCCTCAAAATCTCATAAGTAATATATAAAGCCTCAAATAACTTTAATTTAGAATTAGAAAACCACGAACCATGCTAAAAACCGGCAACACTACAACCAAAACAAAGGGCGCCAGATTTGGCGAGAAATCTCTTGGGAGATATACTTGTACCGCTTTGTCTTCTCAGCTAATTTTGAAGCAAATCAGTAGAAGTACACTTATATTCAAATAATACAATTAAAGTATTCAAATTTTGTACAACCATGTGCCACAACCGCTAGCAATCGTAAATAAACATTTAGAGGTGTTGAGTTTCCCACGCCAATTGATAACTCCCAGTGATGCCATTTGGAATCACTAGTTTTTGAAAAAATAAACAACAAAAATTTCGGATAATTTGTCTTAAAAAATTGCCAAATTATGATTTTTACACATATTTAAAAATGATGACTAATTTAAACATTTTTTTAATTACATCTAAAATGAAATTGATTTTAACTTGTTTTTAGATTTCAGCTGACACTCAAACATCAAATATTTCTTCCTTTACTGGGATAGTTCTGCAATCTATTGGGTAAACGAAAAAATATTTTTGAATAGCAAAATGTACAGATATTTTAATAAAATTTATTTGATATCACTGGCAGTTCTGGCGGCTGAGAAAAAAAATTGTGAATAACATGATTCCAATTGGCATCACTGGGAGTGAAAGGGTTAAAATGCAAACTTTAAAGAATGTTACAAAAACAGCTTAAAATTTAATTTTAAAAAATCTAAGAAGAATTTTTCAAAAATATTTCTTAGTGCACCCCTGCACTATAAGAAGAATCGCCATGCAAAATTTCAGCCCTTTAGGTCCATCGATTTGGTCTGTGCGTTGTATGTCAGTCAGTCAGAGTTACGGAACTGTTTTATATATAGAGATTAGAGAGAAGGCGAAAGTATTTGCTCAATCTTTTTATACTATGGGGGTGCTAGGGTATAGAATTCTATAATTGGTTAGAAATGAACATATGGTATAACCACATGAATGTATGACTCAACGTCGCATGACTTTTCAAACAGGCGAGATAGACATGTGACGCTGAATCATGTCTAAAAAAACTTTGATGTACCGCACATGGCGGTTAAGAGAATAGAATGTTGGTTAAATTGTTTATTCCTAGGTTACAATTTGGAATAGAGGCTGTGCCTTATTGAGGGGAATTTAGGATACGCGACAAGTAATGAATGACGGTGGTTTGATATATATATATATATATATATATATAAATAAAAGAAACTATATATATATATGGTTCCCCGCTACTTACTATCTGAAAGCCTGCACTAGAGGACGTGGCCCAGCAAGCGCAGCTAGATCAATTTTCCTGTGGTCGCTGAGGCAGGCTTTGGGAAGTGAATCGGTTGAGCAATTATGTCGTTTTAATTTGGGCGAACTTAAAGTTACATATGCCGGTTTTTATTCATTTTATGGCGCAGAGTTTATTCTAAAAATATGGATTTAGAAACTTTTCTGAATAAACAGTGTTTTTTTTTCCTTTTTAATAAGTCTTTTACTACTCCAAATCCACTTACGACAACACACACACACACACACACACACACACACACACACACACACACACATATATATATATATATATATATATATATATACTAACTAGCTGTTTACCCGGCGTTGCGCAGGTATTTATTAATCTCAATTTTTTACTACACAGGAAAGGAATGAATTCTACCTATAGTGTGAAATTTATTTAATTTTATTTACGGGTATTTAAAAGTATATGTACAGTATACAAATGATAAAATAAAATTGCAAATTCACTCTATTATTTAACTCAAAGCTTGATTATAAACAACACTTTTAGTTTCCTATATTCATCTCAGTGACAATGGGTTCGACACTACTCTCAGACATTTTGGACATTTCATTTTTCCCCCTTCCCCCCCCCCTCCTCCTCCAATGCTGATGGGGGGGGGCTGAACTTGCACTTAAACGGCATCAGTTGTGTCACTATTCGTCTCAGTGACCCCGAAAAATATGCTCTCGGTCATTTTGGACATTTTATCTTCTCCCCCCTCCAATGTTGATAGGGGGGGTGAACTCTCGCTTAAACGGCATTGGGATTGCCACTGTTCCTCTCAGCGACCCCGAAAACTATGGATTCGACACTACTATCGGTCATTTTGGAGATTTTATATTTCCCCCTTCTTCCCCCCTCATCCCTCTATGGTAATGGGGGGGGGCTGAACTTGCACTTAAACGACATCGGGAGTGTCACTATGAATGTCAGCGACCCCGAAAACTGTGGATTCGACAGTGATATCAGTCTTTTTCGATTATTTTTACATGTGCCCCCTGCCCCCCTAGGGTGCTTGGGATGTCTTATTGTGAATCTAAACCATTATCGAATCAACTTAATCGCACACAAAAAATTTCATAAAAATCAGTCCAGCCGTTTAGCAGGAGTTCAGTGACATACACACGGACAGAAGAAATATATATATATATAAAGATGTATGTATAATTGATATACACATAAATGTACATGTGTATATATATATATATATATATATATATATATATATATATATATATATATAATTATTTTTTGAAGTGCACTCGCTTGTTCTCAAACAGAAACCTTGAATGTGTGTATCTAATTGCATGCTCTTGTTACTCTTTCAGGTTGAAAGGATAAAAGAGCGAGTTGAGGAGAAAGAAGGCATTCCCCCAGCTCAGCAAAGGTTAATTTTCAGCGGCAAACAGATGTAAGTCCGTCACAAATGAATAAAAAATATTCTATATATATATGGGTATGTTGTGCGTATGCATGAGTGTAAGACAGGGGCAGTTGCTATGCAGCATTTTGCAGGAAAAAAATTTATTGTTCGGATTTTTAAATTTGAACTCTCGTATATCCCCAGATATATATACACAGTCTTAGACGACAAGAAAAAAAAAGTGCCAAGGAGTTATACGAATGGGACAAAAATCGGTAGATCTGATGTACATGAACAGAAAAACAAATGATTAAATTTATAAAAAATGA
>OU015495.1:19673719-19746219 GCA_907164885.2 Dolomedes plantarius | reverse complement strand
AAATTTCACGTTAAGTCAATGCACAAGCATAAAAATATTTACTAAAAATTAATTATTCAACGTTCTTTGTAATATCCACCTTCCTCTTTTAATAATAATTAAAATGACATGTACTTACACTGTTCTGTTGCGATGACACGCTATCATCCACCACCGTCTGCGACGACGCCTTCTTTCAATTTCTTTTTTTTTTCATTTCCATATCGTTATATAAATTTAATAAATGTAGAGCGGACAACGCAAAAATATCTGAGTCCTCCATTGCTCCCAAATAATCAAGCGTAATCCGCTGGCCTCCTGTGTACGCAAGGACTTCTACGCCAAATTTTCAGCCAAATGTGCTCCCGACCTCAGATGGGGGGGGGGGGGGGGACGAGGGGCCACGGGTTCATTCTCGGGGCTCGGTCGCCGAAGCGAGTGGTGTCAGATTTCAGGGGGGGAAAAGCTCCTTCACCTCGCCTCCAGTGAGTTCTGGTCTGTGTGGACCCGACATAAGGCATCTCCATGTATGATGCAACTCACTGCCGGTTTCTTTGAACTGTTTCGTCCATCTCTTAATCGCATTCGTTAATGGAGGTTGACATCCAATTTCCAAACGATAATGTCTTAACTTTAATGACAGATTTAAATTCTGCGAGCCATAAAACGCACGTTGCTTTCTGCTGTACAGTCGCCATGTCTACTGCGCTCTTCTGAATCTCTTGCCACCTAGCGCCATCTATCAGATATTTTGGTATAAAATTATAGGAAACGAAATATATATATATATATATATATATATATATTAAATATTTAATTTTGTAAAGTGTCCAACAATTCTCGGGCACCCTGTATATATACATACATACATTTATATATACACTGTCCTCCAAAAGTTAAGGTGCAACCTGTTTTTTATGTCTAATTTAAAAATGAATGAACCGAGAAACAAGAAATTTGGACGAAATGTGCACTAAACAGTTCTTTATTAAATGCGGCAAAGAAATTTACATGAGTTACAGCAAAAAAGCACTCTTGGCAGAAAACTATTATTGGAGAAAACAGTACATCAGTTTCATGTGGAAAAATGTCATGGAAACATTTTTTTTAAAAATTGGTTTCTTATAAGGAATATGTCCACCCCTAGCTGTTATGCATTGTCGGCACCGACTTTCTATACTGCCATTTAACTTGGACACCGAAACGGGAAGCGAAGACCAGACACGGAGTAAACCTTGTTCCAGCTCATGTAACGACCTTGGAAGAAGACAAATCAGCAACGTGTCTGCCAAGGTAGTCGTAAACATGCTCTCTCGGATTCAAGTTTGGATACCGAGCTGGCCATTCCATTCGCTCCAAACCGTGACCCCCAAAATAATCCTCTACTCGGTGAGGTCTTGCATTATCACCCATTGGAATGAATTCGTTGCCAATAGCAGTGGCATATGAGCGGACATGTTGATCAAGGATCTCGTTTCAATATCTTATACCAGTCAGAGTGCCTCTATGGAACACATTCAGGTCAGTGTGACCACCGAGAGAGATTCCTACCCAAACCACGATTCCACCAGCTCTGTAACAGCATTTTTCAGCAGTGTTGGATTGGTTGTATCTGGTGCCGTGTTCCCTCCAGATCAGCAGACGCCCTGAATCGCTCTTTTAGTGTGAACCTGGACTCATTTGTGAAGAGTACGGAAATCACATTGCTGTCTGGTCCAAGGAAACGTGTTCTCTTGCCCAACATAAACGGGCACTTCTCTGTCGTCGGTTAAGCGAGACACATACAGTTGGTCACCTTGCCTAGAGACCACAATTGTGAAGGTGTCTTTGTACCGTAGTAGCAAATATTCTCATCCCTAAAGCGATAAAATAGTCTGAAACAAGCTGAAGCACACTTATGCTTCTCCCTCTTCGTGCCGAAAGAGCTAGAAAGCGGTCTCCCGCTGGTGGTGTAATTCGGGGTAGACCTGGCTAGACACAGAATCTTCCGATATAAACTGATTCCACAGTCGATGGACCGCACTTCGAGACGCGTTGAGACGTCTAGCAGCATCAGCTTGTGACAATCCCATTAACGTCCATCCGATTGCCCGCCGCCTTTAATGAATCGGGAAAGCGACTTCTGCGAGACATTGGTAGACTCTCCTGGGTACCGTCAACGAAATTGCGAGCAAAAATTGAAAATAAACAATTGTGCTCAATAATTACACACAAAGTCAGGAAAGTTTTATTTTCCCACATAAGTGACAATTCATTAAAATGAAAATGGTGACTAATGTTTTTTTTTTTTTTGGGGGGGGGGGGGGCAGCATAAGTTTTCTTAAAGTTCGAGACCGTCATTAATATTGACTATGAATTTTATTGTTACTGCCTTTATTTTAATGATACCGTGCAGATAATGATCGCCGTGCAGACAGTCCGAGCTGCTCCAGACGTCGTCGCACTGTCCGTGCGGATACTTGTCGTGCTGCAAACAAGTCCATTTCCCGAACTGAAGGTCCGTGATGTGGCTGTGCGATCCTGCAAGGCCGACTGTCTGTCCTCCTGGGCGTCGGTGGTGGGAGGCCGTTCAGATCCTGCATGGCGTCCAGTATAACCCTCCTGAACCCATCGATTCCCTATTCGCATAACAGTCGTAGGATTCCGACCAATGCAAGTAGCAATATCGCGAAACGATAGACCGCACTCTCGATAGGCTTTGATCCTGCCGCTATCAAATTCTGAAACGTGCCGGTAGCTGTTTTTCCTTCTTATACGAGGCATAACACAATCTTCTCACAAACAACCAAAATTCAAATGCTTTTTCCGAATGAGAAACCTACTGCGTAATTTTCCTTTTATACAGTTTGAGATGCCGTTTCTCCCTCCTGCGTCGTTCGATTACGCTTAAATGCTAATCACTTGCATATCACAGCATCTTCTTCCTTTAATCTGTGTGTGCGTGTGTGTATATATATGTATATATATATACAGTAACCACCGCTTATAGTGATCAGTGGTTATAAGAATCAACCGTTTATAAGAATCAATATCGCGAAAACAAAAACAAATGCATTATTTCCATGTTAAAATTTTCGCTTTAAAGAATCAATCCACCGGTTATAAGAATCAGTTTACACTCTTCGCTTTCCTTTCATTTTTCAAAAAAAGCCACTTAAACCCTAAAAAGGCACGAAGTTCTTTCTTTTTTTTTTAAAGAAAAAAATTGATAAGATGGGATGGAATATAGTCTTAAAATTCATTCCTTTCTTTGTTAGACATAACATAATAGTTTCCCCTTAAACAATTTAGCACAACACTGTCCTATTAGCTTGACCCAGGGGCATCTTTACCCGTCCGGGTCCGATTTCACTTTTCTGCATTGACAAACAATAATAGGGGCCCTTTTTTTCCCCACCTCCCACATTCTGGTTGCGGCTTCCTGGACCCTGAAACACATAAATCTTCGGCGAAGTGTCCACTATCACTTAGGCAAACGTGACATTAGTAGATTCAGCACGTTATCAAACCGTGAAACGTAAGCTAGAAGGTGAATCTTCGTCTGCGACTATTAGTATTGAAAGAGTATTGAAACAGCCTCCTGAAAACGTCATTACGTCCAACTACCATAGAAAACTTTTTCTTGCTGCCTTCCTGTAGTTGAAATGTTAAAACTGTTAAGCTGGTATGTTGTAACAAATATTGGATTTTTTCTTCTCTTACTATAATCATGTGTATCTACTTATTGGTCTAGAAATGAAGTTGTATTTTTAAAATTATAAAAAATAATTTTAATAAAAGATAATTAACGTAAAAACAGTAATAACAAACGTGATTCTTATAAGCAGAAATCACTGTATATACATATACAGTGGAATCTCGATCTATCGTTTTTGAAGGGACCGAATGAACTAAACGATAAATGCGGGAAAACGATAGATCTGGGAACATAACAAAGCAATATGTTCGTCGGGACTGGGTGAAATAAACGACACATACGGAAAAACGATGATTCCGAAAACGATCGATCGAGATTCCACTATATATATATATGTATATGTATATATATATATGTATATATATATGTATATGTATATATATATATATATATATGTATATATATATATGTATATATAGATAGATAGATACTTTGTAAATTTCTTTTTAGTGTGCCATGCAAGATTTCAGATCTGATTGAAACTTTTTTGCAAAAGCAAACATATTGACTTTTTTTTCTTTTATTGTGTTAAAATGAACTGATCATGACAAATGGGATCAGAATATATATATATATATAAACTTTTTCCCCTTGTTCTTTCCATTCAGGAGCGATGACAAGACGGCCGCGGACTACAAAGTCACCGGTGGGTCTGTCCTACACTTGGTGTTGGCCCTCAGGGGCGGAAGTTCGTTGTAGAACAATGTCCACGCAGCCGATGATTTGCAAGCTTTTTCTTATGTTTGTCATTTAAACGGAGAACATGATGTGATGCGTCTCAAAATGGAATTCTTCATAACAATGACTGTTCTCGGACTTCTTTATTTTCCCATATATATCTATATATATATGTACCTGTGTATATGTATATATATATGTTTTCAGCAAAGGAACAGATGCCCTCTGTTGATGAAATGAACCGACTCTCTGTAACAAATGCTGAATAAATCTTGAGTTCGAATAACTGGTTTCCATGTATATACATATATATATATATTTTTTATTTGGTATGTATATACACTATCTACCAATAAGTATTTGGATACCTGTGATAGAAAAGAACATCTAAATTTATTCGTATTCAATAGTTGGTAGAGCCTCCATGAGAGGCAATTACAGCCTCAACCCTCCGGGGCATGCTTTCCACAAGTCCTTGTATGACTGTTAGTGGTCTTTTCTTCCACTTGGTTGGAGAAGACGTCTAAGTTCCTAAACCGATTTTGAACAGTTGTTGCACCCCTTAATTCGGCGTTCCAACTCGTCCCAGAGGTTCTCGATAGGGTTCAGGTCTGGGCTCTGGACAGGTCAATCCATTCGTTTAACACCATCGTCACCATACCAATCCATGGTGGACCTCGCAACATGACAGCTGATATTGTCGTCCTGGAAGTAACATGGGTCCATCCCGTAAAACTGCCTCAACGTAGGAAGCACGCTTTCGTCCAAAATAATGTAGGAGACGTCGGCGTTGAGCTTACCATGAATTGGGACCAAGGGTCCCAGTCCATACCAGGAGAAACACCCCCAGACCATAATTCCACTGCCGCCGAACTCTACTGTGGGCACAATCTATTCTGGCAGGAGGCGTTCTCCAAGCAGACGCCAAACTCGGACCCCGCTATCCGAACGGTAGTGGGTGAACCTTGGTTCTTCGCTCCAGAGATCCCGTTTCCACTGATCTACAGTCCGCTTTCGACGTGCTTTGCATCACATTAACCTAGCAGTGCGGTGTAACTTTGTGATCAAATGCTTATGGGCGGCAGCACGACTATGAAAACCAAGGTGTGCTTCCTTACGGATGGTATTCATCGAAACAACACTCCCGGATGCCTGTCGAAACTTTTTGAGTATGTGGGCCATCGGTTGGGTGCGGTTCTTTGGAATTTCTCTGGACAGCACCCGTCGGTCTCTGTATCCAAGTTTCGTGGGTCTGCCGACTCTGGGCACATTCCGACAATCGCCGCTCACCCTCCACTTCTGAATCCCACAGGCCACTGTCGATTTTGGCTAATTCAGCTCGCCTTAAGGATCTGCCATTTCTGTGATACCCGACGATTACACCTTTCTCGAAATCAGACACTTCCAACTCTACACTTCGTGGCATCTTGCATGCGACTCATGCCTATGCTGTTTCCTACACGATATTTAACGGCGGAGGGCGTGACGTATATCAGGACCGCAGATATCGTCATTTGCATGGGTGACCAAATACTTATTGGTAGATAGTTTTTATGTGTGTGTGTGTGTGTGTGTGTATGGACTCGGGAGTAATGGAAATGGATATGCAGTCTGAAATGGCACTTTTTATTACCATGTTTTTATTAACTCGCTTTCTTGTTTGTGTGTTTGTCCAGTACAAATCTTGCAATCGATTTTTAACTCACTTTCCGACTAGTTAGATATTTGAAACTTTTAGAATAGCTTAGAACACGATGACAATGCATTCTTTTAATACCTTTAGCCGAAAAAATCCGCAAGGTGGCGCTTCGATCGAATTAAATGCTCGCACTTTTGCGTAACGGCGTTTGACGATTTTGAAAACTGAATACATGTGAATTTAGTTTGTTTACAAAAATAGTGTGCGAAAAACTAAAAAATTATAAAAATTAAAGTTTATAAAGTCTGTGGATAATGGAAACGACTAAGAAGTGATTAAAATTAAATAAAAGAAAGTGAAAAAGAATAATTAAGTGAAGGTTTGTGCAATTAAGAGAGAATTGTCAAGTTTATATGATTCAACAGGAAATTTAAAAACGTGGTATATGAAACGTTCTTTTTATCTTGAATTTATAAAATCTGAACTGGCAATTCCCTGTACCCCTAATTATTGCAAATATTGTAGGGGTTGCTCCCATAATGGACAATAATTGACAGCCATTTTAGTATGTTACTGCTCACACAGTGAAGGAAAACAAGTTGTGCGTGATGGTAATACATTACTTTTTAACGGCAACAGAAACAAAATTCAAGCTCGCTAAATACTGTGGTGAATCTCCCTGCTTCTTTGACGTCTGATTTTATGGCCATTCCCGGTAATGCACTTATGAAAGTCAGTCTAGATCCAGTTTCAACCCCCTTCAGCATAACATAAGCTGCGTTTACATGGACAACAATAATACCCGGGATTTACCCGCTAATAGGGAAAACCTTCGAAGTCCGTTTACATGGGACCAAATTTTCACCCTGCTTTTACCCGTCTTACCGGAAGTAAAGGCCGTCACATGATTCGGCGGAAGTGATCCTCATACACCATCATTCCTTGTAAATCACGTTATGGGTTCGATCCCAGCCGGTGTCATACTTTTCCAAATTCACTGTATTGCTATTTTTAGCTTTCCATCTTCGAACTCCGCATTTATCTAAGTGTATGGTCCTGGGGAAGGCCTTTTTTTTCCCAATTGCTGTTCTTTTGACCTCGTATTCTTAAATTTTAAAAATAACAACAAAACAAAAAAAAATCATAAAACTTTAAAAATCCAAAAAGATTGAAAAAATATTTTTTGTATTCTTATGATATCTGCTTTTCTGGGCCTCTTAATATTATTACTTGTTTGTTTTCCGTGGATCATTAGTCTTATCTGATTTTTCTTCTAAATTTTCTTAAGTTGTAACTCTATATTTTTTCTGTTAAAATTAACTTTTTTGTTTTAATTTAACTTTACTATTAATTTTTTTTCTTTTATTCTTACCTTAATATTTTAATTCATTACTTAAAATTTTAACTACTGAGCACTCCCACCTTGATTACATATATCTTGCTTACAGGAGATAAAGTCGACACGACCAATGCACTCCTCTTCTAAAACACAATTACGTCTGCGTCTATTTGTTATTTAAATGCAGCACATGTCAGTCGCTGTTGATAATTATAGAACGTTTACGATTGTTTTCTGTTGTTTTTAAAAATAAATTTAGAAAATACATAGGAAAAAAGGAATATAAGAACTAGAAGATTGATGCGGATATTAGATATAATCGTACGATCTATGGCTTCATCGCTAAATTTAGTTTTTCCACAACAAAGAATGTGGGCAAAATTACGAAGCTCTGTTTGGTGGGAAGAAATTGTTTTAAATTCCTGAAGTAATAAAGACTGGAAAGAAAATTTTCCAATCGATAGGTGCATTTTTAAAAATTATAATATTAATTGTAAGATGCTTATTGTTTTAATAAATCCTTTTATAAAATCAAAATGTAATTTTGATTTCAATTTTGTTTCAGAATTTTTTAGTCATTTATAAATAAAAAAATCATAAATAGATATAAATAAATTTTTATCTGTGAATTCTAAAATAATTAATTTATAAATAAATTTTAATGTTACGTTTAATTATTGATTATACTTATTAAATTTATTAATTTTACCATAACACTTTAAATGAAAATGTTATTGAAATTTTATTGAAATGAAATTTTATTTCTTATTTTACATACCAGATGGCAGTACCATTCTATTTATAATGTAATTGGGGATGGTTTTTTGTTTTTTTTTAAACTGGGCAGATCAAGAAATAAATGAAATCCTCCGGAAAAAAATAGGCACTTTTCTACTGTTTTCTTGAAAATTATGCGATCGTTAAGGGGTTACAGGTCCTTCCATCGATCATTTGGCTGCATTTTCATGGATTCACACAAGTTCAAACCCGTCATGTTATTTACTCCCAGCTTCGAAATGCATCATGGGTAATTAGCGGGTTTTATCCTGGGTCGAAGCAGGGTCGAAAATCCACCCTGCATTTTTCCCTATCGTAGGGAAAAAGTAAGAAACGACCCTGCTTTTACCCGGGTTTTTGGCACATGTAAACGGCACTATTGAAGACGAATATGTGACTGATTTTTCTAACTGAAAAATTAAGCGCTTAGAAATAGCCTTATTGGAAATTTGAAGGATATATCTAACAAATACATTTTCGAACGAAGTTCTTTTATGCGGCTTACAGTAGAGTGAACTGGCAGGAATCGTCACGTAACGAAAAAGCGTTATGCCCCCTTCATAAGAGCTATCTCTCAAGGACTCCGTGACTGAATGGTTATCACATCGGACTGAGAGGTCCCCTGTTCAAATCCCTGGGTAAGCGCTACAGGGAATTTTAAAACCCTTCACTGCACACTGTGTGAATTTTGATACATAAGTTATTTTTCCCCTTTATATTCAAAACCAATATTTTTTTATTCACTTGTGCACTTTGTATTAATTTTGAAACATCATAGCAAAGCTTTTAATCACTGTTAGTTGCATTTTCGTAGGATAGATGGCAGCAGGAATACAACTGCGATCTCAGTAAAAGATAGCCGTTCAATTCATACCAGACCTGCATTAGTATTTGCTATATTTTCAGTATTTTAAAGTCAGTTTACATCTTTGAAAGTTTTATAAAAATATTTTAGAGGTACGTAGCTTTTATAATTATTACTAAAATTCTTCTTTAATCATTTATAAAAAATACAAGTATGAATTCAATTTTATGTATAAAAAATGATACATGGTGTGCTTACGTCATTTTTTTTAGGGAATGGTGAGAAGAAAGTATTTAACACAGAAAGAAATTTAGGAACTTATGAACAGATCGTGGAGCGAACATAGTTAAGATGGATCTGATTCAGAGAGCGATGGCATCACAGGTGAACCTAATTATAAACCAAACAAAGTTTATGAGGAAATTTTTGATGGTAGTAGTGATTCGGAAGAAGAGGTATCATTACTTGATAATAGCGATGTTCTTGATCTGCCTAATGGTGGGAACATGCCAAAAACTAATAGAAATAATACAGGGAGAACAAAGCCTGCAATCAACTGGGAGAAAACTAATTTACTTCTAAATGATGATCAAATTTTATTCCGAGGTGACGAGAATCTCTCTCCTGAAATTATGAATTTAAACACACTTCTAAATTTTTTTAGTTATCTTTTTACAGAAGATTTGATTGAGCATATAGTTCAAGAAACAAATTTATTCAGTGTGCAAAAAAACCCCAGAAAAGTTTGTCAATGTGACGAATTTAGAAATTAAACAATACATTGGAATTTGTATAATGATGTCTATTGTACATGTACCAAACACTAGGCCATATTGGTCACCTGCCATAGGCAATGATGTAATAAAAGAATGTATGTCATTAAAACGCTTTGAAAAGATAAGAGAATTTCTACATTTTAATGACAACAGTAAACAACCACTACATGATGACCCTCAGCATGATCGTTTATATTAAAAATAAAATCGTATATAATAAAATTAATCCGATTAAAAATTATGCTAGGTAACATCTAAATCAAAATAATTTATATATTATAATTTTTTATTTTAATGAAAATAGTTAATTTATATATAAAAATTTTAATTTTAATAAAATAGAGAGAGTTGGTTGAATAAAAGAGGGCTGCGCTTTTTGGCGTGACCAAAAATACACTAATATAATCAATAAAAATCTACGTATTAAATCACGTTTAGAGTTGAAAAAATAACGTAAGGAACTTCGTTCCTGACGGGGGTCCCCCGACCGCACAATATTTTTCTTTCAAAAGAATGCCTATTAATGCAAGTGTAAATATTATATTTAGTTAGCATTTACCTGTGATTTTCTTTAACTGCTAACAATACAGCATGATACAAAATTCATTTTGAGTAAAAATACTCAAAGCTGACAAGACTAATGTCTAATAGTTTTTTTTTTTTTCGTAGTTTAACAATGCAAATGGGATCATATAATGAAAAATTGCTAGAGAAATAAATGATATTTATTTTAGCAAAACCCTTGAAGAATAACATTGTACTTAAAAACATCTTAAAATCCATTTATTTTCATCTTTAAGAATCTGAAATTTAAGACTTTTTTTTGTAAACTTTCCTTGATACAATGCCAAAAAGCATTTTTAAGGATTAAAAATGCTTAAACAACATGACATAACATAAAGAAAACACAATCGAAAATGAAGCATCAGCTGATTCGAGGTTTAATATTCTTCAAAGAATTTGCTGTAGTCTTCGAAAAGTAAAGGCTGCAGAATGGAAAATACATTAAATTTTTGTACATTCATACTAATATGTTAACCTATTTCTTGACTGGAATAAAAACCTACAAGTTTGACATATTCATTACCCTTTTTCTCTAACAGAGCATTACACAGAATGCAACATTTTGTTAAAATTCTTTCCAGCAGTCACTTGAGTTGAATCACTTCCATCTGGGTAGTAACTTCTACATGTAAATATCCGTACTACAGATGTCAAGCTAGCAAGTTTCTCTGTAGAGGCCTGCGATTTGCACCAGATCCGCAGTGCACGAGTTCTTTTTCTGCCATATTTGTGTTTCCGAATTCATGCAACTAAAGTTCAACGTCGAAAAGAGTTATTATCTCGTCTAGAGGCCAAATACGCAAGCCAACGATTAAATCGGGGCAACACAATATAAAATACAGTAAAGCAATTAAATATTTGGGCATTATAATTGACAAAGACAAACTTGAATCAACATTTGTTGGAAGCTCAGGAAAAAGCCTTAGAAGATTGTGTATAAAATTGCTAGGTATGCAAAGAAGACCTGGGGGTTTAGGCCCGGGATTCTGAAAGAAATATATAGAACGACTAGCTGAAAACCCGCGCTTCGCTACGGAGAACATTCAAATTAAATACAACGGTTAATGCCAAAAAAGATAAATATATATATTTATAATAAATGCGACGATCAATGTATACAATTGATGTAAAAAATATTTATATATTTATAAAAAAATCGTAAGGGATATTTATTTTTTTTGGATAATATCCAATCGTCTGCTGCATTAGAAAGAAAAAAATTTTTTTTTTGTCTATTTAGTTGTTATGCACGTGACGATAAATTTATTTAAAGTACCAGAAAAGAAATCACGAGATCAGCATTTAATAAATTAAATTCTAAAAATTAATCTTTAAAAATTCACCAAAAATCAGAAAATCGAGGTAAAGGTTCAAAAAAGATTTCATTTTAAAGGAATTTTTATGATCTTCATCGTGATATGAATTTTATAACCCTCAAATTATTATTTTAAATGCAAACTTAAAAAAAGTTACGAAAACAGCTTAAAAATTTAATTTATAAAAATCTAAAAAGAATTTTTCAAAAATCTTTCTTAGTGCACCCCTACACCATTAGAAGAATCGCCATACAAAATTTCAGCCCTTTAGGTCCAGCGGTTTGGTCTGTGCGTTGTATGTCAGTGAGTCAGTTACGGAACTGTTTTTATATATATAGATTGTAGAAAAGATAACATGATATGGCGCAGCATTTCGGTATAAAAATACAGTGAGACAGAATAGTATGCTAGGCACAGACCATTCGAACTCGGTTATCAGACCGGTATTAGCTGGCTGTATGCCATTGGATATTAGAGAGAGTAAAACAGTGCCGTATCTAGCAAATTTCTTTTGCCGCCCCTGTGGCTGTTTTTCACTATTTAATTAATGCAATAATAAATAATAGGATAAAAGTAAGTCTTTTTGATGATGGGCAAAACTTAATTTATTGAAATAGAAACACATATTTTTTAACTTAACAATACTGTAACATAGAAGTGTATGCATTTTTTTTTTTTTTTTCATACCGACTAGAAATAAATCCCATTACTACCCTCTTGCCCAATCAATGACGGTATTTCATTATGCTTTTGACCAGTGATGGCGAACCTATTTGAGAAGTGGGTCCAATTTTGTTCCTTATTTTTTTTTAGTTCTAGCTCGTGGGTCACTAAGTCAGTGGCGGATGGTTAAAAACTACTTTTCTTTTGGTTCTCACTTTTAAAATCCTCTAAAAAGTTTACGTTTCCTTTTTGTTTTACAACTTTTACTTTTGCAAGTGAAGAGCAAAAAATAATGGTCGACTTCAAAAAATTGATATAAATGGGGTGATACCATGAATTACCGACACCATGCCCAGTCGCCCCTGCACTGACTTTTTGAATGGAACAAGGAATAAAGAAAATCACACATTTATATTATGAAATGTTATTTATTGATAGATATAGCTACAGGTATGTGTATGTATAATAAAGTATATTTAATGAGAAATCTGTTGTCGTTTATTTTCATATAGTTTCTTAATATTAGGTTCATATTCCGTATTCATTAGTTTAACGCACGCATTTCGCAGTCAATTAATTTCCAAGTTTATTTCTGTTGGTAGATTTCACAAAATTTATTGAAGAAAGCAATTTTTCACACGAATATGTGGACCCAAATACCGTTAAAAGAGCATTAGCAAGTTTCTTCATTGATATAAAATTATTTGGTAAATAATCTCATATGTTTAATGTAATATTTTCAATTTTTAGTGTGGGAACATTATTATCTGCACTACTTTCAGACATTTTTCCTTCTACTTCGGAAATCAAATTTTGAAATTTATTTTGCCACATATGCTGCTTTGAAATTCCACTAATTCCATTTCTATATCATGGATACCTAGCCACATAAATTCGGTTAACTCCGTTGCTTCGAATTCCGTTTTGTATGGTTATAAAATAGATTGAAATTATTTTTCAAACTTTTAAATTGATTAAATCTCTCCTTAAAAGCTTGTTTTATTTCCCGTATAATCATTCAATATTTTTTAATTGCATCTTCTTGAACGCCAAGCGTATTTTCAAAAATTATTGCGTTTTGAAAATGTTTTTGTAATTGAGGAAAATATTTCATGATTTTCATGTCTGATTTTCATTTTCCTTAGTAAAGATGTCAAGTTTCGTCATAAATCAAACATCAATTTCAATCAAACTCAACAATCTAATTCAAATATCACTAAAACAATTTGTCCATTTCCTTGAAGTTTTTTTTTATTCAGTTCATTAAAATGCTGAGTGATGTCGCATAAAAACGTTCAATAATTTAACCAAACTTTATTTGAAGATTCTTCAAAACTATTGTTTTTTTCATTCAAAAAGATCTTAATTTCTTTTAATAAAATGACAAACCGATTAGGAACTTGACCGCAACTGAGCCATCGAACATTGTTGGATGTCGAAATTCCTGAATACTAGCACTCAATATCCTCTAATAATTGTGCAAATTGTCGTTTATTAAGACTTCTTGCGTTTATAAAGTTGATAACTTTTATTACAACTGACATTATTCCGGAAAATGCTTTTAAACCTTGCTTTGCACATAGAACTTGTTGGTGTATACAATGAAATTCAGTCGGAGAATGTGTGATATTTTGCTTAAGATACTGGATAAAACGAATGTTTCCCCCACCATATAGGGTGCACCGTCTGTTGTTACAGAAATAGTTTTCTGTAGGTCAATATCCATATCTATAAAAGCAATACAAAATTCTTTAAAAATATCAAGACCGGTACACTTCCCTTTCAACGTTATTAGTTTAGCCTTTCATTATTTACCTGATTTATATCGAGCAAAAACTGCTAATTGTGCATAGCTATTTACATTATTACTCTCAACTAATGCAATTGAATTAATTTCTGCATAATTTAAGTCATTATGTATTTATGAACAAAAATTTCTTTCTAATTCTATTACTCGATCTTTAATTGTGTTGAGACTTTGGTAACTCAGTTATACGTTTGAAAATCATGTCTTTTTCTTTAAAATCTGCAAAGTAGCACTACATTCTAAAAATGTTTGTTTTACAAACTCTCCTTCTGAAAGAGGTTTCCCGTGGCGAGGAATGCAATTAGTCCAGTCAAACGGTGGTTTGGCCAGGAAAAAAATGAATTTTTTTTCTTGTTCTAGATGTATTTTGGGGTGCTGAATCCGAATTTCAACTTTTCCCATCCCACGGATATATCTTCACAACGAAAATCGCAAAAAAAAACCTCAAAATTTTCGACCTTTTTTCAGTTTTTTGCCAGAAAGTCATAAAACTGCACTTTTCGAGGTAGACTCCACTATACAAAATAAAGTACATTAAATTTCCTACAAACAGCACCCCTCAATTTTATCTTTTGGTTGAACGGTTTGGCCGCTAGAGCGCGCTGAAAAAAGGCCAAAATTTCCTACTTAGTGGAAGGTCCAGTTTTCTCGTTAATTTTTCGTTTGTAACTCAAAAACTATGCTTGTAATTACAAAAATCTTGGATTCTGCTAAAACTACATTAAATTCTCTACAATTTGCACACCTTAATCACTTATTTTGGCCAAACCGTGTAGCCTTTAGAGCGCGTTGAAATTTATGTCATATTACGCTAAACCGCTAAGTCAAGAGCCCTTCACCCTAAATTCAGCAGACACCTATATTATCATTATTTACTTATTAAAAACTATTTATTTGGTCTTTTTAATTAATAATTAATGTAATTACTTACTAATTATATATAAATTTAATTACTACTTATTAATTATATCAACTTTTTGCCAAAGTCTGTTTGGGTATTCAGACACAAAATACTTATATAAAAAAATTGTGCGGTCGGGGGACCCCCGTCAGGAACGAAGTTCCTTACGTTATTTGTTTAACTCTAAACGTGATTTAATATGTAGATTTCTATTAATTATATTAGTGTATTTTTGTCACGCCAAAAAGCGCAGCCCTCTTTTATTCAACCAACACTCTCTTTATCTATTTTATTAAAATTAAAAATTTTAATATATAAATTAATTATTTTGATTTAGATGTTACCTAGCATAATTTTTAATCGGATTAATTTTATTATTTAATCACCAACAAAAATAAATTAATGACACAATATAAATCCCGCGTGAATTAGAACAATAACAAACAATAAGTTTAAACAGAAAGACGCGATTCCATAGGGACGGTATAAAATCTTTCAAGTAAAGCATTTACAACTGGTCGAAGTTTATATAAACGATCATGCTGAGGGTCATCATGTGGTGGTTGTTTACTGTTGTCATTAAAATGTAGAAATTATCTTATCTTTTCAAAACGTTTTAATGACATACATTCTTTTATTACATCATTGCCTATGGCAGGTGACCAATATGGCCGCTAAGCAGGTCCATATATGGCCGCTACGCAGGCATATTGTATCAGAAACGTTGTTTCGATGAAAAAAAGAGGTATCTTGTAACTATGTACCTTATAACGATATAATTTTCTTCTGTTCAGAAGCTAAGATTAAGACCTTAATGAAGGCACTGACGGATGCCGCAGTGCGTCTACGAAGAATAACATGCCAGCGAGGAACTAAAAGTAATGAAAAGGAAGGGACACTTTTCTGGGTTTTTTTTGCACACTGAATAAATTTGTTTCTTGAACTATATGCTCAATCAAATCTTCTATAAAAAGATAACTATAAAAATTTAGAGGTGTGTTTAAATTCATAATTTCAGGAGAGAGATTCTCGTTGTTTGGTACATGTACAATAGACATCATTATACAAATACCAATATATTGTTTAATTTCTATATTCGTTACATTGACACACTTTTCTGGGTTTTTTTTTGCACACTGAATAAATTTGTTTCTTGAACTATATGCTCAATCAAATCTTCTATAAAAAGATAACTATAAAAATTTAGAGGTGTGTTTAAATTCATAATTTCAGGAGAGAGATTCTCGTCACCTCGGAATAAAATTTGATCATCATTTAGAAGTAAATTAGTTTTCTTCCAGTTGATTGCAGGCTTTTTTCTCCCTGTATTATTTCTATTAGTTTTTGGCATGTTCCCACCATTAGGCAGATCAAGAACATCGCTATTATCAAGTAATGATACCTCTTCTTCCGAATCACTACTACCATCAAAAATTTCATCACAAACTTTGTTTGGTTTATAATTAGGATCACCTGTGCTGCCATCGCTTTCTGAATCAGATCCATCTTCACTATGATCACTCCACGATCTGTTCATAAGTTCCTCAATTTCTTTCTGTGTTAAAAACTTAATCCCGCCATTTCCTTAAAAAAAGGGCGTAAGCACACCATGTATAATTTTTGATGCATAAAATTGAAATCATACTTGAATTTTTTATAAAAGATTAAAGAAGTATTTTATTAATAATTATAAAGTACGTAATAATTATAAAGTTAGTAAAGCTACGTACCTCTAAAATATATTTATAAAACTTTCAAAGATGTAAACTGACTTTAAAATACTGAAAATATAGCAAATACTAATGCAGTCTGGTATGAATTGAACGGCTATCTTTTACTGAGATCGCAGTTGTATTCCTGCTGCCATCTATACTACGAAAATGTAACTAACAGTGATTAAAAGCTTTGCTATGATGTTTCAAAATTAATTCAAGGTACACAAGTAGATAAAAAATATTGCTTTTGAATATAAAGGGGAAAAGTAACTTATGCATCAAATTTGATACAGTGTGCAGTGAAGGGTAGCGCTTGTGCGGGGATTTGAACCGGGAACCTCTGCTTTACTGCGGAGCATGTCCTATGTGATAACCATTCAGCCACAGAGTCTTTGAGAAAAAGCTCTTATGAAGGGGGCATAACGCTTTTTCGTTACGTGACGATTCCTGCCAGTTCACTCTACTGTAAGCCGCGTAAAAGAACTTCGTTCCAAAAGTTTCACGAAAACAATTTTTTATAAATTTTCATATTAATTATCATCATTAATAAAGGTAGGTAAATAAAAAAAGAGATGGACAGCTACAGTCTACGACGCTTAGCGGTTGAAGGTCCTGGTTGTTCTTCTGAAATATGAAAGGGAAACACGACATTATTAGCAATGATACTATAGAATAAATAGTTGCATATTTTTAGTATGAATGCAGTGACTTAAATATTGTATACCTTTTTCATCTGCAACCACTGCTTGGGCTGTAGGCTCACTGATGCGCTATGAAGGCCCAGGGATACGCTCTTCATCTGAAAAATGAAAGGAAACATGATGGTGTTAGGGAAGCTGCATGAGAATTTAATTAAATTAATAGGTACTAGAGATGTGGAGATTTCAAATGTCTGCAGCAATGAAAATTACCTTGTTCTTTCGAAATGTGTTTGGTCTGAGGTGTATCGTCCACTTCGTCCAAATCCTGGTCATCATCAGCGAAATATTTTTCCATATTGTTGCAATTTCCTTCACAGTTTTGGCAAATCCTGGAGCAATATAGGCCAGCCTTCTTACATTCACAATGCCCTTTGCAGTCGATCTTGCATTTGTAGGAAATGAGCTGCAGCAGTTTATCAGGTGCAGGGGGCTCGAGGGTGGTGATTGGCTGAAGACCATATCTGTTCATCATCCACCCCAACTGTGTAGGATCTTTCACGAAGCCCAGCCACGCCTGAACTTGGAGGTAGACCCTCAGTGAGTACTGCCGTGCTGCATCCTCTGTTGGGGGGAGAATGGCGATGTTAGGCTTCACCTTGAACGCAGATGTTATGTACTGTCTATGTCGCAATTTGTTTAAGGAGGTCATTTGTCATAGAGAGCAAGGATAAATTTTTCTCCTCCACTCACAACTGCGTCTAGATCAGCCTGAGGGTCTTTAAATATGTTGATGAGAGGTCCAAGGTCTGGGTTCTTCTTCAGAGTTTTCACACACTTTATTTTGTCCTGGTTATATAGAGCTGACATCGTATCCCAACCGCTCATGGCGTGTAAAAAAGGATATGGGCAGCTGTGAATGTGTCGATCACACTTGGCGGGTGGTAAATGGTATTGCATGTACGTCCTTTTCCTGGCTTCAGGAAGTATACGTTGGAAGGAGTACAGAGCCCAACCATTATGAGAAGAAGGTCGATATCCACTCCCTCTACAGCCACTGTGTCACACTCAGATGCCAGGCTTATAGCTGTGACTACTATCAGTCTGTCTGCATCTTCATGTGCTTGGCTGCAGACAATGTTCGCTTTATCAAATTTTGAGATGAGCATGTCTATAAATCGACTCTTGTTTTTTGAATTGGAGAGAAATTTCTCCTGTGATACAGTGGGAACCATTGTGTCAGTGAATATAATTTCTGTGGCATGCATTTTGTTTGACCTTCTCAAGCGCTCCACGTATTTCGTGCTTTTCTCACAGTCTGAGTAACCATCAAAAACTATTTGGGCACTTGTCTTGTATTTGGACAAAACGTATGAAACATATCTGTCACAAATGCCTGAAAAACTCACGCCAGTTGGCCACACTATACGGTGCAATAAAAACCCACCATCAATGGCAAATGTGTACTTTTCCAGAACTGTGTTTTCTATAGATTTGAAGGCTTTGTAGAGAGATGACTTAGTTCCCTTCCTCATGCCACTCTCTTCAAACAAAGATAATGGGTAAGGACTCGGATCGTACTTCAGGAATTCTTCCAGTTCTTCTTCTGACTCTTTGGCAGTGGTCATTCTTTGACACAGAGTGGTTGGGTTGATGGGAACTGTTTGACCGTGAATATTTACTGCGCACTTCATCATAGTGAGGGGGTTCTTTCGCTCGCTTCGTTTGAGTTTAACAGATTTGAAATCATCCCCAACAATGCGGTCCATGCCCTGAGTACCCACTTCCCTGTCCAAGTGACAGTTGATCCTATCGTCTCCAACAATCCCTGTACTGATGGATATGAGTTCTGGAGTTTCTGGGAAAGGCGGATGCTGCTCATACCAATCCAACAGTTTCTTCATATCGTGACTGTCTCTTTTAATCCTTGAGTCTCGGCTATCAACATGTTCTGAGGTACTGAAATTAACTCCACAGTAGCCTTCCATTTCTTCACACACTTGTTGGAGTGAAGACATCCCCTGCGTCCATCTAGCTAAAATACTTGGAGTTACACCTCGTTGTCGAGTTAATCCACCATCACTTTTCATGTACTTCATGAGATTCTGTTCAATAGTCATGTCACTCTATAACTTATCACTTCGGCGGACAGTAAATGCCCCATGTGAAGTAAAAGAGTTGAATTCTTCCAGAGGCATCGTATTCTTCAATTTGTCCATGTCTTGGAGATAGAGTTGAGCACATCTGGCCTATAGGAAATGGCCACTCACTTGGAAATATGGCAGCATCTTGTGAATGGTTTCAAGATGGAGTTTCCAGTTACCAATTCTTTCAGATCCAATGAAATTCTTCACCAAAGTTATCATCTCAAAGTATTGAATCCACAACTTAGCTGTAGGACCATGAAGCATTAATTGTTGAACCCGAGCTGCAAACTCCTTTTTAAGTTCTCTTACTAATTCACTTTCATGCGCTGTCAGAACCTCTGATTGGTCTCCACAGTACAAAATCTCCTCTAATTTAAGGTGAACTTCAGGGGAGATGGAGGTTGATTCAAGGATAGTTTTAGCCAGAGTTGTATGAGCTAAGAAATGAGCTCTTACAGCCCTTGCATAGGCATGCCCTGTCATTATTTTTTCAGTACCGTTGACAGCATACACAGTATGAAACAATTCACTGAGCCCACTCCCTTCCATGATGTAACCTACTGCCCCCCTGAATGACATCAACAAGTGAATTCCCCCTAACCGCAGTATGACATTACACAGTTCAGGGTCTCCTGCGCGACTCTCTAGAACCTCTCGTGTCTTCAAATATAGAGGCTGATCAAATGTCATTATAGTGGTCACCTGGCCTAATGATTTAGTCTTTTCAACAGCGCACAAAAGACCAGTGTATATAGTGTTATATTCACCTGGAGGGGAATTGATGAAAGGCTGGCAGCCAAGAAAAGTCGATTTGGTATGGGTTATTTCCTGTTACTTCTTCCATGAAGCCATCCCACACTCCAATGGCTGGTAGGTCTTATGTTTGCCATGAATCCACAGCAAATCTGGTATAGAAGGAGTAACAACATTACATGTTAGTGGAAAAATCTCCCCAAGGTCTTTAATCTTTAATTCAGCAAGCCCCACATCATTTGTTCTTTCAAATGTTTTCACTTCTATAGCTCCCTTCATCCCGACCTCTTCTACCGAAGGTATTTTTTTCCAACGAGGGAAACTGTCACCTCTAATTACTGCACTTTTTGGGGTAATGCAAACAATACCCCCCATGACATGTAAAGTATTGTGCCCATCGATTGTCTGTACGTTGAAGTCAGTATTGTCGTACACCATTTGGGACAATGGTGTTCCATGAACCGCTAGAGGTGGGAGCATGATCGACGAATTTTCGAAACGTGTGGCTTCGGTGTAAGATGAACAAAACCCTAGAGCTGACAACATGTCAATCAGTTGTCTGGATCCATACTTTTTGTACAATACTACTGCCAAACCAACTTGCACAGGGGAGACAAATGACGATGGCCTCACAGCTGTAATTAAAGCATGAGCGATCGCTGTCGATTTTTTTTCCACTTTTGGAAATTGCCACGCTTTTTTTTTAATATAACGCTATCAGTGAAAACCTTGAGAGTCTCAGGGATGAGGTCGTCGCTCCCTTCGACAAACTGTTCTGGTGAGGGGTACTTTGTCAGATTGTAGACTTGAGATCGTATGTCCTCATCAATAATTGCTGCAGCTGTCTCGGCTATGCGACGTCTTTCCCCTTTATCGGAATCTTTTTGGAACGAAGTTCTTTTACGCCGCTTACAGTAGAGTGAACTGGCAGGAATCGTTACGTAACGAAAAAACGTTATGCCCCCTTAATAAGAGCTTTTTCTCAAGGACTCTGTGCCTGAATGGTTATCGCATCGGACTACGGAGTATCGGACTATCGCACTACGGAGCGAGAGGTCCCTGGTTCAAATCCCCGCACAAGCGCTGGCCGTTTCTATTCCCACTCATTCTGGGAATAGTGCAGTATATATATATATATATATATATATGTATATGTATATATATATATATATATATATATATATATATGTATATACATACATATATATAATCAATAGAAATCTACATATTAAATCACGTTTAGAGTTGAAAAAATAACGTAAGGAACTTCGTTCCTGACGGGGGTCCCCCGACCGCACAATTTTTTTTTCTGTTCAGTGTACCATGCATTGGTGAGAATTTTGAAACAAAAAATATGAGGCTCATGTGCACTGACAAATATATCATTGCCATATTTCTCAATAAGGCGAGTTCTTACTGTTTTCCACTGTGGAGGGTTGTCATCTTCAATCTTGCTCAAAAGTTCCTCTGAGGTGAATTGGCACTCTTCATCATTACTTTCGAGATAATTGAATACTGCCTGCAACTGTCTATCTACTTTATCTTTGGGTCGACCACGATCCCTGCTGACTTCTAGGGAGGGGCCACGAATGTGTAGGTTTTTCATGCAAGACAAGTGTTACTGTCCCTCAGCAGCTACCAAGTCTGGAAATGATTGCAAACGGTGTATGATGGCTTTACAATATTCATCATTACATTGTGTGGCCAGTCTTAAAACATTCGCCCTCACATTCAAATTCCTCACTACAAACACAGGGTTGCGGGAAACTGGGGTCAACTTTTTTTTGTTTGTTTGTTTCGCTGGATAGTTTGGAGGTATCTCAACCCCACACAATTAATTTTGAAATCAAATATGGGTTTGCAGGATCGAAGTTCTTGACCCTGAATATAACTACTCTCCTCAGCCCTCTTGCTGGCAGCAACAACACATGCTTCTCTTACATACTGCTTCCTACATCTATCATGCACTTCCATTGAGGCTATCCTCTTGAATAAAATGGCCTTACCATCCTTTCTCCTCTTACTAGCTTCAACGAATGACTTCAACCCTTTTTTTTTCACCACTACCTTCGGGGTTCCATCTGCCAACACTTGATAACAAGTTGCACATTTTTTATCGGACATAGCTACTTATTCTAATTACTGAAAAGACACAGACGCTTCATATTTTTAACACAACACGCTCGGATATTCGAAGTAAACTGAATAAGAGGGTCCTAACGGAAGTACGAAGCAGTAGTGGGGAAGGGAGGCCACCTGGTGTCAGATCCGCACAAAGAGAGGAATGTGAGGGTCAATGGCGCCAGTAACAGTCTGGAGAACCGGAAGTGATATTATTATGAATAGGGAATGACTGTAGGGGACTTACCCGGTCTAGAAATAAGTCTTAACTACATACCAAATTTAAAGGAGGACATTCCCCCTTAAAAACCACAGACCAACCTCTACAACAACGGATAAGTTGATATATAATTAATAATTAGTACTTAATTAAATTGATGTATAATTAATAAGTAATTATATTAATTATTAATTATAAAAATCAAATAAATAATTTTTAATAAGTAAATAGTGATAATATAGGTGTAGTGTAATGTTTGACTAGCAGAGCTAGATAAAGTGAAAATGTTGTACCCCGTGATTCCCTCCCCTCTACCAATCATAGGATTGGCTGCGGGGGCGTTGAACCCAAATGGGTGGAGGGGATCGTCGGGCAGTCTGTAAGAAGGAACAGAAGGAGAGCGTCACTGGTAGGGAACGGAGGTTTGGCGAGATTTTAGAAGGCTCGTCTCACCTCTGGTTAGGTAATTACTTGGTAATTAGAATTAAGATAGAGAAAGAGAATCTCTGAGAGTAGTTTCAGGAGGCATGGCAGGATAAAAGCAGGTTCGTCTCGCCTCCAGTTAATTAATTGATCGGTAACTAGATTAGAGTGTAGGATAGCCGAGGTCTGGTAAGATATTGCAGGCTTGCCCACCTCGTGCGGAGTTTTCTTCAATTTTTATGTTATGTGTGAAACTGTTTGAATGTTAAATCTGTAAATAAATTTATGTTCGTCTTGTTCAGTGACGACTCATTTTTGCACTATCTCATTTGTCCCTATGCCACAGAGAAAAAGAACCTAAGTGAACCAGAGTAAGAAAGAGGGTTCACGACAATAGGTCTCTGCTGAATTTAGGCTCTTGACTATGGGCCTGTTCACATAGGAGTCCGTTGCGTAGCGTTAAGGAAAAGATGACGTTGAGACGAAAATAAACCAATTATAGGCGTTAAAAATTTCATTGCTAATCGTTTGGAGGCCTATGATTGGTTTATTTTCGTCTCAATGTCATCTTTTCCTTAACGCAACTCAACGGACTCCTATGTGAATAGGCCCTTAGTGGTTTCGCGTAATATGACATAAATTTCAACGCGCTCTAGCGGCTGCACGGTTTGGCCAAAATAAGTCATTAAGGTAGGAAATTTGTAGAGAATTTAATGTAGTTTTAGAAGAATCCAAGTTTTTAGTAATTACAAGCACAGTTTTTGAGTTACAAGCGAAAGACTAACAAGAAAACTTGGTTTTCCACAAAGTAGGAATTTTTAACCTTTTTTCAGAGGGCTCTAGCGGCCAAACGGTTCAACCAAAAAATAAAATTGAGGGGTGCTTTTTTGTAGGAAATTTAATGTACTTTTTTGTATAGTGGACTCTACCTCGAAAAGTGCATTGTTTTATGACTCTTTGGCAAAAAACTGAAAAAAGGTGGAAATTTTTAAGGTATTTTTGCGATTTTCGTTGTGAAGCCATATTCGTGGGATGGGGCAAAGTTGAAATTCGGATTCAGCACCCCAAAAAACATCTAGAACGAGTGAAAAAAAACTTCTATATTTTTTTCCTGAAATAGATACCTCCGGTGACGATTTGACTGGACTAAATGGGCAACTTGAAAACTAGCAGTTGTAATGTTATTTTTTGGAATAAAAAAATTTTTAAAACACTGGTTTGTGAATGATTCTCTTTTTTATTTTGTAAAAAATATGATCTCTCTTCCTCTGTTGAAAGGCCGAGATTAGAATGCAAGTTTTCAAAATGTCTTTTTCAATTCATACTATTAGTTCACACTATCCCTATATTTATACACTGAAGTGCCACTGAATTAGGGATAGCAAAGTCTATGCAAATTGTGTAGCGCTGCGCATCATGTATGCGCAAGTAAGGGCGCTGTGGTAACTGCATATATAGCGCGTATTGTGGTTGGTCTGAATTAGTTGTTGGAATTGCCAGTATGGGTAAACTGCCTGATTTAGACGCCTTCGATCGCGAACAAATCGTAGGTGCGCGACGCATGGACCATTTAATTTCCGAAATCGTCAGACAGCTAGGATTTTCAAGGTCGACAGTGTCAAGAGTATACCAAGAATACATGGATGGTGGAAAAAAAAACTAGCGATCGGGCAAACTGCAAAGGACAATTAGCCTTGACAGTGCGTGGTGAGAGACGTCTCAGGCGTATTGTACGTAGCCAGCGAAGCCAAACATTAGCTCAAATTACCACCCAGTTTAATGACGGTGCCAGTCGTACAGTCAGTAAACGGACTGTGCAACGCTCGCTTCACCGTATGAGTTTCGGGAGCCGTCGACCTACGAGAGTACCATTGCTCTATACTCGCCATCGGGCTGCACGTCTTGCCTGGGCAAGAGAGCACAGAGACTGGAAACGAGTAGCATGGAGTGATGAGTCTCGATTCCGACTACTTAACGCCGACGGGAGGCTGAGAATATGGCGTCAGGCTCACGAAGCCATGGATCCTGCATGCCTGGCTGGAACTGTACAAGGGCATGGTGGCTCAATCATGGTCTGGGGTGTTTTTTCGTGGCACAGTTTGGGATCTTTGGTGCGTGTACCAACCTCCCTCAATGCAATTCGGTACGTAGAGTTGCTGGGTGATCACCTCCATCCGTTTATGCTGTTCTGTTATCCGTACGGAATTGGAGTTTTCCAGCAAGACAACTGTACCTCTCACAAGTCCCGGGTGGCTACTGGCTGGTTGGATGAGCATTCCTTTGACTTCTCTGTCATGAATTGGCCACCTAGAATCCCAGACTTAAATCCTATTGAGCATCTTTGGGATGTTTTGGAACAAGGCGTGAAAGGCCATCACACAGCACCAAAGAACCTTATTGAATTATGGACAGCTTTAGCCAATATTTGGCAAGCTATTCCCGTGGAACGTTTCCAGAAACTTGTTGAATCTATGCCCCGTCGTGTGGCAGCCGTTATCAAGGCCAGAGGAGGCCCAATTCGTTACTAGGTAGGTATCCCTAATTCAGTGGCACTTCAGTGTATATCTTGTTCAAATTTTCAATCGTTAATAAAATACTTTTTATTCATCCACTCAAGTTCAAATACATTTTTTTAACTTGTAGTGGATGACACTTGATGTTAATACAGATTTTTCAAATATTAATTCATTAATTAAATTTAATTAATTAATTTTAGTTTTATATGGGAGAAAAAAATTTCTCTGCAATAATGGTGTTCACAGAATCGAGCCAATATCAGTGCAATTCCCCGCCAAAAAGTAACTAAAATAAAATTTTTCTTTGTTGACCTAAGTAGGAATTGACTTAAAATTTTTTTTCTTAATATTACTTCTTACATTGTATGTACGTGAAGTGACTTTTTTGTTACAAGTTACACACACAGTCGTTTTATTCTTTCCAATCACACCATATTTATCAAACCATTCTATTTGATATGGTCTGGAACTTTATCGCATGTTTTTATTTTTTTCACCGCCGACATAGTACAGGGCTACAACTAAAAATATTTATATTTAGAATACAATAATTTAAGAAGAAATTTCTTTATTAACGCACTTGATATACATACATATGTAGATGAGAAAATTTAATAATAAAAATAATAATAACGTTGAATTATTAAACACTTCTATACTCGGAGCAAACCTAACCTGAGAACACTGAACATACTATAACGGCCAATTTACACCTGCAACGGAAATAACTCCCCGCCGCTACAAAATGCGGATTGCCATATTTGGCCTTTTATCGCCTATTAAGAAAATTATGCAGGTTTTAAATATTTACGCTTTAAGAAAACAATCACATGTTTTGATTTCTATTTTCATGTAATCAATGTATTTTGAAACTTTTAACTATGCATCGTTCTACTTACTATTTCCCGAAGTAATGTGAGGGAATTTAAGAAATCCTCAATAAAATTTAGAGTCCTGTTAACTTTTATAAATACGGGATCATACAAAAATTTATTATTATAGATGCAGATTTCTGGGTATTTGGGTTTTTGAAATTGTTAGTTTTTCTTTCGCTATAGGAGAGGCGATCTGTTTCGGTAATTTTGTTTTCGTTTAAAATAATAAGTGTGGCCAGTTATATTAACAATTGATGCAAATATAAAACAAATGGGCTTTCAGAAACCGATGACAGCACGAATAAATGATAAAAATGACACTACTGAAGTGTGGTTTTAAATTATAGATTTTTTTTCATTGCATGTATTGTACAGATTATTATCAGAGTTTCGGCAAATTCAGTTTGTGGATTTATGTAAGGCATTTTTTACATATCCTATTTTTTACAGAATTTTGTGTTTATTTGGGATATAAGTGGTCAGTTCTAGAAATAAGGGAATTAAACATAAAACGATTATATAGGACCTTAAGTTATGGAAAAAGTATTTAATCCAGATTTAATTTACAGAACAAAAATATCTACAAATAAATATTTCAAGATTTTTTTATCAGTAAAATCATTTATGATTTGATCAAATTTTAATATCCTCATGCTCTATAGAAAGTATTGCAAGACTGTTTAGTCTCTACTGCGATATTGTTGGTCTCAGGTATGTTTTAAATAATTTTAATCTAGAAACGCTTCTGCTCCCGGTCCCTATTCGGAAAGCCAGCAGCTCTATCGTTCGTAGCGAGGAATTTTAGAATTTTTATGGGTTTCAGAAATATTGAGATGGAAGAATGCTTCCATTTCTTCAACCAGCATATTGAGATATACATATGCATGTTTTACACACTTCGTATAGATGTTATTTTGAATAATTTTTACATCTGTTTACGCAATTTTCTTTTAGACATTTAAAAAAAATTTTCCTAATCTAATAGGTCAAATCGACTTAAAGCCGGTCCTGCCCTTTAAAGTGTTATGATGACTACACTAATGACCTCTTCCAATGAAAAATCACATGCATTTAATTTTTTCAACACTATAAAAATTTCCCTTTTTTCGCAATTTAACTAGGAGAATATTTCGTCAAACTCTAAATTTCATCCTTAGTGAAATATCTTCTCAAAACTTGGTTTTTGTTAGCCATATTTTTGCCTAGTTTAAAAATTAAATGAAAGCGTGAAAGATTTTTTGCTTAGTTGGAAGTTTATTGCTTGGAAAATAGACATAAGAATTCAGCGTTTAAATATTTCAGATTGTACAGCAAATCACGGCAGTTAATATTCCAATAAGTATAGTGTTCAAAATTTCCTTTTTATTGTTAACTGCAGATGTGTATTTCTCCCCACTTGTCTCTTCTAAACACTGCCTTTTCTTAGCGATTCCACATTTATGCAGACAAGTACCCCCCGCTCCGCCTTTGATGCTCTGTGAAAAACCGCTCGATCGCAGGATCGTTGCAGAGAGCTGTGCCCATAAATCACTGGTTTCCCCCGCAGAATACTGTGCACTGCAAATGAATGTGGACGCCTTATTAGGGTAAACCATTACCCATCGGCAGGAAGTAACTGACCTGGGGTTACCAAAATTCCACATCCACATTGAACGCCAGATACTCTCGCCAAGGAAAAGAAGCCTTGTGAATGGTCAGATTATTCTATGACGTTACATTCTCTCTCGTATGCTGTATCGCGCATTATTTACTAAATACATGAAACACCCCATTTTTGTTGCCCAAATATGTCTACGCTTTATCAGTTAAATCATTATTTTAATGATTTATGTCTGAAATGTACCTTTAATCAACTGTGTTAATAGGAAAAAGTGCGAACTATATCGCAATCGCAGAATCATACTGCTCTAGCGTCCCACCTGTATTCAGGTTAGGTACGCCCCGAGTATAGACGCTTACGACAAGGCTGCCATCTAGTTCAGCTCTGGTACATCTCCCCGTTCTACGATGCAACGAATATGTATGCGCGTCAAGTTTATGACTAACTGTCATGAGTCATACACGCTTCGAGACAAAAGGACGAAACACGACGTTTTACGACCATCTACGTCATACACAGTTGCAGTGATACGATAGAAAATCAGCTAGCCAGTGCCCACTTGGAAATATTTTTTTATAAATTCGACATTTTATCTATATATACTTTAGTTTTTAATATTTTTGATTGTCTGTTCTCTCATGATATACAAAATGAGTTTATAAAAATCAACGCGTGGGTCAGTGTCTGACCCGCGGGTCATAGGTTCGCCATCATTGCTTTACACAATGTGTTGTGTGCACATATTTTTACAAAATTATTTTCCTTGATTTTCTTTCGGAAAATGGCTTCTTCATAATTTATTGAATTAGCCTCTTGGCTTTTTATAGACAGCATTGCGAGGTTTTTCAGTCTGTCTTGAGTCATTGTGGATTTCAATTATCTTTAGTTTGCTAAAACTCCTCGCAGCTTGCTAATGTAGTTGGGAGCGTTAAGTAACACATTTGGGAAAGCATCTGTCAAATCTCTTTCTTGGATCAAGTTGATTCATTTCTTCAAAATTAACTGGTCACGAAGAACTAGGATTTCAGTACGAAACTCCTCTTCTCGTCAAGCTAAATTTGCAGCACAAGTTTTCAACTCCTTGTCATTCAAGCTCTTCAAATCTTTACAATTTAGAAAATAAAAAATATTGTTGAGTGCACTTATACTCTGCATTCTATCTTTTAACTGGATCAATATCACATCGATTACTTCCTTCATACTACGGTAAAAATGTTGTTCTATAGAGAAACTTCTTCATCTTGCTCAGTCTCTCCAGGCAGTATTTTCCTTCTTGGGATTCTGCGCTATTTATTTAGCAGTCTCTTTATCCATTCATTTATTTCATTTCTCGACCTATCCGTGGTTTTGGTGAGACCTTCCAACATTTGTATTGTTTCTGACAATATTATGTTATGTTTCTGTATTTCCTTGTTAACTTTGTTAATTTCTTTTAAGCACAAGCAACTAAATACGAAATCTTTCAAAGTACGAATGAGACTGGAGGCATCAGATTTTGTCTCTGGTGTTGTTCTTGGTTCAACTCGCTGATTACTCCTCGAAAGTCTTTTACAAGAGCATGTACTGCCTCGGACTTCACTGGTTCCTTTCAAATTCGTTTTTGTGTGTGGTCAATATGGACTGTAAGAAAAAAGTTCGAATAAATTGGCAAGTTTCAGTTATTAAAGATTTTTTAACATTAGCCAACGATATGGCTCATTTCTTTAGGGATGCTTCCGAATGAAGCTTCCTACTAGAGTGAGAGACGACTTTCAACTACTCAATACAACTTGTTGGCGCCAAGGAACGACGGTTACAGTTAACATTAACCTTTAACCAGGCGCAAACAGTGTGTTTCTTCATGACTTCCCACCGTTGTGTTGATGAAACAAAATAGGTTTATAATCTCTGGATTTCTCCAAATACATTCGCTCTTTCAGGAGATGTTCATGCTGCCCAGATTCAAGGAGTGGGTTGTTTTCGGGAAGAATGTTGCTAATGGGTTGCTATCCAAGAACCTAGCTCGAACTCTTTTATAAACATCAAACATGTTCATATGTTTGGGCTCGACAATTTCTTATTTCTAACCCATCTTCCTTCAACTTATGAAATATTGTACCTGCCAAGTACTCCTCAGATTTTCAAATAACTGCTATAGAATCAATAAAGCTTTGTGTGATTTCAAATTGGCCATTTTCAGCCTTAGTAACATATCGGATTACTTGGCTCATTTGTTCTGTGTGTGATTTACCAGGTGTGCAATCAAACAATACTGCGTAGTACTTTATGTCATTCAGTATCTTCTTTCGAACAGTATCTCCCATCATTTCAACGAAACTGTACCACTGTTTTGTACAATTTACAAGCGGACGCAGCGACAGGCGACAACGGCAAGTCTGCAACTGGCGCTGTCTCTCCCCCCCCCCCCCCTCCATCTGGCTACCTGCTTGTTTTTCGGTAATGAAACATTCTCCGCAAATCACATCAACGCAATAAGCGCCCTTCTCTTATTGAAATACGCTTGTACGTAAAGCGAGGATATGAGTTTACTTTCTGTAATTAATAGTTTAATAAAACCCCACCAGTATAAAAAGAAAGTGATCTGATGAAATCAAAATTTTATGTTTTGTTTATATTTTATGGCACTATGAAATTATTAAAAAAGGATCATTTTCTCCAATCCCATTTTGCCTGAATCCGGTACTGGAGTAAATAAAATACATGAAACAGGAAATGCGGATCAAAATGTTGATGTTATGGGGAAAAAAATTTAATAAGCATAACTGTGAACTGGGAAACAAGCCCATGAACTTACGGCAATAAGCTGGCACGGATATAAATTATTGTACCCGATGGGTCATGCACGAGTGGCAAAACTGGTGCAGGCGTTATAAAATGTATAAATAGCCAAAATGTAATGGAAATTATGCAACGTCTATCTAATAATGCTAGTTCATATAGCGCACAGTTAATTGCAATTCAATTAGCCATAAAGGACGCAATGAAACACAAACATATATTTATACAGGGTGGTCATAAATAACTTTGCCGATATATGGACCTCTAGCGGCTATTCCGTTCAACCGATCGAGATGAGATTTCAGATATAGTTATTCAGAGGTATGAGCTCGGGATTTTGTGAACGGCAACAAAGTGGCGCTTACGGTTATAGGTACAGAAACTCGAAATTTTCCAATAGTCCCGTCGCAAAATGCTCAGCGCATGCGAAAAACCCTAAATAGCGGTGGAACGGTACGTGTATCACAAAAAAACGGACGCGTTATGCACGCACAAAAAACAGCTCTGCGAACAGCCAACAAAAACACGATCAAGGCGCACGGAGGAAATTTGCATAAGAAAGAGGCAAGACACCAATCACTGATGACAACACAGATCGGACAAAAGAAAACTTTATTTGGATTACACATTTTCCACATGGGTACCATCAGCGTGATTTTCACCAGGAGACTTAGCCTTTTCTATTGCCTCTACACAGATCTCGTCTCGAATTTCTGCAAGTTCAGTCGCTAATGATTCAAGATCACGGAATGCTTCTCTAAAATTAATTTTAAGATCCAGTAATCTGAGCTGCACGCGATCAATTCTCCTCAAGATTTGATGCCAGGGTACTTTAGGATTATTCCGTCGACCTGTCAACGCTCACGAAAATGCGAAAATCCTTTGGCGCCATCATAATGAAAAGCAATTTCAAAAATGGAGGGCTCAAAATTCCCGTTTGTGACTTCCCTCCGGTTTATTTACTGCTGGTCGCATGGATTTACATCAATTGAATGGGGAGAAAAACAGCTGGATATGAGGGAAGTGTGCAGTGACGTAGCGAGAATTACTGGCGCCCGGGGCACGATACCTTTTTGGCGCCCCCCCCAAATAAAAATTGAAATTTTTCGGAATATCTTGTTTGTCTTGGGGACCATTTGTCGCCCCTCTGCGAGTGGCGCCCTGGGAATGATAGACCCCCCTTGCCCCCCTCTCGCTACGCCACTGGAAGTGTGCACTCATAGCCTTCTACAACGTGATTCGAAACAAATAGGAGGTCCGAACAAAATTGTAGAGATAGATGAGAGCCTTTTTACAAAGCGCAAAAACCAAAGCGGTCGTTATTGGCGCATAAACTACCTTTTGGCGATAATATCAGGTTTGGCGAAAATGGTCGACGGGATAATCCCAAAGTACCGATGCGAGAAATGGACTAAAGTTATGAAATTAAAATTCAGTGTATTTTGCAATCAAATTGTAGCTTTACTTCTGGTGTCACTTGTGGTAGTACTGTCTTCTGCAAATTTTTCTAATAGTTCTACTAATTCTTCCAGACCATCGACAATGACGCTAACCGCTTGTACTCTGGCGCTCCATCGTGTTTCAGATTCACGTTTAACAGTTTTCTTAAAGCATTCTTTAATAATTCCCATCGTAATGTTGAACGTGAGAAAAAGAGATATATGTTTTCAATTATTCCAAAACATGTTTCAACGATTGGATCTTGCTTAGCTGCAGTAACTCCTACCAAATTTAATGAGTAGTTATCACAATTTACAAATAATGCTTTATTATTATTTTTTTCCATAATTCTTTGTTGAACACCAGATACGTGACCTGACATCACGGCAGCATTATCTTAACATTGTGATCTACAGTTTGTTAATGAAATCTCATCGGAATTTCAATTTTTCTAAAATTGTATTTTCAATTGAGGCTGAATCGTTATTAATTAAGATACTAATTTGCATTATATTAATTAAGATATTACTTTTGAAGAACACAACAACAGTAAATAAAATATTATAATTACAAGATAAAAATAACTTTTTATATACCATGTTTTTAAATTTTCTGTTGAATCATATAAACTTGACAATTCTATGTATTAATAAATATTTTTTTAAAATTTTTTTGATGAATTATCCCATTAACTTGAAAGAAAATGAAGTTAATTGGAAGTTAACTTACATTTGACTTTTCATTTCCTTTCCGGCCAATAGATGGCTGCACCAGTCTACAAAACAAAATTAACTGAAAATAACTGAAAATTAATTTAATTCTGCTTAAAGATAGCTAAAAGTGTTAAAAAATGCATTGTTATCGTGTTCTAAGCTATTCTAAAAGTTTCAAATGTCTAGCTAGTCGGGAAGTTAGTTAAAAATCGATTGTAATATTTGTACTGGAGAAACACACACACAAACACAAGAAAGCAAGTTAATAAAAACATGGTAAAAAGGAGAGCTTACTTTATTGCAAATTGCAAACAATATAGTAATAAAATTTGAATATTGTCTATCTCTTCATTATCTTATTGAACACTGTCAACAATTCCCCTCATACACTGTTCACTGAATAATAGAATCGTCGAGTAGGTGTTAAAAAGTAAAATGCCTAACAAAGATATGTATAGTTATAGTTCGGCCGCCGAATTTATAATAGTTCAAGGCTTATAATATAATATAATAAAAGACTATTGGTTTATTATCGTTTTAAAATAACAAGCGTGAGCTGTACGTGCATTTCGTTTAAAAAGATAAAAATATATCACTATTTTAGGAAAATAAAGTGTTCAGAAAGAAAGAAAGATCGTTTAGTATACGGAGATATTTGTTTGATTTATTGCAAACATTATTTTTTATAACATATTTTATCAGACAAATCAAGAAAATAATTAATTATATTACAATACTTATTCATTTAAAATATATCTCCCAGAAATCGATCAAAATAAAAACTGAAATTTTCAGGAAAATCTTGTTTGTCTTGGGGACCATTTGGCGCGCGGGGCATGATAGACCCCTTTGCTCGCTACGCCACTGCATCTGGAGTTTCACCGAGAGTTTACAATCGCTCTTCTAAGAATTGCACCACGAAAGGATGGGCCTCATCCAGGACCCAATATATCACATAGATTGTACAAACAACACAAGATGGATGTGCACACTAAATGTTGGCAGTGAGTGGAAGAAAAAATTGCATCTAACATGCTTTCCATGGAATAAACACAAATCTATATATATAAAACAGTTCCGTAACTGACTCATTCACTGACTGACATACAACGCACAGACCAAACCGCTGGACCTAAAGGGCTGAAATTGTGCATGGGGATTCTTCTTATAGTGTAGGGGTGCACTAAGAAAGATTTTTGAAAAATTCTTCTTAGATTTTTTTAAATTAAATTTTTAAGCTGTTTTAGTAACTTTTTTTAAGTTTACATTTAAAATAATAAATTGAGCGTTATAAAATTTATACCACAAGAAAGATCATAAAAATTCCTTTAAAATGAGATCTTTTTCGAATCTTTACCTCGATTTTCTGATTTTTGGTGAATTTTTAAAGATTAATTTTTAGAATTTAATTTATTAAATGCTGATCACGTGATTTCTTTTTCTGGTACTTTAAATAAATTTATCGTCTCGTGCAGAACAACTAAATAGACAAAAAAATATTTTTTTTCTTGCTAATGCGGCAGACGATTGGACATTATTTTGTCTATAATAATATCCCTTACGATTTTTTATAAATATATATATATATTTTTTGTACATCAATTTTATATATTGATCGTCGTATTATATATATATATTGGCATTAATTGCATACATTGACCGTTGTATTTAATTTGAATGTACTCCGTAGCGAAGTGCGGGTTTTCAGCTAGTTTTTCATATTTTGTTTAAGGGGACTCCTACCCTTAAATCTTTTAACCATTCGATATTTTGAAAAAATATATATATATGTTAAAGCCTGATCATTTCTGAACAAAATAAAGCAAACCGCATGAAAATATTCCGCTTACTTCCGGAGATATTGATATTCTAAATATTTAATTACTGATGAAGTTTATGGTAAGAAAAATTTTAAACTCATTTTTCTCAAAATGTAATTTTGCATCATTACTCAACTGATATCTCAAAAACTATGAAACATGATTCCATGAAATTTTTATCACTGCATAATCATGTTATTTTATTGCGTCTGAACTAGAATTATTGCAGTCACTGCACATTTTGTCATTTTTTTCAGGGGTAAATGAATGCAAAAATTTAAGGAAATTTTAAGTATATTTTGAGCAGTTTTAAAAAATTGAAAAAATATTTTAATGTTGAATGTTTATGTTCAATTGTATTTTGAATTATTTATTTTAAATATAAAACAGGAATTATACATTTATGTGTAAAATTAATTTAATGAAACTCTGCGCGCAAGCCAGTATACAATAAAAATATTTGAAAAGCAAGGTATATCTAAAGCATTTAAAAAAAAAGTATTTAAAATTATTTTGAGAGTTGAAAATTTGTTTATTAAAATAAATATATCAATTTATCATGTACATAAAATTTGGAAAAATTGGGAGTAAATTGAAATTGTTACAAAGGGTCAAAAAGTATGAAAATATGCCTTATTTCCTCGACTTAAGGGTCGTGAGTCCCCTTAAGTAAAAGAAATTGTTTTCTTTTAAATTTATAAATTTTAAACTTAATTCATATTTGCACTTAAATTTTAAAATAATTTTTTCATTCATTCCTACTGCTTTGCTTATTATTTAATCTACTCGTCACTATATTCCATTTTTGATTCCAGTGTAAAAGTATAGTCAGAAGTGACCAATATTCCCAATTGGGAACACCATGAAAATTATAGATAAAAATTTCCCCCCCATTTAAATGACTAATATCCCTTAACTAAAGCATTAGAAGGCAAAATATGCAAAAAAAAAAATTATTTAAAATATGCCTGCAACTGAATTCGGCCTGTAAAAGGTTAATTTGTAAAGTAGAAGATTTAAATACGCTGGTTAAGAAATTTTGGGAAATTGAGAATTCTTATGATGAAACTAACGGAAAAAATAATAATATGGAGGAGATTATCTGTGAAGAAAATTTTGTGAAAACTTATAATACAGATAAAGCGGGGAAGTATACTGTGCAATTTCCATTTAAGGAAGATCCTTCTTGCATTGGTGAATCTAAAATCACTGTCGTGAATAGATTAAATTCTCTTTGGAACCGTTTAGGGAGGGATCCGGAATATCTGAATCTTTACAGAAACTTTATACACAAGTACAAAAATTTAGAGCGCATGGAATTAGTGAACGACAAATCTGTTGTTGTTGCTTATGACACTTGACCGACAGCAACATCAAGTCTCGAAGGCTATGGACTAGGAAGGTGCGGCTCCTGTTTTGCATTAGCACCACAAGGGTCGGAGACCGACTTGGCTAAATGACCAGTCCCGTCATTTTGAACCAAGTCAAGTGACGAGACCGGAACACTTGACCCCCGCACCTCCAGAGGTAAATTTGAGAACTTGGAGGACATTGCAGCCACGCGCTATTTTACGTACCCCGGCCGCCATTAGTGAACACGGCAATAGATTTGTATCGAACCAGGGACGTTCAGATCACTGGCCCGATGCTCTTGCCAACTGAGCCACCACGCCCCCACGAGAAATCTGAACTTGAAGTTACGTTTTACTTACCCCATCACGGAGTATTCCGTCCGGAAGCAGTGGTACACACTTAAGAGTTAGTTGTATTTAATGCGTCGCAATTGTCGTCTACAGGAGTATCATTAAAGTCTGTACAACACAAAGGTGGAGTCATCCAAAATGCCTTATTTTCAATTCTGATTCGATTTCGAAAGCATTATGTGGCTTTCATAGCTGACAACAAATATATAGAATGATATCTATTGAAACAAGGCAGAGAGATTTACAGCGGATTGATTGGAAAGAAGGAATCAGCGAACCAATTAAAACTTACAGGCTTTCCACAATAACCTACGGAACCACTAGTGCGCCGTTTTTAGCTACCCGAAAATTGAAGCAATTAGCCTTGGATAAAGAAGAGAACTTTCCTGTAGCAGCTGAAGTCGTGAAGAATGACTTTTACTTGGATGACGTGGTCACCGGTAATTCAGATTTAGAGACTTCAAAGGAATTACAAACCCAATTGAATTTGTTACTAGAAAAGGGTGGAATGAAATTACACAAGTGCGCAACGAGTGAACAAGAGCTTTTAAACAATAGTGCACCCAAAAATCAAGCACCCAAAATTATTCATTTACCACAACAAACGAAATAAAGGTATTGGGAATCTTGTGGAACCATCAGAATGATGAATTTTCGTTTAATGTGAAATTGGAACATTTTGTCCTCGTATGTAGATGATTTTGAAGCGTTATCCCCAGGTCATTTCTCAATAGGCAGACCGATTAATACTCTAGTGGAGCCAGAACTGATTGATTTAAAGGATAACAGATTGAATAGATGGCAGAAGACAACAAGACTATTCAACACCTTTGGAAAAGATGGCACAGAGACTATCTAATACCTTACAGCAAAGGTCAAGGTGGATGGTTGAAAAATCAAATATAATAATAGGATCTTTATCAATTATAAAAGAGGACAACCTACCTGTATGTAAATGGGCGTTTGGTAGAGTTAAGGATGTTCATCCAGGGACAGACGGTAAGGTAAGAGTGGTGAATGTGCAGACACCAAATTGTGTGTTAAAAAGATTTATGAGTAAAATCTGCACTCTTCCTGTAAGTGACCAGTAATTTTGATTACATTCATGTTTATATCCATAACTTCATTTAATGGCATCTATTTTCTTTGTTTGTGTTACTGTATTCCTCTTGATTCAATTTTCTTAAGTGTGATTTTTTAAATGTATTCAAATGTATTGAGTGTTTCTCTCTCTCTCTCTCTCTCTCTCTCTCTATATATATATATATATATATATATATATATATATTTAAAAAGTAATTGTGCGGTCGGGGGACCCCCGTCAGGAACGAAGTTTCTTACGTTACTTTTTCAACGCTAAACATGATTTAATATGTAGATTTCTATTGATCATATTAGTGTATTTTTGTCACGCCAAAATCGCAGCCCTCTTTTATACAACCAACCAACCAACCAACCAACTCTCTCTCTCTCTCTCTCTCTTTCTTTCTTTCTCTATTTTATTAAAATTAAAAATTTTAATATATAATTTAATTATTTTTATTAAAATCAAAATTTTAATATATAAATTAATTATTTTGATTTAGATGTTACCTAGCATAATTTTTAATCGGATTAATTTTATTATTTAATCACCAACAAAAATAAATTAATGACGCAATATAAATCCCGCGTGAATTAAAACAATAACAAACAAAAAATAAGTTTAAACAGAAAGACGCGATTCCATAGGGGCGGTATAAAATCTTTCAAGTAAAGCATTTAAAACTGGTCGGAGTTTATATAAACGATCATGCTGAGGGTCATCATGTGGTGGTTGTTTACTGTTGTCATTGAAATGTAGAAATTCTCTTATCTTTTCAAAGCGTTTTAATGACATACATTCTTTTATTACATCATTGCCTATGGCAGGTGACCAATATGGCCTAGTGTTTGGTACATGTACAATAGACATCATTATACAAATCCCAATGTATTGTTTAATTTCTAAATTCGTTACATTGACACACTTTTCTGGGGTTTTTTGCATGCTGAATAAATTTGTTTCTTGAACTATATGCTCAATCAAATCTTCTGTAAAAAGATAACTATAAAAATTTAGAGGTGTGTTTAAATTCATAATTTCAGGAGAGAGATTCTCGTCACCTCGGAATAAAATTTGATCATCATTTAGAAGTAAATTAGTTTTCCTCCAGTTGATTGCAGGCTTTGTTCTCCCTGTATTATTTCTATTAGTTTTTGGCATGTTCCCACCATTGGGCAGATCAAGAAGATCGCTATTATCAAGTAATGATACCTCTTCTTCCGAATCACTACTACCATCAAAAATTTCCTCACAAACTTTGTTTCGTTTATAATTAGGATCACCTGTGCTGCCATCGCTTTCTGAATCAGATCCATCTTAACTATGATCACTCCACGATCTGTTCATAAGTTCCTCAATTTCTTTCTGTGTTAAAAACTTTCTTTCCGCCATTTCCTTAAAAAAATGACGTAAGCACACCATGAATCATTTTGGATACATAAAATTGAAATCGTACTTGAATTTTTTATAAAAGATTAAAGAAGTATTTTATTAATAATTATAAAAGCTACGTATCTCTAAAATATATTTATAAAATTTTTAAAGATGTAAACTGACTTTAAAATACTGAAAATATAGCAAATACTAAGGCAGGTCTGGTATGAATTGAACGGCTATCTTTTACTGAGATCGCAGTTGTATTCCTGCTGCCATCTATCCTACGAAAATGTAACTAACAGTGATTAAAAGCTTTGCTATGATGTTTCAAAATTAATACAAGGTGCACAAGTGGATAAAAAATAATGCTTTTGAATATAAAGGGGAAAAATAACTTATGTATCAAATTTGATACAGTGTGCAGTGAAGGGTTTTAAAATTGCCCGTAGCGCTTGTGCACACTGGTTATACCCACCACCTCTAATCTATGCCAACATCTAATACGTAAGATCTAAGATGCTGCCTGTAGAAGTGGAATGGTATAATTCCCCACGGTGTGTGGCCAATAACGGATAAATTGTAAAGGCTGCAGAGGCAGGGGTAAATAGAGGCTTGTAAACCAGGAGGTAATAGAAGAATAGCTGTCGGTGTGGCCAGTGATAGCGATCTAAAGTCTATAAATATTACAAGATGGATGGTCGTTATTTTATGGCCTACAGTAAAAACTTCAAATGATAAGGGTCAAAGTTGTATTGCAAAATAAAATTATGGTGGGGAGGTACTTCGTAGACTATGGACAGAGGCTGTTTAAAAAGGAACCAATTGGGGCAGGAACTACTGAAAGAACAACAGCCCACTGCCCAATGAAAATGAGGGGCGGGCCAGAATGGCCCCCCTGTAAACGAACAACAGCCCCTCCAAGGACGAAAGGAATAGGAGAGGAGGTCCAGATCGATCTCAGACTTTTTTCCTCAGAGATTAGATGATAGTGAGTCTCGTCTGCCTCAGAGTCTAGGAGAAGTGCGAGTAACCCTCTAAGATGTTACTACACATGACATGATTCTGGTTCTCTGTCGTCGATGCCATATTTCATCGCTGCATACTTCAGCTGTAGTAAATGCTTCCCCATAGACTATTCATTACTTTGAAAATCATTACTTTGACAATATAGTTTGCCTCTTCTTCTGAGTTCTCATATGTAAAAATGTTAATATAAAACAAAATATTGTACTAGTAGCTATTACAATTTAATTGAAATTTGTGCGTTATCAAATAAATGTATGTTTAAGGCGAATGCTATGTCTTCCTTGCTTGTTACAACCCATGCATGCATCCATTGTGTTAAAGTAATTAAAACGCCTACATCTGTGGTGCCGTGACCAGGATGCACGTGGTTGGAAGTGTGTGTGGATATTAAGGAAGAGACTTTAGTAATAATTAAGACAAAAATAATATTTTGTTATTTTGATAGAATATTTAAGTTTTTTTAAGAAAAGGAAACAAATATTTTTTTCTAGCAACTGTAGTGAAAACAGACTTAGAATATTATTTGTGAGCAACATTATAAATCTGAATAAAATAAACTAATGACAAATTTAATGATAAAATAAGAAGCATTACGATGTTAAATTATAAGGGTATGATCCATTCAGATTACATTTTAACACTATTATGGCCATAACGAGTATGAAGAGGAAGTAAATTTTATAGTTGATCTATTACGTTAATCGCCAAACTTAATAATAAGAATATTTATCATAATATTAAGAATGATAAGAATCGTAGGATATTAACGTGGGATATGCAGAAGCAGAGACTTGTGTGCAATTTCTTTACCACTGTGAATTGTTTGAAATTTTGAAATGATATTACATATAAAATATGAACTTTATTATTTGACTAATGTTGTATACATACTAAAGTGAATTGTTTAAAACTAATGCGAATAGAATGATATGACAATTGTTGTTATTTTATGTATGATATGTTAAGGATTTTTATAGTCTATGGGGAGGCACTTACTACAGCTGAAGTATGCAGCGATGAAATATGGCATCGACGACAGGGACCCAGAATCATGTCATTTATAGTAACGTCTTAGCGGGTTACTCGCACTTTTCCTAGACTCTGAGGCAGACGAGACTCTCTATCATCTAAACTCTGAGGAAAAAAGTCTGAGATCGATCTGGACCTCCTCTCCTATTCCTTTCGTCCTTGGAGGGGCTGTTGTCCGTTTACAGGGGGGCCATTATGGCCCGCCCCTCATTTTCATTAGGCAGTGGGCTGTTTTTCTTTCAGTAGTTCCTGCCCCAATTGGTTCCTTATTAAACAGCCTCTGTCCATAGTCTACGAAGTACCTGCCCACCAAAATTTTATTTTGCAATACAACTTTGACCCTTATCGTCTGAAGTTTTTACTGTGGGCCATAAAATAACGACCATCCATCTTGTAATATTTATAGACTTTAGATCGCTATCACTGGCCACACCGACAGCTATTCTTCTATTACCTTCTGGTTTACAAGCCTCTATTTACCCCTGCCTCTTCAGCCTTTACAATTTATCCGTTATTGGCCACACACCGTGGGGAATTATACCATTCCACTTCTACACTGCCATCTATATCCAGAAATTTGAACGATTTGTATAATGTAATATATATGTATATACAGTTGAACCTCCATATATCGAAGTAACAAATTGCCGGAAAAAAATTCGATATATAGAAATTTCGATATATAGAATTGATCCTAGTTTTACCATAATTCTCCTAAAACATTAAAATTAAAGCTAGTTTTCGTATGTGAAACTCCATTTCTAATTTATATGCGAATCACATTAAATGAAAGTTAATAACTAAAAAATGAATTAATATGAAAGATTTACTGAGTACTACATACAGTGATTTCCGCTTATAAGAATCACGTTTGTTATTACTGTTTTTGATTCTTATAAGCGGTTGATTCTTATAACCGAAACTTCCCTTTGGACAGACACACATATACAAATATATACTTGTACATATATATAAACACACAGGCACATATATACATAATTTACCATTAAATACTCTTTAATTTACGTTATTTATCATTTATTAAAATTATTTTTTATAATTTTAAAAATACTCAATTTCTAAACAAATACTATAATTCAATTTCTAGACCTATAAGTAACAACACATGATTATAAAATCAACAAGAGGCAGCTTCTTTTTGACTACACTTTGGAAGAGCATCATATCTAATTAACAAGTTCTGTTTTTCAGAAAAACTAAGAGTTTTCCTTGTTTTTATCGTATTTGAATTCGACTATCAAAAAGTTATAACACTAACTGGCAATTTTGTTAGAAAACTAAAGTGAATACTAGCGACGTATGTTTATTACAGTCTCAGACGAAGATTCACTTTATAGCGTTTGATTCTGAATCAAACCGTGAAACGTTTGATTCAGCATCTGGGTCATCTGATTCAGCAAAATGGATCCGTATACGTTTCACGGTTTGATGTGCTGAATCCACTGTCCCGTTTGCGTAAGTGATGGTGGACACTTCGCGGAAGATTTATGTGTTTCAGGGTCCAGAAATCCGCAACCAGGAAGTAAGTGGTGGGAAAAAAGGACTGCCTGTCTGGAGAAAAGTGAAATCGGACCCGGGCGGGTTATATGCCCTTGGGTAAAGCTAATAAGACAGTGTTTAGCAAAAACGTTTAAGGGAAACTCTTATGTTATGTTTAAAGGAATGTATTTTACGACTGTTTTCCACCCCAAAGTTTTATCAATCTTTCTTTTCAAAAACTTAAGAAAGGATTTCGTACCTTTTGAGAGTTCAAGTGGCATTTTTTGGAAAAATGAAAGGAAGGCGAAGATTGCAAACTGATTCTTATAACCGGTGGATTGATTCTTTAAAGCGGAAATTTTAACATGGAAATAATACATTTGTTTTTGTTTTTGCGATATTGATTCTTATAAACGGTTGATTCTTATAACCACTGATCACTATAAGCGGTGGTTACTGTACCTTTAAAAACAATTATCCAGACAGTGGTTACAAGGATCACAGTTACATTCTTTTAAAAAACTACGAATATCTTGCTGAACAGCCAGTTTTGCGGAAAGTTCATCAAAGAAATGTTCGCATTTATTCAGTCCACTAAAAACTTCATCAGGGACATTTTCCACGAATTGAAGTCCAGGACTTATTGTTTCAAACGCCAAAAATTGGGAGATTTCATTCTAAAGTGGAATAAAATCTCCCAATATATCGTGAAAAAAATTTCGATATATAGAGATTTTTTCGATGTATAGAAATATCTTTTCTATGTAATGAACATGGAGATTTGCTAAGAGTTTGATATATAGAAAATTTCGATATAGGGAAGTTCGATATATGGAGGTTCGACTGTATATATTATACAGTCAGGGCCGTTCCTAGGGTAGCTGCCGCCCGTGTGCGAGAATAATTTTGCCGCCCCCCCCATACATTATGGATTAATTGAAATTTATCTGAAATATTTTTACCTTAAATGAAACAACGAATTACAGAAAATATTATAAATTCAGTTTATTTTTTAATTTTACAACCTAACATAATAATTATTAATGTATTGATATAGTAACCAAATGAATACGTTATATTAAATACATACAACACATATCTATTAATACATATACTTAATAACAGACAGTCAAAAAGCTTAAAAAATCTTTGCTTTTCGTGCCTTTTTTAATGCAAATTCTGTTATAATATCTGATACATCTATATCTTCCGAAATGTCCTTTTCTATACTAATAATAGATAAGTCTGAAAGCCTTTCTTGTCCCATTGTTGATCTCAAATAATTTTTTATTATTTTAAGTTTTGAAAAGCTTCTTTCCCCGCTAGCCACAGTCACGGGTAATGTTAAAAAAATTCGTATGGCAATCACTAAATTTGGAAACAGATAGATGAGGTTACTTGTAAATAAGTATTGAATCACATTTAACGCGTTCATTTCAGGGGAAATAAAGGATGCAACGTTGTCAATTTCATCGCATAAATCTTCATTTTTAAATTGATCATGTAACATAATTTCCACAGATTTACATTTTGTAGACCTATTTGATTTATCTGTTTTAAGGAAATTATTTAGGTCGTTGAGAAAATTGAAAACTGTGTGATGTTGTTTTATTTGTTCGAACCTTTCTTCTATTTTTGATAATGCAGTGTCCAATATTACAAAGTAAAAATTAATTTTGAATTGGTCTTCTGGATTTTTTGGAGCCTCATCTTTACATTCGTAGTCAAATAAACGTTTTTTTGTTCGGGGTCTAACAATATTAACCAGAGGAAATGAAGGGTCGCAATCGATATCTTCTGCAATATTTTTTGCCACTTCTAAAATATCACTAAAACCTTTATCTGACCTAATATTATATAAATATGTTTTGGTTTGCTCTAACATTAAAATAATATTTGGTAGTATAGCATCCGATTCCTGCATAGCTTTACTTACGATATTAATTTTTGTTAACACATTATACCATGTAATAATGGAACAAATAAATTTAAACGACTTAATTTTCAAAAGTAATGAATTTGCCATGTTTCTAGTTTCAGAGTCTCTAGTATTATCAGAATAGAGGGTATATAAAGCATCATATATTTTTGTTAGATTGTATCTAAGAACTTTTAGCGCATCTATTCTGCTTTCCCATCTAGTATCTGAAAGGGGTTTAAGCGTTAAAGTTGGGATTTCATTTTTTAGGACCTTCCAACGTTTAGTGGATGCGGAGAAGAAAACGTATAGCTCCTGTACAATTACAAAAAAGCTTGTAATTTCTAAAGACGCTTTTGCAGCGTCATTAACAACTAAATTTTAACTATGGGCCGCACAAGGCACATAAAAAGCTCTAGGGTTTAAGTCAAGAACTTTTTTTTGTAAACCATTATTGCGACCCTTCATATTCGCACCATTATCCAGGGGCGTAGCTACCGTGGAGCAGTTGGAGCGAACTGCTCCAGGCGCACGAATCACGAGGGGCGCAAAATTTGAAAGAGTGAAATAAAAATTTGTGAAAACTTTTGTATAAATAATTTCGATTTGTCAAATTTAAATTGAAAAAATTATTTAAATTAATTTGTCAGATTAATTTTTTCTATAAAATATACAAAATATAAATGAAATATATTTTAGTAAATAAAACTAGGCAAGACCGCACTTTGAATTTTTTGCCCGGTGTTATACTACGGCCACACACATCTGCACTGCACAGTATTCTGGGGGGAAACGAGTGATTTATGGGGAGAGATCTGCAGAGCCGCTCTGCAGCGATCTCTCTCTTGGGCGGTTTTTTCACAGATCATCAAAGGACCTTGGGGGCGGGGAGGTCACGCTTCTGGAGCGAGACTAATCGACCCCAAAATGTGTCAAGCGGGGTCGGGGGGTGCATGTCTGCATGTATGTGGAAGCGCTATTAGACACTAGATATATGGACACGTTCAAAATTAATATAGTGCAAATTATCCCGGTCCGTGTATTTATAGGCTCAGGGCATAAAAAAGTATTTTCCTGCAACCTGACAAAAACCGCCCGCACCGATGCGATGCCGGCAATACGACGCGATTTGATGGGATGATGGGTTAAAATGTACTAAAACAGAAACGAACAATATATTTCCCAACTGGTTGCGACGTGGAGTAACGCTGCTAAAACCAATGTGGTTTTGTTTAAGGCGACAATGGACCTTCAGATTGACAAAAATATGTCTCAAAAACGATTTTTTTTTTCAGAAAATGATTCTGCAACTCATTAGCTTTAAATTAAAAAAAAAAGTTATATTGATCCAATCATTATTAACCGAGTTCTAAGTATTTTTCCAAACGTAAACAATGGAAATGTTACATTAAATTAAAACATTAAATGCTATTTTCTCAAAGAAACTTTTCATGTCGTTTCGGTAAGTTCAAAATGTTCCATGCGTCATAATTTTTCTTGAATTTTCATAAAATTTCATAAAATGATTATTTATATATGTTAGAATAAAACTTAGTGATAAATTTATTATACTATTTTAAAACACCTTAAAATTTCTACAATAAAAATAAATTCATAAAATTTTGCATAAAATGACCTATTTTTATCGATTTCTTTTCTAGTTTTTATAAATATGGCTGTAAATCTAATATTACTACTAACTTTTATTATAACTATATAAAGCTAGCTTAAGAAAGAAAATTAGACATCTGAGACAAAAATTGATGCACATGGAGCATTTTTAAGTAGAGTAATTAACAAACTGATTTTAATTGATATCTTAATTACATTCTGATCTTTTTTTAATTTAGCATTTTCATCTCTAAACAACACTGTATAAGTATACAAAATTTCATAGCAATTTGTTGATAAATTAAAAAAAAGTGTTTCATGGTCCATTGTTGGGACAGTGGACTTTCAATTGTGAAATTTATCCAAAAATTCGATTTATTTTTTATTTTATTGAATTGTGAAACTACGGACGAGTAGAAATGTGTTGCAAAAAGAATTTTTAATTTCTGTGATTACTTTCCTAGTTATAGGCATTTGTATTTAATTTAGGTATTATGTGGTTACTAACAGCAATAACTTTAAATGTGTTTTTCTCAAAATAAAAATTTTCATGTCATACGAATATTCAAACTACTCCAGGCGCATTTCTAATGATCGTATTGCTTTGAAATTTAAGTTTTATATACTTAACTGTATATCAAATAAATATTATTGAAAAAAATTATGCTACGTAGTTGATAATTTCTAAATTTTGTACTCGAAAAGAGGATTTATAGGTATTTTGCGTAATAAAAAGGGTTTTTTCACTATTATTTTTTTCTCTTTATATTTTTAATGAATGCTTAAAATAAGCAATAAGTTTCGTTGTTAGTTCTATAAGGTATCCTGTAAATAAAAATGACCATATTATATGCAAAAGAAATGCGCTTGGAACGTTTTAATGAGGCCAATTTTTGATATAATTAATAATTCATGATTCATAAATTATTAATATTTCATCTTTAAATTTTAACCACTTTTACATATCTATGGTACTAATCACATATTCAAATTTCAAGCAAATCCATTCAAAACAAAAAAAGTTAGGTTTGAAGGTCCACTGTCCTCTTAAGTAAATTTCTCCATGGCCGAATTTAAATTATCATTAAAATATAGGCATTCTTGCTTCGCCAAATAAAAACGAAGTCTTAATTTAATCAAACACATTTGATTATATATAGAGACACACAGAGTTAAAAACGAAATCACAATAAAAATACCATACCGGGAGCGCAAATGGTCTGACACGACCTCAGCCTAAGACAAAATCTCCCAGAATAACCTTCTTTTAACATTTTTCGCGCGCAAACCTCATCACATCCGGCATGTGCCGAATAAACAAAAATTACACTAGATCAGCAATGTCCTGTAGACACACTGGCTTCGCAAAAGCGATAAACCTAAGGGCCTTATTATACAGAGCTACAGTTGTGGCTATAGGTCGCGACTGTCGCCTGGGCGCGTCACTTCCCCTTCTGAGTCCAAACCTTACTGTTTATTTCCAGTTATACTTGTAAAATGCATTTTTTAACTCTAAGTAGTTACCTAGCATAATGGTGATATTTTTATATTAATTATTTTTCTAATAAATTAGTTTTAAATTTTTTTTTTATCCGGTCGGCTGACTTGTGCCCCCCTTGATGTGCCGCCCGTGTGCCCCGCACCCCTTGTACCCCCGGGTTGGAACGCCCCTGTATACAGTGGACGCTCGTTAATTCGAACTCGGTTAATTCGAACTTTCGGTTAATTCGAACTATTCCAAAGGCCCCAAAAAACTTGTATTGGAATTAATGTTAAAAATATCTCATTAATTCGAACTAAATTGTTATTACTTCGATTAATTCGAACTAAAAATTGAACAAAAAATTTCTTTTTCCTCGTTTAACGGAGAAAATACAAGCTGTATTTATTATTTTGTGTGTCAAAATCATCTGTATTTCTTTTCTGTGTAAAGAGGCACATGCCTGCATTCCTAGACTATTGCATTTCCGCTAAACATTAGGGACATAAGTGCTTAACGGACAAAGCGATCTTCCGTTATTTGTATTGATTTTCTTAGAATTTCAGAAAAACCAGTCTTTACTACAGATTCTAGGGAGCTGCGTCAGTTATGCTTGCAGTGCAGACACGTTAATGTAATCTAGTTTTTCTTCTTGGTTTGGTTTGGAGCGCTACGGTTAACTTTTTGCTTTACGAGGGCTAATTAGACCGGGACCTACAGTTTTAAGCCGATTCCGAACGGCTACAAGCATCCATGCCAACAGTAGGACTCGAACCCACAGGATCTGAACCTAATGCTAGCGCCCTAGCCATTCGGCCATCTCCTGGCAAGTTTTTCTACCTCAGTATGTGGTGTGAACGTGTAAAAATTCAGGATGTCTACACTTAGAAAGTACAAAACCCTAACTTTGGAGACAAAGGTAGAAATTTTATGGAAAGAAGAGAATGGCGAGTGTAAAACAAAGTTAGCAGCTGCCTATGGAATTAAAAAAATACCTTGTCAACTTATTTGAAAATCAAGGAGTCAATTTTAGATTCATGGGAAAAATTTAAATTTGCTAGAGGAAGGAAACGCATGAGAAATGCGTCCCAAGAAGATCTAGAAAACGCTCTACTGATATGGTTCCAGGATGTTAGATCTCGAAATTTTCCGATAAATGGTCCTTTAGTGCAGACGAAGGCTGATGAATTGACAAGTCGAATGGGCATTGAAGATTTTAAATGCAGTGATGGAGGGATTTCTCAATTTAATTAAGGCACACTATTTCTTATCAAACTGTATGTGGCCAAAGCTTTAATGTAAACGAAGACGTATGCACTAATTTCGGTACGAAACTGCCAGGGCTTTTCTCAACTTACCTGCCGAAAGATATTTTCGGACGAAACTGCATTTTTTCATAAACTCTTGCCAAACAAGACATTACATTCTAAAGGGGATGCTTGCGTAGGAGATAAAAGCAGTAAAGAGAGGATTATAGCTTTAGTTTGTGCAAATATGGACGGGAGCGAAAAGCTTAAATTATTAGTGATTGGAAAGTCCAAGAATCCACGAAGTCTTAAAGGAATTAAAACACTGCCAGTTGATCCAATGCAAAAAATGTTTACTTCAAATCGAGAAGCAGGCTGAACAATGTAGGCATCATAAACAAAACCAAACTTTACAGTTCGTTTTAAAACTGTAATTCATATTTTTAATTAAAGTTTACCTTCTACTGCATATCATCTGCTTCATTTTATGATTAAGGTAAGTCTCTATTGCTTTTTAATATGTTTAATTTTAGATAGCATAGTATAATATATTTTCTGAGGTTATACATACCAGGAGGATTTTTCTTTTTCAGTGATACACTTTTAAGTTATATATTTTCTCTTAACATCGCATAATTCGAACTTTTTTCTGAGAACCTTTGAGTTCGAATTAACGAGCGTCCACTGTATATATAAATATACATATACTAGTAGGTAACCCGTCATAATGGAAAAAGTATATGAAAGTTAAAAAATATCCCGAATTATCTAAAATATTGCATTTAATCGACACCTTGTAAAAGCAAACCCTTTCATTATTTTTTATTTATTTAGTTTTTCATGCGATTGGAGTAGTAGACTGCCATCCAACCCGTCATTTTGACGTCATAATACTAAAATGAAGTCATATTGGAAAAAGTATATGAAAGTTAAACTTTTTTTACAGTTCACTTAGCGATTCATTCACATTCAAGTTTATTTACTTTCAGAATTCATCGCAAAAGTAAACAGATTTTTAAAAACTGTTAAATAAACAGCTAAAAACATCCAATTTTTTTTAGTTCTGAATGTTTTATAGAAAAATAGGCTGAACAAATGTGATTTGATGGAGAAGATATTTGTTTTTAGGTAAGAAAAAATTCTGATCCACATCTGAAATTGAAATTAAGCCTATTTGGCGGTTTGTTTACTGAGGGCTTCAATTGAAAGATGAGTACAGCCCGGAAGTGTCATACAGAGACAACGGCTATTATATATAGGATATGTATAGATATATATACATATATACATATATATGTATGTATGATATATATATATATATATATATATATATATATATATATATATATATATACATATGTATATATATATATATATATACATATATGTATGTAACGTACTGGACAACCCAAGGAAAGAATAGGCGTCCAGCACATCACAGGCAATGAAGAGTAGTCGTGGCTCGAAAAAACGACGCGGGCAAAGTTACGGCATTAAATTTATTAGACGGCGAATAGTCTTCTCAAGAGAGTTACAGAATCCGAAAAGCGTTACATGTACCGTTCAGCGCGGTTTATATAAACATTGTCATGTGATCATCATCGCGATTAGGGATTTGCTGTTGTCGATAAGTCACATGTGGTTTTATATAATCTGCGCAGAGCTTATCTAAAATATTGGGGGACGCCGCGCCTATTTGAAAAAGGAAGCCATTTAATATTTTCTCTCGAGGTTATTAGAGTTTAGAATCAAAAGCGAAATTTAGCTCGTACGCCCAAGGGAATTTAGAATAATGTTAGATTTTAAAATGGTATGGGGTTTTAATGTTATAGAATATCCCCCCGTCCGAGAAGAGGCTGACCAACAATGCCTGCATTGGAGGACAGACTCACCCGGCCATGTGAGGAAAATGGGCGTCGACCACAAATTGGAAAAGTTTTAAAAGGAACATATGTTTAAGTTAATTTAGTATGATGATCACATGGCAAGACAGTTGCACATTTCAATATCGAATACACAAAATACACTAATGATTTACTAATTTATGAACACAATAAAAACAAAAAAAATTATAGAAATTAATGATCAACTATAGAAATTGTAAATTATGTAACATTCTTCTTATATTGTTGCTTTGAAAAAAAAATTAAATTTAACTATGCACTTATCATCAAATGAAGACAATGCTGAGCAGGCGGCCGTCCCCACACAACAAAATCTCAAAAAAATCAATTAAATTTAATTAAAAAAAATTATCAAATTTTCACTCTACATCAGTTTAATTTTGAGTCGACTCACACAAATAATAGAATATAACAATTGAAAATATCAAAAATCAACAAACAAACATGTTAAGTAAATGGAATTGAACATGACAATAATAATTTGAAGTTATTGTACTTTCCTCCTCAACTCTCACAACATTGGGGTGAGTCCAAAAAACTTTGTAAGCTACCATGGTAGCTTATAGTTCACGTTCCTTGTAATGTTATCTACAGTATGTTGCTTGAGAAAAGTACAAAAAAAATCACAGTTCGGTAGGTTCTGTGTCCTATCATCTCGCAAGTGCTGAATACACAAAAAGATCACAATGTATGGCTTAAATAGAAAAAAAAAATAGTCCTTTGTATTTGGTACAAAAAAAATCAGTCTTTTTAGTGCTGTGTTATTTCTGCTTCACAAACGTAGAATACATAAACATCACATTATCTCGACTTGTTTACATATAAAGAAAATTAGTTCTTTAGTTATATAATAAAAATCACAGTTTATAATAAAATCACACTTTCAATAAAAATCACAAGATTTAATAAAATTACCACTTCAAATATATCAATTGTATATAAAAATTACAAAACATATCACTCATTATCTAGTTTTCGTTTTCTTTATTTATCTCATTATTTTTTCTTAATATCCATTATCTCCTTTATTTCAATATTACTTATTATCAACAAAAATCTCTTTTTAATATCTTTTATATTTCTTATTATTCTCATTTCATCATTTCTTATATTCATTTTATTTCGACAATATTTATTCATTCCAAAATTCTATTCAATACTCTTAATTATACTTATTCATATTTATTCTAACTTTATTTATTATTCTCAATACTTTTCACTTTAATTTCAAATTATTATCTACTATTCATTTGTGTACACTTATTTTAATTCTACGTGGATATCCATTTTTTGTGTTGAAGGTATCTTGTTGTATGTGTGTTACCCAAACTCTTAGTTTCAAATTTTTTAATTCTACCTCTAAGCAGTGAGGGTTGTGTTTATGTTTGTGTAACAAGTGGGTTTTCTTTCTCCATATTGTTCTCTGACTAATAAGGAGGAAGAGTCTTTTAGCCGTACAGTGGACTAACCGTTTAAATCTCCGACAGAATATGACTGCGTTGAAAAAACAGCATCTTGCATAGTACACAGATGGAGAAAAAGGAAAAGGTGCAGTTGTCATACCTGTGGGAGTATAATATATAGAAATGGGAGGACAAAGGAGTGGCCATCCCAGCCCTGTTTTAAGTCATTACTCAAGCATATAGTCTTCAGCACTTTAAGTGACTGAGTTGATGAATTAAAAACGAATAGTAAAAAAAATTAAAAAGATCTTAAACAGTTGGGACGACATCCAACGCGCTTGTAGAGTTGGGTGATAGGAAAGTGTTTTTCAAGAAATAGGAAATTTACTGAAAGGTTAAAGAAGTAGAGTTGTCATAGCCGGTGTTTAAATTGAGATCCAAAAAATCACATATAATAGTATTCTTAAGAAGAAAGTTTAAGTTAGACAGTTTTTTTTTTTTTTTTATTTATTTATTTATTTTTTTTTTTATTATTATTATATATCTTTAGTAGGACAACACATAATTAATTATATCATTTTTAAAAAAATATATAATGATGTTAAGCATCACATAGAAAAGAAAGAAAAATGGATCTAATGTTTGTCATTATTCGTGGTGTAGTTTTAAGTTCTCTGGTGCATTATAATATCTCAATCTGCAAGCATGGACAATTTCAGAATCTCGTTTAGTGTGAAAGTTTGGTCCATCAATTTTATATTCAATAGAATCAAAAATATACAACATATGAAAGTATTAAACACACACTAATAATAAATTTATCACATATAAGTCTCCAAAATTTCTTTAAATTCAAATATCTATAATATGAAAACAATATACTCTTAAAATTCCATCAAAATGCAAATCAAAATGAAACATTTTAAAATCAAAAACAAAATACACGTTTTAAACCAATGATTTTTACTTTCGTTTACTCTTTATCGATTTATTTTTTATCATAGGTACTTAATTAAATCAACAATTTGAAAATACTTTAACCGAAACACATTTATAATAAATTTTTATCAGTATCTATTAATATTAAAATTTTCACAATAATTTGTAAATTTTAGCTTACCAATTGAAGTGTTATTCACACTCTTTACCATTATCCTTATTAATTTTCACTATTACATATCTTCATAATTTTAACATTTGTAGCTCGGTTCTGAATTTATCTTGGTGAAGTTCTTGGCTTAGTTAGTCCCAGTACACAGTATCCCAATTGGAACACTATGAAAGAGCACTTTAAAAGAAATTTTTTTTTTTTTCTTTTTCGGAAGTTGTAGAACCTTTCCTTTAGGTAACATTTTAAGAAGGCACTATTGCGTTGAACTGCTGGAACGAAGTTGTATCGCGAACACATTTTTCTGTTATGCACACAATTTCGATGACCTAATACTTTCACTGATGATTTTTAAATGGTGGGGATTACGCACTTTTTACATGATGACACTCGCGAAGAATTTAAATGGTGATCACACGAAGCAATGGGGAACACAAATCGTAAGTATACCAATCCGGCACAAGATTTCTGAAAAGGAAAATACACAATTTTTGAAGAAACACCGGACTTGGACGCCCACACGTTGAAACTGATCCAGGATGAATCTCACAGCAAGCCGAAGCACTTATTGACACTAGCACCGAAATGGGGCTGTTCACGCTGGCCTCCGATCGAAGGTCGCAGATGGAGCTGATTCACCATCGTAAGGCAGAAATGCGCACTAATGCACCCAGCTAAAGCGAAAATTAAACACGCGGTGACGCTGAAACGAAAACGCCGAATGCCTTGGAAAATCCAGTGGGATGTGGTCGCAGCAGGTGAGAATGCTGCCGTCTCTTTGTAACGTACTGGACAACCCAAGGAAAGAATAGGCGTCCAGCACATCACAGGCAATGAAGAGTAGTCGTGGCTCGAAAAAAACGACGCGGCAAGTTACGGCATTAAATTTTATTAGACGGCGAATACGTCTTCTCAAGAGAGTTACAGAATCCGAAAAGCGTTACATGTACCGTTCAGGGCGGTTTATATAAACATTGTCATGTGATCATCATCGCGATTAGGGATTTGCTGTTGTCGATAAGTCACATGTGGTTTTATATAATCTGCGCAGAGCTTATCTAAAATATTGGGGACGCCGCGCCTATTTGAAAAAGGAAGCCATTTAATATTTTCTCTCGAGGTTATTAGAGTTTAGAATCAAAAGCGAAATTTAGCTCGTACGCCCAAGGGAATTTAGAATAATGTTAGATTTTAAAATGGTATGGGGTTTTTAATGTTATATGTATGTTTATATATATATATATATATATTATATATATATATATATATATATATATATATATATATATATATATATATACAGTGGAATCTCAATCGATCGTTCTCGGATCCATCGTTTTTCCGTATGTTCGTTCATTTTATCCAGTCTCAACTATCATATTGCATTGTTATGTTTCCGCATCTATCGTTTTCCCGCATTTATCGTTTCATTTCAATCGGTCCCTTGAAAAACGATAGATCGAGATTATACTGTATATATATATATATATATATATATATATATATATATATATATATATCTATATATATAATATATATATATATATCTATATATATATATACAGCTCATATTCAAAATATTAGAATAATTACATTTTTTTACAAATTGAAAATATCGTTTGGTAATTTAATGTCTTTTATGCAAATATACAAACGATATTTTTATTAAGAACTTATTGTTGATTAAACTTATTTATTATCTTAAAATTAATATCATTTTTGAAAAGATTATTGAAAAAAAAATTATTTCGAAAAGTCAAAATATTAGAATATTTATACAAGTGGTTCAAAATATTAGAATATTTCACATTAATTCTCCTTTAATTATCACCAATTCATAACTGGTGGCATCATTGATTAAATTCAGACGATTTTATTTAAAATCAGTATTCTTTTTGCAGTTTGTTTGCTTTTTCGTCTTAAAATGGGTCGTGTGAGTGATATTCCTGAATCTATTAAACTTCGTATAGTTGATTTGTATCGGCACGGTAAAAATCAATGTTATATAGCGAATTATTTACATTGTTCGCAATCAAGCGTTAGTAAAATAGTAACACAATATTCAAAAAATGGAAAATTTCAAAATAATCGCCGAAATGGCGGCCGAACACCAAAAACATCTACTAGAGATAACAGGAAACTGAAGTGTATAGTTAAGAAAAACAGTTTTAAAAGTGTGCGATTCTTGCACCCAAAATGGAAAGAAGAAGGAGTTGAAGTTTCTAAATCGACAACATTAAGACGTCTCCATAAATTTAAGTTTGAATCTCGTGTACTGAAAACAAAACCTCTCATGACTGCAAAACAAAAGCGTATAAGATTGAATTGATGTAAATCAAGACGTTTATGGAGCGAAGAAGATTGGAAAAAAATATTATTTAGTGATGAAAGTATGTTTTGTGTTTCATATGGTAATCAAGGTATTCGAGTTTGGAGAATGAAGGAAGAAGCATTTGATAAAGAATGCCTTAAACGTTCGGTAAAATTTGCTGCTAGTGTAATGGTTTGGGGTTGCATGAGCGCAGAAGGACTGGAAAGTTATGCATTGTCTACGAAAAGGTTAACTCTCAGATATATCAAGAAATTTTGGAATATTACATGATTCCATCATCAGAAGATTTATTTGAAGATGATTTCATCTTTCAACAAGATTTAGCGTCACCGCATACCTCGGTGTTAACTAAGAATTGGTTCCGCCAACGTAAAATTAGGTACTTCCTTGGCCATCAAACTCACCAGACATTAATCCCATCGAAAACTTATGGTGTACTAGCTGAAGTACCCGGCGTTGCCCGGAATTTTTAAGAAGGTTTGTTAACCAAAATCAATTTAAAAAATTAACACAGTATAAATTAGCCAAAAAAAAGCATGTGAAATGTTATACATATCTCAGTATTTTGGTAGATGCAGTCTTTCATCATTGTACCACTAAAAGCTATAAAGTAAAATGTCAAATTGTGGAATGTTTGTTAACCAAAATCAATTTAAAAATTTAACACAGTATAAATTACATAACCAAAAAAAAAAAAGCATGTGAAATGTTATACATATCTCAGTATTTTGGTAGATGCAGTCTTTCATCATTGTACCACTAAAAGCTGTAAAGTAAAAATGTCAAATTGTGGAATGTTTGTTAACCAAAATCAATTTAAAAACTTAACACAGTATAAATTACATAACCCAAAAAAAGCATGTGAAATGTTATACATATCTCAGTATTTTGGTAGATGCAGTCTTTCATCATTGTACCACTAAAGCTGTAAAGTAAAAATGTCAAATTGTGGAATGTTTGTTAACCAAAATCAATTTAAAAACTTAACACAGTATAAATTACATAACCAAAAAAAAAAAAGCATGTGAAATGTTATACATATCTCAGTATTTTGGTTAGATGAAGTCTTTCATCATTGTACCACTAAAGCTGTAAAATAAAAATGTCAAATTGTGGAATGTTTGTTATCCAAAATCAATTTAAAATCTAAACAATTTAGCAAGATTTAACCTTCTATGTTTGGAGCAAAAGAAGCTGATAAGTAAAACATAAAATATACATACATTTATAATAAACCACTAAAAGCTGAAAAGGAAAAATGTCAAATTGTCTTTTGGAAAGTAAAGCTGAAAAGTAAAAATGTCAATTTGTCGAATGTTTGTTAACCAAAATCAATTTAAAGACTAAACACAGTATAAATAACATAGAAAAATAAGCATGTGAAATGTTATACACCCAAATAATTTTAAAAAATCCAATATAAAAATATATAAATTTATAATTAACTCCTCAGAATTCATCTAGATTTAACCTTTCATCTTTGGAGCAAAAGAAGCTGAAAAGTAAAACATAAAATATATACATTTATAATAAACCATTAAAAGCTGAAAAGGAAAAAATGTCAAATTGTCTCTTGGAAAGTTAAGAGTTTTAAAAAGTAAAGCTGAAAAGTAAAAATGTCATTTTGTCGAATGTTTGTTAAACAAAATTGATTAAAAAAGTAAACACAGCATAAATAACATTTAAAAAAAAAACATGTGAAATGTTATACACATCTCAGAATTTTAGTAGATTCAGCCTTTCATTTTTCAAGTTTAAATTAAAAATGTTAAATTGTCTAATGTTTGTTAACAAAAAGTAATTTAAAAACTAAACACAGTATAAATAACATACATTTAATAACAGTATAAATATCATAAAATATATACATTTATAATAAATCACTAAAAGCTGAAAAGTAAAAATGTCTAATTGTCCATATAAATACCTCCATAAATGCAGGATTCTGTAGCCAAAAAAATATATAAATAAAGTATTAAAGTATTTGTTAAAAAGCACTGACTGATGAAAAAATTAACAGAAATCTGCAGTTTGGGCTACACGCACCATAAATGCAAGATTCTGTAGCAATAATAGAAACATTCTGTCCTTATTAAACTCCATATAAATCTCTGTTCAATTAAACTGATCCAAATATCATCTGAAGTACCTTCATAAACTATGTTTCTCGTTTCTTGATTCGGGGGTTCAATATGAATGTTTGTTAACCAAAGTCAACTTAAAAACTAAACACAGTATAAATAGCATAGGTAAAAAACATGTGAAATGTTATACACATCTCAGAATTTAGATAGATTCAGCCTTTCATCACTAAAAGCTGAAAAGTAAAATTGTCAAATTGTCTTTTGCCTTGTGAACTCTGCATGAAAAATTAAACATAGTATAAAAAAGGGATGGGAAATGTCATACACATCAATACTAAAAAACAACGAATAAATTTTGGTTCGAATTTGACTCTTAGTGTGCTTCAAAATAGTTGAAACTCTTGAAAATAGTTGTTCTCAGATGTACGTGCTTCCAAACGTTGATGACCAGAATAACGCTTGACTATGCAGTGAAGGATATTTATATCTGGGCAGGTATGATTTATGAGTACAACAAAGAGACTCGATTGAATTTCTCTTTAAGTTAGATGTCAGATTGCAACTCTATGCATTCCATTTGACAATTTGCTAGCATTATATCTATATCGACTGTAAATAGAATAGAAAACATGCAAAAACAAAATTGTTTATTTTCCCCGAAGTCCTGAAATCAATTTTAAATTCTTGTACTTAATCGGAAAGTAGGGCTGCGTATTTTATAACATTTTTAGAATTGTGCTTGGGAAATTAAAATAGTAGCATTAAGATTTTTATGCAGTTATAGGCATTTTAGCTAAATTTCAATAAAAATTACTTCAAATTGACCAATTTATAGAAAAAGTATGCTATTTACAGTTAAGTTTTTGTTTCTTTTTTTTTAATTTTTAAGTGCTATTTTACCATAAAGCACCAAAAAAAACCTTTAAAAATCATTTTTTAAAACAAAACAAATGGAATAGCTAAACACAAACATAGTTAACCGTAAATAAATCGCAAAACTGTGCTTAAGTTTAGACTGATTCTTTTTAGTTAGATATACTAATTTTTATGCTTTTAAAAGTACATCGTGAATTATAAAATTAAGAACAATATAAAATACAGTAACGGATTATTGCTTCTTTTAGGAAACAACAAAACAATGTTTCAAATTCAAACTTGTGTAACTACTTCCACTCGCTTCTACTGTCGTCTGATGAGCAAAAAAAAATTAAATAATTCAATATTATTCTGATTTTTCACGCTAGTGGAAAAAATGCCACGCCCACTTTAGAATCACTTGAAATAATTAAACACACACAAATATATAAATTACACAAAAGGTTTTTTTTTAAATTCTGTAATGTGTCTAAATCTCCACTATGGAAATATATCGGAGAATTCCATCATTTTAATAAGAAATTTCTAAAATGAAAATAGCAACAAATAACGTCTGTTTATAATCTGAAGACGATGTTAATTTCACTGAAATGTTTTAAAATATAAATTTTAGATAAGAAATATTTAACGCATTTACTACGCATTACATCGTTTCAATAAGAAATGTCTGAAATGAAAATGGCAACAGAGAACGTTTGTTTACAAAGTAACACGGCGAAAATAAACGACGATCGTTAATCGAAATGTCTTAAAGTATAAAATCTGACTTGAAAGATTATTATTTTCATTTATTATTCTGGTTTAATATATAACTTGAAACTTTTTGATTTTATTATTTTTATCTTTTCGCTCGCTGTCAGCTAACCCTAACGTGGACGCCATATTCAGAGGGATGATGCCACAAAGTGTAACAGCTTACATTTAGTTTCAAAATTGTGGTTTTTATTAATTAAAAATCAACGGTAATTAATTTCGATTTTTGAAGTTCTTCAGACCCTCGGCTGTTTTTAAAGACGCCTGTATTAAAATTTCACGATCGTTGCTCCTAAACTGTGGATCTCTATACAATTATAGAGATACAAACATTCATTTTTATATATTAGATAATGAAGAAAAACTCAAAGAAAATCCTCCTTCGAGTAAAACTGAGTTAGTGGCACGTATAAAGCCTATTTGGGCTAATATTGATAGAAATGTTTGTAAACACCTTGTATATAGTATGCAAGATCGATTGTACGCTGTTATTAAAGCTAAAGGGGATGCTACAAAATATTAACTACCATTTACTTCATATCATGAGGTAATATTTTTGCGTAAAATAAAATATTCTAATATTTTGAACCAATCTAAATTGTATTCTAATATTTTGATGTGTTTCAGAAAGCTGTTGTATACCTAATTTATTGTATTTTATATTTTGTAAATGTTAAAATCTATCTAAACATTCCAGATTTAATTTATAAGAAATTTAATTGCATTTACTTAGTATCAAAAATAAATAAATAGAAAATAATTTCTTTCTTATTACTTTTTCTCAATTATTCTAATATTTTGAATCTGAGCTGTACATATATATATATATACATATAAATGACAGAGTTCGTTGTCATGGGTTATTAATTAATGAAATGCAATCGGGCACTGCAATGAAGATACACGACATAGTTCCCTTAACTGGTTTTTATTCCATTACTATTTGTCCAGAGCTACAACAAAGTTCAGTAAATCACCCCATTCGAAATCTCTCATGAATACGTACGTGTTACCTCTCTCAAACTTAAGTGCCGACTAACTAGATTTTCTTTGTTACACTCCCGCCCAATCTTTCCGCTGATTCATCATCGAATGTTCTCCACATTTCTCTTATGTAACCCTTTATGTAACTTGCTCCTGCCGAAAAATATCTCTTTTCTGAACAGTACCCGTCTAGTGGCGACCCCTGTTGCTATTTTTTGCTATTAACAACCCTTCTTCTTTATGGCGAACTTTCATGAGTTAATAATTTTTGATTATATATTCCCCTTTATCCCTAACAAAAGCCCCCCCCTACATTTTAGTTTTATGTTTTTCCTTACAACTTTCCCCTCCCCGTCCTCTGAAGACGTGCACACAAAGAATGGCCAGTTCAGTGCGGCAAGTCTCCAGAAGAGAAAACTTAAATTTAATTCAAACTCAACTGACAGTTACTTGAAAAGGATGCTTATCAAGGCTGCAGTCCCTAATCAACAAAATTAAATGAAAACCTAAATGAAAACTATTCCTAACTTAATTTATCTTTTCTTATTCCTAACTTGGTTTCCTAACTATCTCTAAATTAAATTATTATTGTACACAAACATGAAGGAGATCTAGATGAAATATACAACTTACAGCTGTCTCCAGTCGAGACAGAAACTAATATATCACATTATCAATCATTACAATAAGTTCACAACATTATCTACAAAAGTCAAAAGAATTTAAAGCACTTATCAAAACAAAATTAAATCACTAAATATACATTATTATTACCTTGACACGTGAAAATTAAGTATTCAATAGTTAACAATAGTACCCTCTTTTTTTATCAATTATCCACAACAATTTAAGTAGTAAGAATTGGACTGCCACAATTAAAGTTACACAAATGTTCACATGCTTGAATTTTATCAAGTCCATGCCTAGTATTGGCTACCTTAGAGTTCTATAGTTCCTTGACTGGTTACAAAATTTTAATTCTTCATCAATAACATTCTGACTCCAGCCATTTAGACAGTTCCAGAAAACATTTCACATATAAATTCAAAAATATTAATAAAACATCATTAAAAACAAGGAAATAATACAAAAGTACTGAAAAATAGATATTGTGGCGCCACGTATCCCAGGAGGCCTCCATCTTGTTAGCTATCTTGTCTCTGCAAAGACTCATAGGCAAAAACATTAATATTTGACACTATAACAAATTCGACTTTTCTCATAGGATCCAATTTATAACACATCATATTTTAATCTTCATCAATTTCATTTATCTTATAGAACTTTTCCAACATTTTAAAATTACTTACATGAAATTCATCACTTCTTCATAATTTAATTTACAATTTTCATTTAGACATAATTTCAGTTACAATTAACCACATTAAATTTTCATAATGACAGATTCATTATGTAATACAATTCACTTCTGGTACTGGTGTACCACTCCTTCATCTGTGTACATTCTGTTTAATTCAAGGTGTATGGTTTTGTTTGTGTTTGTTTGTGTAGTTGAGTGAACAAGTGCTTAGTTGGGTCAGAGGAGAGCAGGTTCAACAATTTCCCACCGTCTTAACCACAACTGACAACTCTAAACAAAATTTAGAGTGAAAAATTGGTGCGTATAGTGCACAACACTGAAACTCTAGGTTGGGAAAGGCTCAAAAGAGATCAGTATTCACTCCTGACTCCAGAAAATAGAAGGATTAACACCCAGCCAACCAAGAGGAAAAAGGTAATCCGTTCACTCATAAATTCCAATGGGGAAAACATGAGTCAACAGAAACCTGAAGGAAAGGGAGGACAAAGGAGCGGTCAACCCACAGCCTGTCTTTGGTCATTATTTTGTTTATTTTGAATTAATTCAGCACTTAAAGTGACTGACACGTAGAATTGCTTATATACAAATGATTAGGTAATTGGGATGACTTCCAACGCGTGGGTAGAAGTGGGTGATAGTATAGAACTTCAAGAAAGAGGGAAATTAAAAAAGGTAAAAGAATTAGACTTGTCATAATCAGTGGTTGACTCAGAAGATCCAAAACATCACATAAAACAGTTTTCTAGTAGAGAGTTAAATCAAGACAGTTTTTTTTAAAATATTATTTTTAGACAACACACAATGAAATAAAACCAAAAGAAATGGATCTCTGAGCTTGAGGTTGGTCATAATTGGGCAAATATCACATACAGTTCAGCTTATAAACAATTCAAAACATTATAAACTAGTGATAAACATTTCAACATACTCAGATTTTGTAGATTTAGAAAAAGTTCTTTCAACAGTTATTTAAATTTTAACTCATATCATACAATTATTAAAGTCAAATAAAAATCAATACAAATCATATTATAGTTTTCCTTAATTTCAGAAATACAATTTAATTTTCATAGTTTTATCATTATTAACATTCAAAATTCACAATTTCAATTTTATTTGCAATTAGTACAAAACTTTCCTTATTTTCCCCCCTAACCCAAGAAATGCTGCATGAACTCAAATTTATTTTAATTTAAACTCATTTTGTGGATGAAAATGTCTTAATCTTGTTGAATGTACAATGTCGGTGGCTTTTCCAGTATATTGATTGGTCTGTTAATTTCAAAATTTACATTAGATAATTGACTTAAAATTGTATAGGGGCCTGAATATGGGGATCTAGTTTTCTTGAATTTGGGTATTTAAATTCTTCGTACATCACTAAGTCACCAATTTTAAAATTTGACTGAACAAAATGTTTATCATATCTTCGTTTATTAATTGTATGGTGTTGAATAGTTCTTTGCACTGCAATTTTCCTGGCTTCCTCAACAGGTGGGTAATTTAATGAAGTTGTATTGGGCAAAGGTGAATCATATGGTAGTATTCCAAATAAAAGGTAGTTTGGGGAAAAACCAGTCACAGAATGGGGTTGATTATTGTATTCAGAAGTTACTTGTTCTAAAATTTTTGTCCAGGGAATTTTTTTCGAAGAAGAATTTACTTTACATCTTAATTTTGCTACTATTGTTTGATTACATCTTTCATTCTTCCCGTTTGTCTGAGGTCTATGCGAACTGGTCAATAAATGTCGTACATTGTGATGCTTCAAAAATTTCTTAAATCTGGAAGAAGTGAATGCTGCATTTCTATCACTGAGTATTTGCTTTGGAACCTTAATATTGAAAACTTGTCTCAAGCATTTGTGTATGTTTCACTGGTTACACTCTTTGAGGGGAATGTCCATATATATCTGGTTGCATCATCAATTACAAGATGAAGATATTTTTTTGTTGAATTGTAATAATTGAAACCCCCAACAGTATCAACAGAAATTAAGTCAAATGGTTCTTTCGCCACAGGCACTTGCTCCATCAGTCCAAAAGTTTTCTGAGTTGATTTTTTATTCTTTTGACAGGTTTCACAACAACGAACAAAATTTGCTATGTCTACAATTATGTCTTGCCAATAGAAAATTGGGGAAATTAACTTTAACATCTTTTTTACACCTGGGTGACCAAACTTTTCATGAGCTGAATTTATCAATTTTACTCTTAGTGATGGCGGAACTACAATTTTGACTAAGTTTTTCTTTTTACAGTTAAGACTCCATTATATTTTTTATACTTGATGTTATTTATGTTATCATGTCCTTTAAATTATTTCATCTGTGCTTAGGAAATAACAATATTGATTAACAAAATGACTTACAGGGTTTCTGGATAACATATCAGCCTCATGATTGCATTTTCTTTTAATATACACTATATCATAATCATACATTGATAATTTTAATGACCATCTAAATAGCCTGCCAGTTAAGTTTTTTACATTTTTTAGCCATTGTAATGCAGAGTGATCTGAATGTATTGTAAATTTTTGGCCATGTAAATAACAGTGATATTTGTCAATCGCATCAATAATTGACGATTCAAGCTCAGTTATGGCATAATTTTTCTCATATTTTCTTAATTGTCTGGAATGTAAAGCTATTGGGTGTAATTGTCCATTGGATGTTTTTGTTTCAAAACTGCAGCTATTGCTTCTTGACTGGCATCAACGTACAGTGGCATGGATAATTTGGTTTATATAAAGTCAAAATTGGTTTTGAAATTAACTCATCTCTTAATTTTTGATATGACATTTGACATTCAGGGGACCAGTTCCATTTTACATCTTTCTTTAATAGTTTGTTGAGTGGTAATCTTAACTTTGCATAATCTTGAATGAACTTTGGTATACATTTATGGAACCTAAAAATATTTGGAGTTCTTTTACATTTTTGGGTGGTAACATTTTTTTTATTGTCTCAATGTTTGTCTTTTGTGGAGAATATTGTCCTTGTGACACCTCATAACCTAAGAAATTTATTTCCTTCTTTGCAAATTGACACTTTGATTTCTTTAGTTTGATATTTTCTTGTTTACAGATTTGAAAAATTTCTTCTAAGTCTTGCATATGTTCATTAAAATTTTGATAAAAAATTATGTCATCAAAGTAATTTAATGCATATTTTATTTGATACTTGTTTAAAATTTGTCTAATTGCTCGTTGAAAAACACTTGGAGCATTCTTCCAACCAAAGGGGAGCCTGAGCCACTCATATAGTCCAAAATTAGTTGTAAATGCTAATTTTTCTGTGTCTTTGTCATGTATTGCAATATGCCAATAACCCGAAGTTAAGTCAAGTGTTGACAAGTACCTTGCATGGGTCAGTTGGTCTAAAAGGTCATCTATTCTTGGAATAGGTTCTGAATCAAATTTTGTGATAGAATTCAATTTACGATAATCTATGCATAAACCAGTTTTTCTCTCTCCTTTCTTGTTTACCAAACCAGTGGTGATGCAAATGTTGAATGGGGTGGTTTAATAAATCCTGCTTTTAACAACTCATTAATTTGTTTTTGTATTTCTAAATTTTCAGTTTGTGAGGCACGATAAGGTCTAAGAGCTATTGGAAGTTCTGAAGTTAAGTGGACTCTTTGAGGTTCTAATTTTATTTTCCTACATCATATTTTTCTCTTGAAAATACTTTATCAAATTTCCCTAAAATGCAATCTAATTTTGACCAGTCCTCAGGTATTTGTTCTGGGGTCAAACTTTCCAAAACATCAATTGGCATTTTAAAAAGAGCATTCAGAGTACCATCGGAGATACCTGATTCCTCCTTAAACTCAACATTATTGTTTACAGTTCTATTTTCAATTTCAAAATCCTCACATCTCAAGTTTGGTTCTCTCACATTAGGGTTCAAGTCATTTTTTTTGTTTCACACAATCATTTTTTAAAAACACTGTTTACATTTGAATCATCACAAACATTTTCATTTTAAAATTTCTGCTTAAGTGAATGACCATTTTAAACACAGTTATAACTTTTAAAAGTTTTACCAACATTATCACAATTTCTTAAATTCTTAGCATTACACAAATTATAAGCATTACATTTTTCACCACAATTATCAAGATTTTGTATATGAAATGCATTAGGACTTTTAAATTTATAATCACAACATAATTCAATTTCATTTTTACATTGATATACCCTTAAATTTTTAAAATTAATTTCTAATTTAAACTTTCTTATTTCATTAAGACCTAATAATAAATATGGTAACTCTGTGTCCACAACATATAAGCTTATTGCTTTTTTGAATTTTTCCAATCCTGACATTAGTTGTTATTACATCTTTCACAATGATTTGACCATCTGTTTGGTTTAAAATTATCTTTTGATGGTCTAGAACTTTTAAATTAGTTAAATTTTTACATATTTTTTCTGATATTATCGTCACTGAAGAACTCGTGTCCAAAAGACACAAAATTTTAAAGTCACTCACCTCTGCAGATATTAGTAGTCACCTTCTCTCCTCTCTGGTTTCATTTGGTCTGTGAAAATTAGATGATTCGTTATAGTTACTCCTTCTGCTTTGCTCTTGATGATGTCTCCCTCGCTGTCCATAGTTTCCTCCAAAGTTTTCTCTTCTTGGTCTGAAAGAATTTCTTTCTTGGTTGTCTTCACTGTAATTACTTTCAAATCGTCTTGACTGGGGTCTGGTGTCAGTGACGTAGCGAGCATAACTGGCGCCCGGGGCACGATACCTTTTTGGCGCCCCCCTTTCCGAAAAACATATAGTAATATATATATAGAATTAGGGGAAAAGACCATTTGGCGCCCCTGTGCGAGTGGCGTCCGGGGCATGATAGACCCCCTTGCCCACCCCTCGCTACGCCACTGTCTGGTGTTGTTTCTTTCTCTTCAGTGCTGAAATCCGGCTGTCTGCTGTGATGCATTTCCGATGTTTTTCTTTTCGTCGTTTGTTGATCTGCTGTCTTGAGTTTTAATTGACGTCAACATTTTCTTCGCTAAATCAAACCACTCACTTATGGAATTTATTTGCTGTATATTGAGTAGAGTGTTCATCTGTGTTGGCGTGTCCATTGTTAGGCTTTCTATTATTTCAATTTCTTGTTTTGCAATGACGTTCCAAGTTCCACCTTTTTTTTTGTAGTACTCTTGTAGATCTCCATCCTCTGTTAATCTGAGATTTCTGTATTGTCTCTCCATTTCTTGTCTACTGCGCGAAAAGACTGATGTTAAATTTCTCTTGATTTCTGTATAACTCTTCTTATACAACTGCGTCGCTATCATGAAGTCCTGAATTTCGCCATCCAAATAATGTAAAATATTTTCTCTCGTCCAATCTTCATCCAAATTAAAAGCATTACATTTTTCCTCAAAGAGGTTATCCAAGGCAGAATATTTCTAAATTTCAGATTGTCTTACTTCGGGACCATTAACTTTATATTCTGCAATTCTCCTTTCTCTGCTGTTTTTCCCCTGCATTTTCTTAATGTTAGAACTTCTTTTTTTTCGTGTTTGTCACTTGCTTCTGCTTCACATTTATTCTCATCTTTATTTTCATAATCATCGTTTACTGCTGCACCATCGTCTTTTTCTTCCTCCTTAACCTTCGTATTATCCATGTTTCTCTTTTCTTGTTGACTTAAACGAACGCAAAAAAAATTTATTATTTTTATCTTTTTTCTCACCAATTATAGTTGTGAGAAAATTCAGTCATCTGATGCCCGGAAGTCCCAAACAGTCCGTTAGGCACAGTTACTTTTCAAATTGCCACGTCTCACCAATGGAAAGAAAAAGTTTCATACAAAGTGTGATCCACATTCATTTACATTTTTCTATTTTTTGAAAAAAGAAGGAAATTTCAATATTGGAGCTCACGTTGTCAACCAGTCACGAGAAAGAAACACTTTTTGGATCGAAAGACGAGTGGTTGCAATTGACGATCGTCAGCTTATCGAAAAATTTTTTTTAATCTCACCCACGTAGGCTGCACCCTCCTTCCGGCTTATGACACGTTTCGTATCCATTTCGTTATTAATAACAGACAATCGTGGACCAAATGATTAGATGAGATGACAGAGATCACTTAAATTCGTTTATTTTCATTATTACTATCAGAGCTCCAACATAATTATGCAACCACTCCACCCAGGTTCTCTATCAAGACATACGTCTTCTCTCGATCAGATCTCTGTGCCGACTGACTAGCTTTTCTTTGTTAAACTCCCACCCATCTTTTCGCTGATTCATCATGGAAGGTTCTTGAAACTTCTCCCTTATGTAATCTTCTTACGTAACTTGCTCCTGCCGAAAAATATCTATTTTCTGACAGCACCCGTCTAGTGGCGCCCCCTATTGCTATTTTTTGCTATTAACAACCCTTCTTCTTTTATGGTGAACTTTCGCGAGTTAATAATTTTTGATTATAAATTCCCCTTTTACCTAACAAAAGCCCCCTATATTTTAGTTTTCCATACATATACAACACACCACACACACACATATATATATATATATACATACATATACATGTACATTTATATATATAATATATATATATTATATATACACCTATATATATGTGTATATATATATATATATATATTATATATATATATATTATATATATATATATATACATATATATATATATATAATATATATATATAATATATATATATATTATATATATATATATATATTCATATTATATATACATATATATACATACATATCTAATATACAAAATGAATGTTTGTCTATCTGTAATTGTATAGAAATCCACAGTTTAGGAGCAACGATCGTGAAGTTTTACATACAGGCGTCTTTAAAAACAGCCGAACGTCTGAAGAACTTCAAAAAACGAAATTAATTACCGTTGATTTTTAATTAATAAAAAACCAACAATTTTGAAACTAAATGTAAGCTGTTACACTTTTTGGAATCACCCCTCTGAATATGGCGTCCACGTTAGGGTTAGCTGGCAAACAGAGAGCGAAAAGATAAAAATAAATAAAATCAAAAGTTTCGAGTCATATATTAAACCAGAATAATAAATGAAAATAATAATCTTTCAAGTCAGATTTTATGCTCTAAAATAAATCGGATCCAACGGCATATTGACACTCTCACACGCGATGGAAAATTCGAATCAACCACGCTAAGTGTCACGAGATCTTTTTAATCACTACTGCAATCCCCCTCGTTTATGTCTTTGTGTCTATTGAAGAGTAAAAGACTAAGCTTCTATCCTGCTAACTTATTTCTGACTTAAAACTCCTCTTACTCCATAAATACATGTATATTCCCCAACCCATAGCAACTTTCCAGAAATCTTAGTACAAATATTTCTCTATTTACTCAATAAAGCAGCATGTCATCGTGGCGCATTCGGTAAAATCGTTCATTTCGTACGCTTTACGACCCGGGTTCGAATACGGATCGTACAAATTTTGCTAAACCTGTATTTTCAGCTTTTTTTATGGAGGCTTTTTTTATTTCATTTTTAAAATTATTATTATTATTATTATTGTTATTATTATTTTTTAATTATTTTATTTTATTTTATTTTTCATATTATTAATGTGTATAACATTTCGTATACTTTTATTTCTATGTTATTTATACTGTGTTTAGTTTCTTAATGGATTTTGGTAGGTTTATTATAAATTTATATATTTTATGTTTTACTTTTCAGGATTTTTTCCTCCAATGATAAAGGCTAAATCTTTTCTATGTTATTTATACTGTGTTTAGTTTTTAAATTGATTTTTGTTAACAAACATTCGACAATTTGACATTTTCCCTTTTCAGCTTTTAGTGGTTTATTATAAATGTATATATTTTATGTTTTATTTTTCAGGTTTTTTTTGCTCCAATGATAAAACGCTAAATCTAGCTGAATTCTGAAGAAATTATTGTAAATTTATGGTGTTTTTATGTTGGGTTTTCTTTTTATTCATGCGTATAACATTTCACATGCTTTTTATTCTATGTTATTTATACTGTGTTTAGTTTTTAAATTGATTTTGGTTAACAAAATTCTTAAAATCCCGGGCAACGCCGGATAAATTATCACCTGTGTAGGTTGATAATTTATAAATTTTAAAACTGTTACCACATGTATATTTACAGATCCACAAGAACTTTCCAATATTTTTAATTAATAAATAACCAACAACTTTTGAACGATGCGACTCTCGATTCACAGATGTTCAGTAGATGGCGCCACTATTTTAAACTTTTAGTATTCCAACCATGAAGCTACAGATGCTTCATGATTCTGTAGCTTCATGATTCCAACTCATCTGAAAGCCCACACTTCGCTACGGAATACATTCAAATTAAATACAACGTCAAAGTATGCAATTAATGGCAAAATATATATATATATAATAAATACAACGATCAATGTATACAAATGATGTAAGAAAACAAAAATATATATATTTTTTTAAAAATCGTAAGGGATATTTTTATAGACAAAATAATGTAGAAGAAAATATTCAAATTAAATCTAATAGGACATACTAAAGAATATAGTACAGTTTGAGAAACATATCTTTTACTGTATTTTAATATTTTTTTGGATAATGTCCAATCGTCTGCCGCATTAGCAAGAAATTTTTTTTTGTCTATTTCGTTGTTACGTGACGATAAATTTATTTAAAGTACCAGAAAAAGAAATCACATGATCAGTGTTTAATAAATTAAATTGTAAAAATTAATCTTTAAAAATTCACCAAAAATCAGAAAATGGAGGTAAAGATTCGAAACAAATTTCATTTTAAAGGAATTTTTATGATCTTTTTCGTGATATAAATTTTACAACCCTCAAATTATTATTTTAAATGCAAACTTGAAAAAAGTTACAAAAAAAGATTAAAAATTTAATTTAAAAAATCTAAGAAGAATTTTTCAAAAATCTTTCTTAGTGCACCCCTACATTATAAGAAGAATCGCCATGCAAAATTAAAGCCCTTTAGGTTCAGCGGTTTGGTCTGTACTTTGTATGTCATTCAGTCAATCATTTTGTCAGTCAGTTACGGAAATGTTTATATACGCATATAGATTTTATTACTATCTTTATATCGTAACGTTAACTTCATGCGCACGCATTATTTTCCTATACTTTTTTTTATTATCTTTATAATAGCTTAATTTTCATATGATTTTAAACAACAATCGTTTTTAACTGGCATTCAATTGGCTGTTAAAACTTTATATTTACACCCTAGTTTAAAAGAAGTAGGGTGTAAATTGTAGGGTAGAAAGTTGGTAAAATCAAAATTTGTGCAATGTATTTAATTTCTCGATTAAAAGTAGTTTTTTTCTAAAAATTAATGTATTTCGCTTGGAAAGCTAAATATTTTATGCACGCGGTTTATATTATTATTACTATCTTTATATCGTAACGTTAACTTCATGCGCGAGCATTATTTTCTTATGCTTTTTTTATTATCATCTTTATAATATCTTTATTTTCATATGGTTTTAAACAACTATTGTTTTTATTCATATAATGTTGATTTTTTATTAATTAAAAATTAAGGGTAATTAATTTCGATTCCGGAAGTTCTTATTATCTTTATTTTCATATGCTTTTTCATTTACGAATTATTCAAATGTTGGATAAAACACTTTTGCGTAATTTATATATTTGTGTGTGTTTAATTATTGAAATTAATAAATTTATATTTCTGGAGAGGATGTTTCAGTTTTTAGTGGTACTATGATGAAAGGCTGAATGTACCAAAATTCCTATTTTGGATGTTTATAGGAGGATGTTTATAGGAGTTAAATGTGGAGAACAGTTGAATGGTTTGCAGCCCTCAATCAAACACTTCATTTTTTAAGAGGCAACGCTGCAGTCATATCATGGTTCTATTGGAAATTTCTGTTGAACCTGTAATTTCAGCTTCTTTTTTTTTGCCCCAATGATGAAAGGCTAATTCTGGCTGAATTCTGAGGAGTTTATTATAAATTTATATATTTATAGATTTCACGAGGTTGTTTTTCTATGTTATTTATACTGTGCTTAGTTTTAAATTAATTTTGGTTAACAAACATAGATAATTTGACATTTTTACTTTTCAGATTTTAGTACTACAATGAAAAGGCTGAAATTCTGAGACATGTATAACATTTCACATATATTTTTTCTATGTTATTTATACTGTGTTAATTTTTAAATTGATTTTGGTTAACAAACATTCTTAAAATCCCGAGCATCGCCGGGTACTTCAGCTAGTATATGTATATATATATATGTATATTTATATATATAATATATATATATATATTATATATATACATATATATATATATATATATATATATATATATATATATATATATATATATATATATATATATATATATATGCATATATATCAGGGGTTTTCCAACTGGCGGCCCGCGGTGACTTTTTTTGCGGCCGCGAAGACTTCTAGGAAAATAATTTGCTGCATCAATTTAGATATTCTTAGTTAACAAAAAAATGTTTTGTTAAAATCTATATTGTTTTCAAATGCTGTTCATTTACATAAAAGATTAATTTTCCTCGAATTCCATGAAAAGTAGGGTGTCCACTCATGTTCTATTTTATACCCCCCCCCCCACTTCTTATTTAAATGCCCACTTCTTATTTGACTTTTTCTGTATGTGTCTGTGTAATTTAACGAATGTTGAACCGTTTTAATCAAGGTCGATGTTGGTGGTTCATCCTCGAATTTTTTAAAATTTCATAGTACATACTATACACAAATCCTCCAAAAAACCCCTCTCTCGAGAAAAAAAAGTCCTGGGTATGGTCCTGATTAAATTGCGGCCCGCCACTAGACAGGTGTTTTCGATTGCGGCCCTTGGACACTTGTAAGTTGGAAACCCCTGATATATATATATATACATACATATAAATATATATATATGTATATTTATATATATATACATACATATATATGTATATATATGTATATTTATATATACATATTATATATATTATAATATATATATATATATATATATATATATATATA
>OU015495.1:19609343-19673219 GCA_907164885.2 Dolomedes plantarius | reverse complement strand
TTCCTGTGTAATAAAAAAAATTGAGATAAATAAATACCCGGTCACTGCCGGGTAAACAGCTAGTTATGTATAAATAGTGTTTAGCACGATATTTCCCATTGTGTTTATAAAGATTGACTAGAATAGAAAAATGCCATCCAAATTACAATTAAAACGAAAAAACAACCAGTCCTATTACAGAGATTCGAAAAAACAAAAAGTGTTCCAATTAAGTTAACAAAGTGACACATTTGTAACTGATGATGAGACTCCAGGTATCAGGCAATTGTTTGCCTGCAAAAGCCCAGTTTGTGAATGGTTATTTACCAATTTAAAAAAAATAACTGATATTGACTAAAAAACTTTTAAAAAGTAAAAAAATGCCAAGCTTCAAAACAAAAGTTATGACTAAAAAATGGTGTGATATCAAATATCCAAGCTTATGTTCTTGTACATAATTTCCTAATTACGAAATTTTCACATCTAAGTGAACATAAGTGAAGTGGTTAAACATGACTTGTTGATAGAAACACTTCTTCCCTAGACCAAACTCATAACTTTCTGAAAATTTAAGTTTTAAATATTTATACATGCCAGGCTTGGCGGCTGTCTTAAAAATAAAATCATTAAAATAACAGAAGAAAAAAAAATGTGAATTTAAAACATCAATTTCAGATTTTAACTGCGCACTTCGGTGCTCTGTTAGACAGTATGTTTATAGCATCATTCCAACAAAAGGTACAACAAAAAATGGTGTTATATTCAATTTTATTAAGCACTGGGACTCAATTACATTTCTTAACAGATTTTTAATGGGATATTAGTCATTTTAATCAGTCTTCTATTTGAAGTTAATGCATGGTGTCAAACAAAAACAAACCATTAGCTAGAAAGAAAAATAATAAATAATGTTGTCATTTTCCAAAAGAAAAATTTTGCATTAAACAAGAAAAAATATGAATACCATGCTTTGGAGTTACGTTACCCAAATGTAACGTGAAAAGAAAATTTCAAATTTATAGAATAATTCGTGACCATCTTAAAATTGCTGCTACATTCATTTTAAAGTAACCAAATAATAGGACACACATATTTTGCATAAATAACTAAAATGAATAATTTATACAACTAAATAACATACTTTCGACGTTTCAACAGACAAAATATATTTATTCCAAATACGAAAAGACTGCCGACAAGCCTGGCATGTATAAATATTTAAAACTTAAATTTTCAGAAACGGGTTATGATGAGTTTGGTCTAGGGAAGAAGTGTTTTCTATCAACAAGTCATCTTTAACCATTTTACTTAGATGTGAAAAATTTGTGATTAGGAAATTAAGTACCAGAACATAATAAGCTTGGATATTTGATACCACACCATTTTTTGTCATAACTTTTGTTTTGAAGCTTGGCATTTTTTACTTTTTAAAAGTTTTTTTAGTGGATATGTATGTATATGTGTGTATAAATGTATATGCGTGTATATATGTATATATATATATGTATGTATATATATGTATAAATGTATGTAAATATTTATATAAATAAATGAAAAGTGGTGTCTGTTGGCCGGAAATGGAATAATTCCGGATAGACCGTATCTGTTATGAAATTCGGCCATGTTTGAAAATGTCAAAATCGATGTTTTTTTTTTCATGAAAGTACATAAATGTTCCATATTTGAGAAGAGCTTTAAAAACTGATAATTTTTTCTGTCTACACTTAATCTGTTACTTCAATAGATTTGGAGTTATTTGGATTCTAATGAGACGTCTCCTATGAGATCATCTATCTTTGATGATGCAAACAAAGTGTGATTCTCACTAAAAAATGAATCACTGAAAAGAAATGTTTTATCATGTGTCTAAATTTGAATTCTTTTCCTATTTTGCATACTTTAAATTCAAACTTTTTAATCATAAATAGATCATTTGATGATATATTGATTTTTTTGGGACTTTTTGGCAGTTAAAAGTGAAAAATTTTAAATTCAAGTGAACTGTGATTCGAGTGTCAAGTAATTCGATTTGGGTATTCGATTAATGCTAAACAAACCCGGCAATAAGATTCTTTTTGTTCCCATTTCATAGTTCTATATCTATCTTCAGTTTTGTTTATATGTGGTTTTCAGTTTTGATTTTAGATATATAGAATCATCTTTGAACTGTCCAAACAACAAATAATTCTTTAATTTTTATTTTCATTTTACCAATTTTTTTCCAAATCTGTTCATATTTCATATATTTCTTTCTTTGCTGATTAGTTTAGTTTTTGGTTTTAGATTAATATTCTACTAATATATTTTTGTATGAAGTTCACCATTTCTTTGTTTTGTTGATTACGCTCTAAAATATTTAAAAACTACATATCCACAAATGTTTTTTTTATGCGGATATTTATATTTAGGAAATTTTGGTGTTTATTGAGATGTTTATATGTTTTTCCACAATACCATATGCTCTGGAAGCCTGTTTAATATTTCAATTGTGTTTATCTTGTGACTAAACTGAATACGGAATATCTCGTAACATAGACGTGCAATTCTGCCTAATACATGCACTCATATAATTTTAATGTCTAATGCATTATTATGTCACCAATAACACAAATTTCAGGAAATTTGAATTTTTGTATTGCAGGAATATAGGCAAAAGTAGCTAGCTGATTTCTTTTCACATGAAAATTTATCTTTTTGTAATGCAATTATGCTCATATATCAGGTGATGGTATGTTAAGGTGTTAATACGAATAACACTTTTTTCTTTTTATGGGGTAGGGAGAGACTGCACATTAATAGTGCTTCTTATGAAAATTCTCCTTCTCAAATAATGAAATCAAAGCCATACTGTCTGTTAGACGGATAGCCTGAGCGTAGCTTGGAGAAGCCTTGCTAGTATATATATATCAGTGATGTAGCGAGCATAACTGGTGCCCAGGGCACGATACCCATTAGGCAACCCCCCCCCCCCCCCCATGGTCTTGGGAACCATTTGGTGCTCATCTGCGAATGGTGCCTGGGGCATAATAGACCTCCTTTCCCCCTCCCTTACTAAGTCACTGATCTCCTGTGAGCTGCTTTTCCTTCAACCACACCATCAGCAGCTTCTCATATTTTCATGGATACATGTCCTCTGCTTGGAAGATAATTTAAGACCCTAGGTTGCATTATAGCCTTTATTGAATGAATCCCTTTGCTTTATTATGGTGCAAATTGTAGAAGTGCTATGCTCGTACTGCTTCGCCAAGTTGACTATACGCACACCTTGGTCATGTTTTTGGATAATTTCTTTTTTCAACTCAATGCTCATCATCTGCTTCTTCTCAGCACTTCCCTTTTCACTCACTGTCTTCACACCTATGATTGGAAAAATGGAAGTTTGCCAAAATAACTGCAAGCACAAAACTATTGCTTTTATTATGAGTTAGTCTCTTATAAAGAACGAATGAGACACTGACGTTGGGTGATTGTTGTGTCATTCCATTTGGCTATATTTCTGGATTCCTCTTTCTCAGAATCTGTAGAAGGGGGAGAGCTTGCAATCCTAGGACCAAGGTCATCTCATCTGTTAGACCCCATGGGGAGTTCCAGTATGGGGGAGAGAATTGAAGCTATCTCTCTGCAGGAGAGGTTTTACGCTGTTCGGTTTCGAAGGGCAACTCAAGTGTGGGCAGAGCAAGTTGCCCAGGCTGATAATTGTTGAGTGTTAATCTCTGGGTATAAGACTGGATAGTAGTCTTAGAATAATATGTATACTATTGTATAATAATTGTACATAAAGGTTGTAAATATTATATGCTACTAGTGTTCTCATTTGATGAACACGTAACATGGCGTTTGCTGTGCAAACTAGCGGTGGGGTATCAGAATCTTGCTCATAACCCAAATTTTAGCTCGGAACTCGAAGCATAAAATCTGCTGAGAGAATGCTCGTATCTCGAAAAACTTGTAAGCCTCTATTGATATCTCTACTAACAAATACAATACATTAGCCAAAATATAATTTTAAAATATTTTGAAAATTCTGTGTGTCTGTGTGTGTGTATATATATGTATTTATGTATTTGTTAGGATTTTTATTGAAAAGTAACCTCCCTTTAGTTTTCCCGTAGTTTTGCATTGCACTCATGCTATTGTTTTGATTTTTGCAGTTGCCAAATACGATTTTTAATATCCTAGTGATTGGGTAATCGACCATGTTAACCTAGTAAATTCGCTTCTTAATGACGTTACTACCCCAGGTTTTGTTGTATGACATCATTTGCATTCATCATACGTGAGTGGGGTGTTATTTGTTTTTCCTCATGGTTTATTGATTACGAGTTGGGATCAACTTGTTGTGTGCTTTTTATAATTTATGTAAATATTTTATGTATATATATCAACTGTTTAGAGAGTTTGTTTGCCTTTCTTTTGCTCTCCCCCTCTTTCTCTGGTTTGCCGGCTGTGGTAGAGCCTATTATAAGTGAGATGTCTCATGGACTGTGCACCTGAGACAGATTTATTTTATATGTTTGAGTTTAAATTAATATTTTAGTGTATTTATAACTTTGAATATAGAAGTTTTATTTTATTTCTGTTTCTGTCATTATATATTGCCAGCCATTCTCTGCTTATTGTCACTATGTCTGACAGTATTGATGTATGTATTGGATTAGATATGAATGGACATATTTTCAAGCATCTATTAGCGGTCTAAGGAGAGATTTGTACAGCTTAATATGAAGATGAAAAATAAGACTAAAATCTTCTTTAATATAAAATTGTTTATTTTTAATAAACAAAACTTACCAAAAAATTAAAAGCAGATTTAATATAAAGTCTAACAGAGGAAAACCATACACACTGCATCTTTAAAGTATGCATTAGAGAAAATTGTGGAAATAGCTACTTCCCAACCAATCATTACCGGTTAAAAAATATGGCAGTTTGCCATTAATAATACTAAAATTAGCATCTGACCAACTTATTAAAATATTTGTGTATGTGAGGTATGGTGAATTCTAAGAATTGGGCAGTTCCTGTAATTTCGGAACAATCCAGCCATACTTACAACATTGGCCCTCCTCTCATGTTAACTATTCAACTTTAAATTCAATACAATATAATATTTTGCTAGTTACAAAAGTAATTATATACAATATAGTAATATATTATACACATCTGTAAAAATATTCAGTTTGGAAAGATAAAATACATACAAATAACAATTCTCAAAAACATTCACCTCTGTCTAAAAAAATACGAACATTGAGACAAATATAAAATATAAAATGCAAATTCCTCAGAATTAGAAGTATGCATAAGAGATCTTCCATTATCATTACAAGAGGTCATAAAATAATATCTTGAGAACAGTTTACAGGCATTGCAAAACAGTTCAAAGCAACATCTCTAAAACTACACGCTTCTCAAGATTCGGGAAATTTTATAAAACAAAGTTAGGAACCAATGTGTACAATCTTAATAACACTTGTAAAAATTTTATTTAGGAATCTATAAAGTCCATATTCAGGAAAAGGTTTAGTGAATATATCTGCCAGATTGTTCTTCCCGCTAATGACTTATTTCAAACAGTTTTTCAATCTATCTATCTATCTATCCATATGTGTGTGTATATATATATATATATATATATATATATATATATATATATACACTGAAGTGCCACTGAATTAGGGATACCTACCTAGTAACGAGTTGGGCCTCCTCTGGACTTGATAACGGCTGCCACACGACGAGGTATAGATTCAACAAGTTTCTGGAAAAGTTCCACGGGAATGGCTTGCCAAATATTGGCTAAAGCTGTCCATAATTCAGTAAGGTTCTTTGGTGCAGTGTGATGGCCTTTCACGCCTTGTTCCAAAACATCCAAAAGATGCTCAATAGGATTTAAGTCTGGGATTCTAGGTGGCCAATTCATGACAGAGAAGTCAGAGGAATGCTCATCCAACCCGCCAGTAGCCAACCGGGACTTGTGAGAGATACAGTTGTCTTGCTGGAAAACTCCATTACCGTGCGGATAACAGAACATCATAAACGGATGGAGGTGATCAACCAGCAACTCTACGTACCAAATTGCATTGAGGGACGTTGGTACACGCACCAAAGATCCCAAACTGTGCCACGAAAAAACACCCCAGACCATGATTGAGCCACCATGCCCTTGTACAGTTTCAGCCAGGCATGCAGGATCCATGGCTTCATGAGCCTGACGCCATATTCTCAGCCTCCTGTCGGCGTTAAGTAGTTGGAATCGAGACTCATCACTCCATGCTACTCGTTTCCAGTCTCTGTGCTCTCTTGCCCAAGCAAGACGTGCAGCCCGATGGCGAGTATAGAGCAATGGTACTCTCGTAGGTCGACGGCTCCCGAAACTCATACGGTGAAGCGAGCTTTGCACAGTCCGTTTACTGACTGTACGACTGGCACCGTCATTAAACTGGGTGGTAATTTTGAGCTAATGTTTGGCTTCGCTGGCTACGTATAATACGCCTGAGCTGTCTCTCACCACGCATTGTCAAGGGTAATTGTCGTTTGCAGTTTGCCCGATCGCTAGTTTTTTTTCCACCATCCATGTATTCTTGGTATACTCTTGACACGGTTGACCTTGAAAATCCTAGCTGTCTGACGATTTCGGAAATTGAATGGCCCATGCGTCGCGCACCTACGATTTGTCCGCGATCGAAGGCATCTAAATCAGGCTGTTTACCCATACTGGCAATTCCAACAACTAATTCAGAACAACCACAGTACGCGCTATATATGCAGTTACCACAGCGCCCTCACTTGCGCATACATGATGGGCAGCACTACACAATTTGCATAGGCTTTGCTATCCCTAATTCAGTGGCACTTCAGTGTGTATGTATATAGATATATATGTATGTATGTATATATATCTATGTATGTATGTATATCTATGTATGTATGTATGTATATATATCTATCTATGTATGTATATATATCTATCTATGTATGTATGTATGTATGTGTATGTATGTATGTATGTGTATGTATGTATGTATATATGTGTATGTATGTATATATATATATATGTATATACACTGGTGTAAGAAATTAAGAGAATTTGCAGACTTGGTCGATTATCTCTAGAACTACTGTACCGATTTTAATGAAATTTGATATGTGCATACATTGATACAATACAAAACAAATAAGCATTCAATAATTGTAATTCTTCTGTATCTTATGGATTGTTCGGTGTCTAAGTATGTTTATTGGTTAGATCATACTTATCAGAAACAATCCACTGGTTTTTAAACAGTATCGGCACCGTTGATGAAGAGATGCTGTCTAAAACCTTTTAAATACTTATCTTTTCATGTTTTTAGATCCTGGCTGCAAGTAGTAATAGAGTTTTTGCTGGTTTTTCACTTTCAACTTTGTCTTATTTATTTTCTTTCAATAAAAGTGCAGCATTCAGCACCTTACTTGAAAGTAATTCCTTTACTAATAATGTTCTATACTAATAATGTTCTTTGTAATTTTAAATTTATGTTTTGGCTTTTCAGCCTTATCTCTATTGATTGATTACAAATACATCGGTGTAAGAAATTAAGAGAATTTGCAGACTTGGTCGATTATCTCTAGAACTACTGTACCAATTTTAATGAAATTTGATATGTACATACATTGATACAATACAAAACAAATAACCAATCAATAACTCCAACGAGTGTTACACACGATCATGCATGTGTAACACTCGTTGGAGTCGGAAGGTATGAAACAGCGGTTGCAGAATAATCAAAAAAAGGGTTAATAGATGGGTCAATAGGGGGTATGGTCCCCTCTTACAGATATACAGGTCTCGCAACATGATTTCATACTTGAAATAAGGCAGTTTATCATTTCTTGTGGCAATTGGTCCCATTTGTTCAGCAACGCTGTTTTCATTCCCTGGATGGTTCTCGGAGGGGGGTTGCGAGTTGCAATTGCCCTCCCCAGAGCGTCCTAGATATGCTCTATAGGGTTAAGGTCTGGAGTGTTAGGGAATTTGGCAGGAATGCCGAATCCCTACTAGTGTAATATGGCTAAAAGTACCAATAGCTTTACACATGTAGCTTGGGGTTACAGAGTCGTATTGGCTCGCAGTGGAAGGTGGGTGATAACCTGACGATTTTCTTAAAAGTAGCTATATTAGCCGGAAATAGTGTGTGGTGTGCAAACATACAAGAATAACCAGACAAGTTTAAAATTAAGCTAACGTTTATTCATTAGCGGATACGGAAATTAAAACACAAACAACATTCAAAAAGAATAAAAGTCTTGATTATAACATAAGGTAAAAGCTCCTTGACTTCAAAATTTGCTTAAAGTAAAAATTAAACGGAGGTGCAGAAACAAAGTCAAACTTAGGTACAACCTGATTGATGCTGATGTATCTTATCACTGCGCGGGTAACATACGAAGATACCAGGCTCCGATACTAGTTGCCCGGAAAACGGCCCCTCAAGGTTTTAGTAGAAAACTGCTGGAGCTCAGCTGGGGATCCGTCGGTGCCAGGATATCTTTCCGTATCATGCGTCTTGCTATGTGAGAGAACTCGGTGACTTCTGGAGATACCTAGGCGAGGTCTGACGGCAGGGCGTAGTTCATATAGCTCACTACCTAACTACCCACGATCCAACCAACAACACCAAAAACCAACACTCCACTGCCTAGCTGCTGCAGCTTTTATACACAACTGGTGTGTGCCGCCATCTGGTGGCACGCTTGGCTGTGGAAATATGCAAATATTTTCAAGAGGTTGAAGTTTCGGTTACAGTGTTAACCATTACGGAGGTGTACGTCACTGGGTTGGTGATTGCGTCATCGCTATGGATGAATGACATAATCGACGGTAATGGTGACGTCAAACATACAGCTCACTTAGTAAAAATGGCTTGGGGGAAAAACGGCTTTTTCTAACATGGAGATCTGGCTGGCCAATCCATCCGGCGAATGTCCTCACTCTCTAGAAATTCGTCGACCAGAAGAGCTCTATGTGGCCTCGCGTTATCGTCCATGAAAATGAACTCAGGGCCAACTGCACCCCTGAAAAGGCGAACATAGGGCTCCAAGACCTCATCCCTATACCTCACACCAGTCACAATGCCTCTTTCAAAGACATGAGAGGTGTGCGGCCTGTTACGGAATTGAGCCGCTAGAACCTGGCGGCTCCCCCAACCAAGAAAATAGTTAAGATTTAGGGGCAGGAATGCCCCAAACTTTACTGATAGCTAAGAGTGCAGAGTCGTACTGACTAGCAGGGAAGGTTGGACTCTTAATATTTAGATATAGTCAGAGCAACGCTAGCTAGCTTGTGGTGTGATATGCAAGATGTTAAAAAGACGTACGAAGGTCTAGGTAAAATAAAAATACATTTATTTAGTTGGAAAGAAATAATACGACATTAAAGTGTCTTGTTTACAGACGCACTACACAGCTCGTAGTGTTATTCTAAAAAGTTGGCTTCGAAGTACTCTTACCGAGGTGTAGAGAAAAATAAAAAGGGTTAACTCACAGTTGGTCGAGGCAAAGTTTTACCATCGTAAAAATACGTAACGTAGATAGTGCCTTTCGGGCATAAAAACCATTCCTTGGCTACATGCGGGCATGCAAGGCCGAGACGACTAGGGCATCGGTGTCGGTGCACTGCTGGCAAGTTGGAACTGCTGGTCTATCGTAGATGGTACGGAAAGTGTTCCAGCTAAAGATGCTGCCGAAGGAAAGAAATCGATGTACAAACCAAGGGCTAACAAAGCTCTGGCCACTATATACATGTCCATACATCCTCGATTTAGGACTTTAATAGAGGATTGCAAAGACCCTAGGGATGCATGGACTAAGATAAAGAAATATTTTCAGCCAAGCTCCAGAGCAAGGATAATGTGTTTAAAGCGGGAATTTTTTACCCAATACCCAGAGGAGGATGGTGATATAGCCCTATTCGCATCAAGAATAAACAAGATATGTCAAGAGTTAGCGGATGCAGGTTCCCCAGTACCAGAAATCGACAAAGTGTACCAATTGACGCGGTTCTTACCACAACAGTACGAACTTATTATACAGTCAATATACAAATTATCCGATAAAGAATTCAACTTTGAAACTGCATTAGAAGAACTCCTGTCTGAGCAAGCAAGATTACGACAGAGGAGGTTAGACAGACCTGACTTTGGATTCCACTCCGAACCCGATGTGCATAAAGCATGGACAAATAGCCGACCCAGTTATCCAGACTCCCGGACAGCATCCTCGCCTAGTAGAAAAGATTCATCCCCACAAGAGCGAAGACCTCGAAAGAAAGATGTACAGTGCTATGGATGCAAAAAGTTTGGACATTGTCGTTCATTTCAGTCGGTCCCTTGAAAAACGATAGATCGAGATTCCACTGTATATGTATGTATGTATGCATGCATGTATATATATATATATATATGTATGTATATATGTATGCATGTATATATGTATGTATATATGTATGTATATATGTATGTTTGTATGTATATATATGTATATATGGATATGTATGTATGTATGTATATATATATGTAATATGGATATATATATGTGTGTATATACATATATGTATATACAGAGTGTCTCATAAAACCTTGATACATTTTAAAATTTATACCAAAAAAAGTGCAAGAGATAGGAACTAGAAATTAACATATGTGTTACCTTATACATTCGAGTTTTTTTTAGTATAGTCAATGAATTTAAATATGTGAAATTTTTGTGGCATTGAGAACATCTAGTTGGTAATCAATCTCAGCCTGTGCGTTCCAAAATGGATTCCGTAAAAAATTGCAGCAATTTTTTGAGTTCTTTAACAATACAAAAATAAGATCAAGGACGATTATCAAGGATACTTCCCCCTTCCAGAAACTTTTTACACCAGGCCAAGATGTTGTTAAGACTTGGAGAATCTTTTCTCAATTTCGTTGCACTTGTGTAATAGATTCTGTTTTGATATCAGCCATTTTATAAGTTTCGCATTCACGGAACAACTAACACCAACTGTTCGACTTTTTTGATACAGAAAAAAATCTAATATATACAGTAACACATCTAAGAATTTCCTGTTTACCTTGTATACTTTTTTTGAATAGATTTTCAAAATGTGTCAAGGTTTTTAGGGACACCCTGTATATATATATATATATATATAAGAGTTTGATTCTATAGCGGACAAACAAACAGACAGACTATTTTACCCACTGGGACCAAATTCGGCACAGTTAATGTTTAGGATCCGAGAAACTTAAATCAGCAAAAATGAAGTTTGGGGCTCAATTAGTTTTTTTAAAATTTTTTAATGATTTTTGTGCCCATAAGAGGTGCGAGTACCCCCTGTGGATACAGACCGTTCCCCACAACATGTTATTAGTGAAATCCCAAACCTATCCCCCGTCGGTTATTAGCAACCCCTCTTCCCCCGCGCGGGTGAAGAGGGGTTGCTAATAACCATGATTCTACAGAACTTCATGGTAATAACTTTTGGCCTTGCCTGACTGACTGACTGACTGACAGATAACGCACAGTCCAAACCGTTGGACATAAAAAGCTGAAATTTTGCATGGCAATTCTTCTATAGTGGAGGGGTGCACTGAGAAAGATTTTTGAAAAATTTCTTCTTTGATATTTTAAAATTAAATTTTTAAGCTGTTTTTCTAATTTTTTAAAGTTTGCATGTAAAATGATAATCCGAGGGTTATAAAATTTATATCTCGAGAAAGATCATAAAAATTCCTTTAAAACGAAATCTTTTTCGAATCTTTTTCTCCCTTTCCTGATTTTTGGGGAATTTTTAAAGATTAATTTTTAGAATTTAATTTATGAAATGCTGATCAAGTGGTTTCTTTTCTTTTTGTGATACTTTAAATTACTTTTGCGTTATGAGCATAACGAAATAAATTGACAAAATAAATATTAAAATACGATAAAAGTTAAAATTTAACCACTAGACAGATTTTTTTGATGGAATGCATCAAAAATTTTATATCTATATTCTATCCAGGCAATGCCGGGCAATATTGCTAGTATGTATATATTGAACCCTCTAACTGCCCCACTGGTCATTATGACTGGCAGCAGCAGAACTAAGTGGTGGGGAGAGGTGTGAATGCTTGACTGGATTTGACATTGTCAGTCAGTTCCTGCACGTCAGGGAGGGCACATCAGGGTTTCACAAGTGCTGGCCATATGCTGGTAAGTTGCAATTTTGTAAAAGTATATTGGTCAAAATGACCGCTAGGCCATTTATTGCCACTGAGCTCGAAGCTTCAGACGAGGAGTATGACTCATGCTGAGTCAAAAGAAGCTACTAATTTTGTGGGAAACGATAATTCAGATAGTGATGATGAAAATCTTGTAGACAAGTCACCTTCCCTTGTCTGTGAGTCCATACCAAGTTGCAGCGCAACAGTTAGTTTGGAGAACAAGTCATCTGATGAAGAAAGTGAAGTGCCAACTAGGCATAGGTTCACTAAAAGACGAGCAAACATTATTAGTTTACTCATTAGTTCAGACCATTTGTCGAGAACAAATGTTCTGAAACTGATAAAGAGGCACCTACAACTTTTTATGGTTAATAAGAACTGTTTTACATGGAATTTGAGAACCTGTGCGAAGTTCAGCGCAAACTGCTGCTCGTTACTAACTTCTAGTAAAATTGAGTAAACTGAAGGGCCCTGCTCTTCATGGAAGTAAGGTTACACCAGAGCAAATTTGGAGGCTGTTTTTCACAGATGAAATGATAACCAAAGTTGTTTATCACATAATTCAGAAGCTTGCTAGAATTAGTGGGAGAATTGACAAACCTGAAAGCCACCTCTATAAGGACACAACAAATGATGAAATCAATGCTTTGATAGGGATTACAGTGTTCTGGGCAGTTTTTCAATCATCCTGTGAAACCTTGACATCACTCTTCTCTGCCTCAATCACTGCCAGGCCAATTTTTTGTGCAATCATGTCTGAGAAACATAGTGCCTTATGATTTGATGAAGATACCAGATTAAAATGAATTAAATGAATAAGTGTAGAGGATTGTTTCCCTCACTATTCATTACTAATATAAATCAAACAACCTTGTGCACAATATCAACATGCAGTTCCATTGCAATCATGCAAAAATAATAGCTTTTTAGGTTTGGGAGTCAATTTGACCAATTTTGCTGATTGACACCTAGTATTAGACACATATCCCAGTTTTTCTGGTACTTCAGTATATATATATATATATATATATATATATATATATATATATGTGTGTGTGCATGCATAATTCATGTTATCTATCTCTTTAGGATGAGCGCAACCACCTGATCCCGATGAACGGCATGAATGGGCCCCTGCTTGTCGGCGCATGCGGGGGTGGCATCCCTGTGGCAACCCCCCTTGCCATGTTGCCCGTCCTGACCACCATGAACGGCAACGACCAGGTACAGCCCACTTTCGATGGAAAGTACGACGACAAGAAGGTGAATACTTCTCTCTCTGCCCTTAAACTACTGTATCGACCTTTGGAGGGTTTATGTGTGTGTATATATATATATATATATATATATATATATATATACAGTGGTACCTCTGTACTTGTCGTGAATTGGTTCCAGATGGCATGACGAGTACTGAAGAAATTTTTTCGTTAAGAAGTATTATAAATTGAATTAATTTGTCCCTGAATACCAGAAATTTCACATTTTACTGTGCTATTTATATATGGATAAGGTTTTTTTATTATTCAAAATCTTGAAATTCGATTGAAATAATTTAAAGCAATAATTGGATGAAATAAAATTTATCTTCACTCAACATGTACTGAAAGGAGTTGATGGCCTAATGCAAGGGTCTCCAAACTTTTTAGCCTAAGGGCTACACTGACTCCTCCAAGTCCCAAGGGCCAAGACTAGCTAGCTCATCAGCTAGCTAGCTCATCATACCAACATACTGTAGTTTTGAATTACACACAAATTTTTATTGTATAAATTTGCCTGTGGCTTTTTTTTCGCGCTCTTGGCACTACTTTGTGTGATAAAACATTTTCCAAAATGAAATTACAAAAAATATTTACAGATCCAAATTAACTGATGAACATTTGAAGTCATTGCTGATAATTTCCACTAATAAACTTGATCTATAACTGCAAACAATTGTCAGTGGAAAGATATAGCTACATAAATCTCATTAATCATAATTATAATGTTTAATTACCTTATGTAAATTACTTATGTATGTCACTTAATGTAAGTTTTTAGGCTAAATCTCATATCATTAATTACTGTTAATATGTTCAATTTCATTATGTATGTCAGTTATTGTGTTTCTTAATTGGTCGTTAAATTAAAACATCTGATTATTATTTTGCATGATTTACATATATTGTAAATTTTACTATGTAATCAAAATAAACTGGGGAGCCGGATACCAGGCCAGATTGGTGGTGTTCGTGTGCCGTAGTTTAGAGACCCCTCGCCTAATGGGATAGTGGCAAAGTAAGGGAGGAGAGGTTATTTCTTGGAAGGAGAGTCTTCTTCTAATAAAACACCAGGTGCTTGCAGAAGGATTGCCACTGTTGTAGACTCAGATTTGGAGAGTTCCAGTACAAACCTATCAAGAGAAACTTGCTTCTGTCTACGTTTTAAAATGTTTCTGAAGTGAGATATTGTTTGAACATTAAACAAGTCCACATTTCGTCTTGTCAGGGTGATACTTTTGAACAAAAGTTTTCAATTCAATCCATTTAGAACACATTTCTGTTATTAATGCATTAGCAGCTTTCTCCCCATGTCTCCTCCTGACCTGAAGAATGCTGCTCAGCCACTATATGTAGCTGCTCCCCTCTTAACTTCTTGCAGTTCTTCTGTGTTCTCCTCCACTAACTCTTTGATATCTTGACTGACCTCCAGACCCAAGGACCTGCCCAGAGATAGAATATCCTCTACTATTGGACTAGGTTCAGCCTCAAAGCCTTCACAGTCTTTAGGAGTTCAAGCTTCTGGCCACATTTTCTTCCATATTGTCTTCCATAGTGCATGGTCTTGTAAGAGACTGGATGTCAGACCTTAGCTATCATTATGACACAGTGGAGGAGATTGAAATGGTTCTTCGTGAAATCTCTCAGTGTCAACTCAGTATCCGAGGTCACCTCAAAGCACCTTTGGAAGAGAGCTTTGGTGTACAGTTTTTAAAAGTTTGAGATGACCTGCTGGTCCATAGGCTCGAACAGAGGAGCAGTGAAGAACTTAAGTGGTATGAACTTAAACTCCTGCAAGTCGCCCTTCAAGCCCAAAAGGTGAGCAGGGGCATTGTCCATTGCCCTCAGATGCTGTGCTTTTTCCTGCAAATGTTTTTTTACACTGGGGCCAAATACTTTGTTCAACTGTTTGATGGCAAACTTCCTGGTTAACCAATCTTTGCTATTTGCCCTCCACATTATACCTATTTGCCTTTTATTGCTCTCTTGAAAACTTGAGGGGTTTCACTATGATAGAGTAGTAGCAGCCGAAGTTTTAAATCCCGACTAGCATTCCTGCACAGGAACAGATTGAGCCTGTCTTTCATCGGCTTGTGCCCTGGCATTTCCTTATCTTCTTGAGTAATGTAGGTTCTATTGGGCATTTTCTTCCAAAATAAAGCAGTTTCGTCACAATTAAAGACATCTTGGGGAATAAAAGCTTTAGCCTCTACATAGTCCCTAAACTCATTAACAAATGCTTCCAGTCCAGTGATCCTTCTAGTCAGCAGCTTCTTTGTTGGCATAGGCTGCCTCTCCATGCCTCACTATGCTATGAATGCCAGTTGTCTTTTTAAAGTTATCGAACAACCCATGAGACATTTCAGTGCTGTCAGCAGTCGTTCCAGGCCCGACTTTTAATGGTGGGCAAACAATTGTCAGTGGAAAGATATAGCTACATAAATCTCATATATTTCTTTCGCCTTCTCTCCAATTAAATCAGCAGTTTGATAAAAGAAACAAATCAATAAACTTTTTGTTGAAAATTTTAAAAAACTTTCATATTTCATATTTTTTTCTTCACTTAACTTTTATATTAGATTCTTTACATTCACCTGCTGTTCCAGTGCCTTTTACAGCTGTAAAACTGTGACGTCAACAACAATCTTCAACTGTTTTAAAACTTGTGGATTCAGCATACAAAGTTATAATACAGAGGAAGAAATTTCAGTTGAGGAAGATAAACCGACTGAACAGTTCTTGAAATGTTTCCATCTACAATGATTTGCAAACATCAGTTGGGAAATTGGACTCTGATATTGTACAAGAAATTTTAAATTCAAAAGATTCTTGTTCTAATGACATTGATTCAGAATCCGAAGATGACGAGAAAAATGAATTCCCACCAACTGCAACCGAAGCCCAACGAGTGCTGGATGTTTTATGTCGAACATTGGAGCAAAAAGGTGGCAATAAAGAACATTATGGGAAATTTTAAGCATTTTCAAACATTATTGAACATTTGATAAAATATCTTTGAAACAAACCACAATTAGAGAGTGTCTTTGATTTCTTTTTTCACTTTAATTTATGGAACTAATTCTAGTACGTAGGAAACATAAAACTTATTTTAAATGAATTGTCGGTTTTTAAAATCAGCTGCTTAATGAAATAAAATCCTTCAGGACGAATGTGATTTTATAAAGTAATGGGGACTAAATATATAAATGCTCTCACATACATAAATTTGGAGAGTTTCATTTAATGTATGACTAGAGTCTGCACCATGATTTGTATAGCTATAGCTATTTGAAACCCCACCATTATTTGTGGGACCGTATATATATATGTGTGTGTGTGTATATATATATATATATAATATATATTTATATATATATAATATATATATATATATATATATTATATATATATATATATATATATATATATATATATATATATATATAATATATGTGTGTGTGTGTGTTTGTTTATATATATATATAGCATTTCATTTTGATTATCGATGCGTGAATTTTTGGCAATAGTTTTTGACATGTTAATTTTTTTTTAATTTCTGCTATTTTAACAATAAATTTATATATATATGCATAGTCATTCATATATATATATACACACACATATATAAATATACATATATTTATATTATTTATAATATATATATATTACTCTTATATTTCAGCGTTTGAACAGCTCAGGTCCAGGCCAGAATAAAAACATGAACAGGAAACTCCCGAGTAATGGTACTCAGCGAATGGTGAGTTATATATGTAGATAACAGTGTGTATAAATATATATAGATGTGCACCACTAGTATCTGGAACAGAATTTTCATGAAGAATGGTGGACTACCTTAATTGCCATTCGTGATTTCACTGGAGCGCTTTCATTAGAGCAAATATTTGAATCTGTCGTTTTCAAAGGCTCTACCTCCATTTTTAAAATATTTTTTATGAGAAGCAAAAATTTATTATTCGCCTCCATGCATTATTAATTAGACTAAATTTAGTATTTATTATGTTTATAAGGCATCAATCCTGATGCAATAATACAATTTGTTAATATTTTTTTAAACTTGGGGGTGGGAGGAGCCCAGAAAAGTTGGAGAAAAAAAGGAGATGAGTTTTTGAAAAGTGGACATGACTCCTTTTCAAAATAACCGATTCATTTATATATATTTATATGTATATTTGTATATATTACATTTATGTGTACATTATGTCAAATAAATATTGGGAATTACTGAATGAAACACAAAATATTGGCTTAATCATCAAAATTTATTTTGTCGCCATCAAAATAGGCCCCATTTTATGAAATACGGTTATGTCAATGAATAATCCAGTTGTTGAAGCTCTTCATAAAGGCACTTATCGGAGCCTTGAGCTCCTTCAGTGAATTTAATATGTGTATGTATGTATGTATGTATATATATATATATATATATACACACACACACATACAGGGTGATTATAATTACAACTTTCAAAAAGCTGTAAAAAAAGAACCACTGGTCAGAATGACATGAAATTTGACCTGAATATACACAAAGGGGGATGTATAATTTGACATTGCAGTTATCACAGTGCAGCTCTTTTCGTAGCTAGAGGGATACGGCTCACGTTTGGCGACGCCTTCAGGTTGGCAATGAATCGACTATCTTTCTGGTAATCCAGGCGGTAGGTGGTCGGGGAGAAAATGAAATATGCAGCACTCGTGTCTTCAATTCAGCATAGTATTTTATACTACAATCGACAAGAAATAAATGCAATAAACTGCGATAAAATTATAAATAAGTTGGATTTCATTTTATTTTTGTTATTTGCAAGCTAAATCGTAATGACTTTAAATGACTAACACAATATTTGGGAGTTTAGAAAGTAGGATAAGTTTACATATTGGTTTTCTGAGATTTACGTTGTGTTTGATACCTATCAGCATCAGTACCTTTACCCTTTTTTAATCCTGAGTCAAATATTAATTTTTTTCCTATTCTACATTTTATCTCTTTTAAATGTATTTTATTATAATATTACTCCTGTTTAATAATTTTCAGCTTTAAGTTGTTTATTACAAAATATGTATACTAATATATGATTAACTTTTTTTTTTTTTTTAATGCTTTCTCAATTCCTTTTCCCACTCGTTTTCATATCTCTATATTTTTAAGAGGTTGCTTTCACTTAATTACATTTACCAAAGAAATAAATATGAGTGGATTCTGCACTTACTTTTGTAAATAAATATATAAGTACGTTTGATGCTGTCAGTTTTATTTAGCTTTTTCACACGAACAGATTCCAATCATTATTTCAAGCAATTCCTTATTTTTAGGCAAGTTTCAAGAAACTAATAAAAAAGGATTGGCTATTATTTAAAATGTTCTCACATTGCAGTATTGCAGTTTCATGCATGCAATTGCATCAGATAGTTTTAAATAAAGGTGAAATTTTATTGAGGAAATAAAAAAGCAACATTCATTCAGTATTTGTGTGAAATATCTTTTTTTCTGCTTTTTTTCTTTTACTGTCCCCCCCCCCTTTTTTTAAAGAAAAAAAAATTCATATATAAATTAAATTTTGTCAAATATTTTTGGAATTTTGGCCCTACTATCAGTGAAGTGTTTTTAAATATTTCAAATCAACTCAGTTTCATGAATTGTAATGCAAAAAAAAAGAAAAAAATTAAAAAATTCACTGTATTGACCATTTTGTTCTTTGATATGATTTTTTTATGCATATTTATAACATGATATACAACATTCATGCTTATTTTAATTTCTTAACATATACGTGTTGAATAAGACAGAACACTAAGATTTCATTTAACAGTACATTTTTATTTGTTTATTCTTTTTTTCATACTTGTAGTATTTAATACCCAGAACCATGACTTTTGGCATTAGGTCAGTTATTTAATATACTTAAAGCTAAATTTCATTTAGCTTTAATCCTCCAAACATCACTGTACAGGACGATCAGCTGGTATACGGTGGGAACCTTTAGTTACAAAGTTACGCCGCCGTGCAATAGAAGTAGGTTGTACTTTGATTTTACCCCCTTTCTTTTTATGAGATAAAAGTGCCAGTCCCATAAAAATTAGGCTTCATTAGCTTGCCCTGTAGTTTTAATTGTTTTTAATTTATTTGTAATGCTGTTTACCATGAATTTACTAATATGTAATGTTACTCTTTTAGTCTCAGCAACAATCAATGATTTCCCTTCATTTGAAGCAATATTGGTTGCAATTCAGATGAAGAGATTTTTTGCTCTTGTGATGTAGAAGGAGTACTCAGATCCTTGTTAGAGGTTGCATCTCCAAATGAATGTGTATTTGAATCAGGATCAGAATTAGTAGTACTTGAAATATTCACTTCTTTTTCAGTAAATCCGCCCAAAAAATTCTTTGGTGGACATTTATCCCCAAGGGCTAAAATAGCTAGTCTGTACCTGCCATCACAACTAAGAACTGGTGCATTTGGAAACTTGATTTTAAAATTATGATACAAAAAACATTTATTCTTACAAAATGCACCAGTTATACCTGAATAGCTGGTACAAAATCCAATCAAAGTGTTTACTAAATAATTTACATCTCCTTTTACAGAAGAAAGGCTGTAAGTTATTTCAACCAATTTTTTTATGTTAATGTGCAATCTTTAAATTTTTTGCACATTGATGTGTACAATAAGGTATGTTTGTGGACACGATTATGTGCATCTTCTAGTAATCGTTTAACTAAATATTGGTCCCAAACATGCACACAAAAATTTGCCAAAGCAACAATGTTAAATGCCTTTGTGTGGCACAATATGATGTCTTTAATAATTTGCATTGTTGCTTCACAGAAATTGTTTGTGTTGTTATTTTGGTATATTATATCTTGGCGATATAACATAGTCCATTCCTCTTTCCTTTTATAGAAATTTGCAAATGTAGGGTACACCACATTGCCTGAATAAAAGGCTGCCACAGCATTATCCAGATTTGTTTCTCAAGTAGCATACATAACCTAGGGGGAAAAATAGTAATGTTTTAATAAGCAACTATGCCTTTTGAAAATGTATTTAATATTAAAAAAAGGCAGTTTTTCATTGGGTAACAACACATTTACATATTTAATAATAATAATTTTCTCCCTTTTAAAAAATTGTTAATCATATTTATATTTTATAAAAATAAACCCTTTCTTGAGTATGTATTTCATTTATACATTTTACTGTACAAATATTTTTGTATCAAAAGACAATGCATATATAAATTTAATGCAGAGTAAAGCCGTAGTTTAGCAGTTGCCAAAGTCCCTAATGGTGATGGTAAGATCACGATGGGTGATGATAAAAAATTTCTCTAGTCGCCAGTTTTGGTGACTAAAAATATTCCTATTTAAAGTTATAGTAAAAATTAAAGTTATTATTGCAGTATTTAATAACTTAGAATGGGGGAAAAAACAAGACAGACAGATGGACTGATGAAAATTTCTATTAATTTTTTCTATCAAATAGATTGATTATTTTTAATATGCGACATTTGCAATAAAATATTTTTTTAAAATTCTGCTGAGTCTTATTTACTTTCAACAATCTAATAAATATACTCATTTTAATTATCTAATTTTTATAGTAAATTAGCTGTATTAAAAAGAGGATTAAGAATCTTTAGAATGTAATCTTAAGATTGTGAAGATATTTATGATCCTTTTTCTTAAGTAAAGGAAAATTTCAATTATCTTTAATACTCCTTTTTTGCAGAAATATAAAAATAATACAATGTAAAGCAAAGTTATACTAATCTAATCACAAAAAACCTTTTATTAAAGAAAAATTGTATGTAATTAGTAAATATGTTATAGGAAAAGATTAATTAATTTTGTTTCCAACAATATAGAATGATTAGTTTTGAGGTCACTAAAATATTCAATGTGGTGAATAAGTTATTTGGGCTTAGTGGCCAATGGCCACCACGCTATATTTTCTAATCTCTGTCTGCTTTAATGCAGTGGTAGTTATATCTTGCTACACATTTTACTGTTAGATGTCATCAGGCAAGGATAAGAATTAGAGCTTTCTGTATTGGAAGTATAAAATATATTTCTTTTAAATATCTATATAAAAGTATTACTGATTTAAATAATTGCATCATTTCTGTTCTTTTATCCTTTGGAACATCACTCGATGATGACAAAAGCCAGCGTCATTCTGCCTGTCCAACATGAAAATGACACAATAATTGTTTAGACAATGGCCAAATCAATTTCAGAACACTTTTTTCTGCAGCTGCATTGTCTGTCATAAATACAGTGGGTGACTACAAGACAAAAAGTTATATTTTAAATTATAAAATAAAATATAATGAAAAATGTTCTTGTACCTTTCAATGACATTTTAAAAATCAAAAATATTAAGGAAAAATAGTGGTGCACAGATATATACTTAAATTGACTTTGTTATTGTACCTCTCTGGACCAAGCAAATCATTCTCCATACATTGGTATGCACTTTACACTTTCAGAAGTTTTTGTTCAAATTGTAGAGCACAAATTTTCCAAAATAAATGATCAGACATCTAATAAAATCTTGATTTTTTTTTTTCATTAGAACTTTTCAAGAAATTCTAGAGACATTTTTTAAATATATAACATCTATATATTATTATATGACATATAAATACTAATAATGATATATACATTATTTGTATATTACGATATATATTAAAAGAATTAGTGCAATAAGTCTTACTCTTCATCTTGCTCATCCTAGAACTGGGGTGTCCAACTTTTTAGCTTCCTTGGGCCACATAGACAGAAAACGAATTAATTTGGGCCACAGAAAAATATACATAACATTAAAAATAGTTTATGAGTAAAAAAAGTATAATTTATAGTTAACGTATTTATTTCATAAGTTTTATTTATAATTATAAAGATAGGAGTCAGAAAATTAATGTGATATTTGGGAAACTAATGCATCAATATCTGGGTCAATTGAAGAGGTTAGGGTGTTCTCAATATGTTAATCTGATATTTTGGTTCTAATTTGACTCTTAGTGTGCTTTACTCTTTCGCATACTGTTTTTAATATCATCACAAATATGGAATGTTAAATGTGTAAAAACTTCACATTTCTTTTTTGTGATGAAATTAATACTCAGAAATTGCATACAGAATTTTGTTATAGAATTAAAGATATTTCAAATGATGTATTGTCGATCTGTTTAATGAACAAAGCGAGATCTGTAATGGCTGCCTGTCATCATTGCCAAGGCTGGATATATTGTTTGCTTCGAGCTCAGTAAAACTTGCTTTGTGCCACATGCGGGTCACGGGTTAAACACCCCTGTCCTAGAACTTTAGCATATTACTCTATTAGTATACTACTGGATTGCACTGTTTGTATGCAATTGGCCTACTCAATTCCTGATTAAGGTCTTGTTCTAAGGTAGCAAAGAATAACTTTTTGTTCAGTTTCTATTATTATTGCTTTTGAAAATACACAAAATGCTCAAGTTAATGATTTTTGTTATCCGTGTTTGCTTTAGCTTAAGTTTTGAAGTAAACCAACATAAAACTATTTCTAATACAATTAATATTTTCTAATTGAAATATGTGAATTTTTCCTGTTAAATATGTTTAATTTCTTATGAGTAAAAGAAAACAAAAAAGCATATTAAACATTGAGAAGGGTAATTTGTGAATACATAATCAATATTCCAAGTTTCAAATACTTCTTTTATACCCTTCATTGTATTATAATTTAAAAGAAACATTTATAAAATTTAATGAACAAATTAAGCACTTAGAACAATATACCTCTTTTTCCCCAAAAACAGAATGGAAATGTGTCTTTAAACAGTTAAAAAGTATCCAAATAACTGGCTGTTGTTTGATCTTGATGGAAAAGAACAGCAAGTGGAATAGTCCCTATTTTGGTTGCTGTCACAAATACTGTTAGAACTGATCTGGAGCTTTCGCAATTGGAAGTAGAATCTAGAAAAATGATTTCGCCACTTGAAGCAAGAGAATGGGTTCTTTGCATAACAGACGATGCTATTAGCATGGACTATGAATGGTTAATACTTCCAGGGTCAACTTTCACAACATCACCTATAAAATGAAGAATATTATTTCACTTGCAAACAGCAGAGCATTATAAGTATCTGAGCAAACTATAACAATCATTTAACATATTCTTACCTTCTTTTTGATACAAATTTGATTTTCCCTTGAGCTTATATAGGGGTCTATGACAGGTCCAAAGTTTTCATACTGCCATTTCTTGTGCAGATAATAACATTGATTTTTATTTGGGGGTTGATTGAGGAATTTGCCAGCATTGTATAGTCAAATGATTCCGTTATCATTAATTTGGCTTTCATGAAATTTTTTGGCCTCACTCGGTGTTAAGCCATCTTTAAAATATTCAGTATATTCCATCTGGACCTACAATAAAAAAATTTAGATATTTGTTCAATAAACTATTATTCCTTTTAAAATAGAAATTCAATGAATCTTTTTTTAAATGAAAATAATAAAAAGATTAACTGATTGAACAATTAATAAAATAATTAAATATTCTAATTTGAAAATTAAAAATTTATACAAGACATATGAATGTGTTTATAAAACAAAATGTTTCTTAAAGTGAACCCCATTTAAAATGACACTGCAAAAGTATTCAAGATATTTTCAAATGTTTATTTTGTGTGAAATTAAGTGTGTATTTTTATTAAGTGAAGTAAATTCTCTAGAATGTAAAACATACATCTTATTTTTAAAAGTTTTATAGCGTAAAAATTTTGTAATACATTACAGAAATATCTTATTTTAAATTATTTCATTCTACTTTTATATGGGTAATCTAGAAACAAAAAACTTTTTCTTTAATTTTCATTCTTTAGAATTTTGAGAAAGAACACTTAATTGTTTTCTCACTGGCTACATCCTTAAAGAATCGGCTATTTCCAAATAATGTGAATACATTCTGTCATTTTTGATGACACAAGGAAGAGGTGGTTTTAATTCCAAAAGGAATCATTTATGATGGTTCCACGATTTACTCTTTTGATCAAAACATTAATTTGGACTTTGCAAAAGGCATTCTTTTGTGAATTTTTCGATTTTCTTTTGTCTGAGTGATGACAAATCCAACATTTTTGGTAAACAATTCTAAATAGAAAGAAAGAAATGTTTAGATAAAACAAAGTGAAATAGAAAACAATTGTCCAAGTAATATGAACAGGTACCTTTGTGGGATACCTTTGGCATTTTTGTAATATACAACGAAGCACGTATTTGTTTATTCACTGACAACTTGGACAAAGTTCTCTATCTCATCAGTTGTAGACATTGTTGATCTGTACACAATTCTATGTTTGCCTGATGATTTTTCATTAAGAACGAGACAAAAATCTTTTTTAAACATTCTACACTACAATTTGATATTTCAAACGACATGAGGATAATGCAATTTTAGTACTGTAAATGAAAAAATGCACTACACCAAGTAATCTAAAATTGAGCTCCTGGATTACATGAAAGACCTGGGTGTCCAGAAAGATAGTCGATTCGTCACCAGCCTGAAGGCATCACCAAACGTGAACTGTATCACTCTAGTGGCGAAAAAGGCCGCACTGTGATCCCTGAAATGTCAAATTATGCACCCCCAAATTTCACGTCATTCTCACCAGTGTTTCTTTTCTTACAGCTTTTTGAAAGTTCAACTTATAATCACCCTGTATAAAGCTGTATATATACACACACACATATATATATATAATATATATGTGTGTGTTAAATCTACTAACCTCTTTGCAGCAGGCAGTACGTCCGGTGTTCAACTCGAAGCAGGCGGCCATGGGTGGTGGTGGCCCTACCTTCAGGCCCCCTCAGAACTGCCTCGCCCCATACATCTCGCGCTACCCAACCCTGCCCCACTATGGGGGATACCCGGCATCGGTAAGTCTCTTCTTTTCACTTTCTCAGCACGAAGGGAATTGTATATACAGTGGCTCCCAAAAGTGTTCGTATACTTACGAATTTCAATGAAATAGGGGTCTATCCATTAATTAAAATGAATATTTCAGAATGGGTATTTAATAATAAGATCTATAATATATTCTTTTACAAAACTACATGAAATATTTTGAAAACATAGTAATACTTTATTTTTAAGAAACCAGTAATCAAAAAGTAACAAAAACTTTATCTCGCAAAAGTCATCGTACACTGAAATATTTTCGGATAAATTCATAATTAAAATTATCGTCTGGCTTTATTTTTGAATTGTGGTGGCATTTAAAATATCGTTTGGCTTTAATTTTTGCTTGCCGACTCCTTAATATTCTATTTATTATTTAAAAATTGCTCGTAGTCATAAAGAAACAACAAACAGCATTCGAAAATTGATTATTTTTCATCATAGTAGTGGTAGATCAGTTCGGAATATTGTTAAATTACTTAATTTATCCCATTCTACTGTGCAGTATGTGAAAAAACACTTTAAAGAAGAAAATTGGATAGAAAACAAGGTAAGAAAAAGCCATCCGGCAAAGTTAACAAAACGTGATCAGAGATTTATAATTAGAAAATTTGTGAAAAATTCACATTTGAGTGCTGTAAAAGTTTCTGCAGAATTCAATGAAACATTTCTACAATTTCACCTGAAATTTTTTGACGAGTTCTCAGAACAGCTGGATTACATGGGCGTTCTGCCCAAAGAAAATTTTTTGTGAATGAGAAAAACAGAAAGTTTAGGCTTCCCTTCGCATTATCAATGATAAATAAGCCCCAAACCTATTGGAATAATGTCTTATTTGCTGATGAACATTTTTGGTGCTGATGGGCGTATAATTGTATGGAGAAGAATAAATGAGGAACTTATTCCGAAGAATTTAGTAGGAACAGTTAAGAATGCCGGTGGAGGTATCCTTGTGTGGGGGTGCATGTCAGCATCAGGACTAGGAAATTTGGTCAGACGTTTAAAAGCTGTTGTGGATACTAAAGGATATCCTACTAAATATTAATTTAACGAAAAATTAGAATATTTACTAATATGTAGAGATTTTTTACAACTGTACGATGACTTTTGTGAGATAAGTTTTTGTTACTTTTGGATTATTGGTTTCTTAAAAATAAAGTTTTACTATGTTTTCAAAATGTTTCATGTAGTTTTGTTAAGAATAGATTATAGATCTTATTATTAAATACCCATTCTGAAATATTCGTTTTAATGAATGGATAGACCCCTATTTCATTGAAAATCGTAAGTGTACGAACACTTTTGGGAGCCACTGTATATGTATATAAATGTATGAGTTTATGTATGTATGTATATATGTATATGAATTGTGTGTGTGTATTATATGTATATATATATAAAAATATTTTCATAAGTGTGAGATATGTTCCTTCATGAAAAAATTCTTAAATATGCCATCATTAAATGGGGAATTGCATATTCAAATTCTGAATTGAGTAGATTCAACCAAGGAATAGGTTAGGCTGTTTAAAACATCTATATATTTAAGTTGCTAAGCCGATTTTTTGGGCTGTCCGTGATAGAAAACTACTGCATCGATTTACTTCATTTTGGTCTGAAACGAAAGATTGTAATCTGTAGATTTGTCAAATTTGGTTTTTGTAACTGCAATTTCTATTAATTAGCGATAATTTACAATTGAAAATTGATTTCTGCGCATGCTCAGTGGCATGTTGAAATCTGTCTTTAGAAACTCACCGTTTCTGTGCATGCTCAGTGACATGTTTTAATGATAAACACGTTTATTCTGAGAAGTCTTTCTAGATCTCTCTCTGCCGTTTTTATTTGTATGATAATTATGTTTGTGAAATATAAGATTAAACCTGATGGAAATTGTTTATTTCGCGCCGTTTAATTAGCGATCATTTACAATTTTAAAAAACTGCTTTCTGCACATGCTCAGTGACATATTTAAATCTGGCTTTAGGTACTCACTAAGCCGTCATGTTTTGACGGGTATCAACTAGTCAGATTTAAAAGTTGAAAAAACTGCAGACACTATTCTCATTTTTATTGTTCAATTTAAATTAGACCGAGCCACAAGAATTTGGTTGGAAAGGTATTTTAAATGTTATGCAGTTCTGTCGTTAGATGAACTTTATGTAATGTTCTTATTTCAATTAAATACATTAATAAAAGCTTTTAAAATAGTTGTCACATTTATGTCCTTTCTATATGAAAAAAAACACATTCAAATCTCTGAAGTTTATACTAACAGCATAGTATTTAAAGCTAATAGTATAGTATTTAAAATTTTCAAATATACATCATATTATGCAGATAAAACATTAAATAAAATAGTACTATGTAAAGTGTACTCACCTGATTATTCTCAGTTAAGATTTAGAGCTCATAACATTCAAAATATTCATCACAATTAATAGTTGCCAAAAAAATTTCTAGTACAGACATTGCTTAAGTATAAATACAGCACTGCACAAGAATTCATTTAGCTCAATCTTTTAAATGCCGATACAATATCTTTTTAGAAAATCCCATACATTTACACTCCTTTAAACACATCCATGTGCAAATTAAGTAAAAGTTAAATCTATTCTATGTGTATTTCTTTTCTGTTACAAGTCATTCAGGAATGGGTTTTACATACTGTATTTGTAGTAAACAAATAATTTCAAATAAATGTAAATTTTTGGAATGTAATATCAGTGTTATATCAAATATTAAACTTTTATTTACTTTGGAATTTTACAGTAATTTATTTCTGTATTAATCTTTTTCTATGTGAGGAATAATAGGGCAGTAAAATACTCAGCTGCGTTGTAGTTTAGTATTTTAATTTACAGAGTGACATATAAATCATGAGAGAGAGTATGCATGTTGTAGTTGTATTGTAGAGTAAACAGTGACTCACATTACATAAATATGCATAAACAAGAAGAAAAAGTGAAATAATTAAGAAAGTAACCAAATTTCTGAGGTAATATCTATTGTTTTGTTCTGGAAGCATTGTTTGAATTTATATTTATTAATTTTTTCAGATTTACAAATAATGATTTGTCAAAAGAAAAATCGGTACTTTCGCACTATACCGATCCATTGCCAACCTCTTGGCGTGGAAAAGCCGGTTAATTTTCCATTCCACTGATCTGTCACCAATGTAGGTGACTCTTTGAGGATAAATCTCTGGATTCTCAAGATTAATCTCTGGAACACCTACTTTTTAAAATGGTGCTGTCTAAAGTGAATGCGTTATGGAAAATGAATAAATCTAAAGTGAATGTGTTGTTAAATGTAAATAACTTTATTTACATTTTTGCATTTAATCTTGGTACTATTATCGACTGCTGGAGAGGGTACAGAAAAATAATCTCTGACGCAGGTTACATACATTTGACTTAATCATAAATACAAATTTGTAGATCTCCAAACTAGCATCCATACCTAAAACATCGAAAGGCTGTGGGGTTCATATAGTGGAGATACAGACAACAACGGGGAACAAATAGATCACATTTAGGTTGATACCTCGCAGAGTTCATGTGGAGGCACACTTTAAATGAAGATCCTTTTGAAGCAATGTTGAAAGTTATTTCGAAATTTGTGCCACCGAAAATAGAAATGTAGTTATCAATATTTATAAATTAGTTTAAAAATATATGTGATGTGATAAAAATGTGCGTATTATCTTATATTCATTTAATATCTTTAATTTGCGACTATTTAGTATTATAATTGACAACCTCTTGTGTGACATTGGCGATGGGTCGGTATAATGGGAAAGTACCGAGAAAACTTCTAAAAGAGCAGTTAATGCACGTTTAGGAATAAAATGAAAATTGCACTTACATTTTTGTGTATCACCATACTATTTACTCTATGTATCACTTGTAGAATACTTTTATGTTTTAAAATACTGATAGTTCATTCTGCTTACTAAACATGTGATAAAAATTAAGTCATCTGACTACTGCTCCCAAATTCTTAATAGTCTCACTTTCTTTTTCTTCTTGTTTTTACATATTTATATAATGCAAGTCACTGTTTACTCTACAATGCAACTATAACATGTCACTCTGTAAATAGAAATACTAAATTACAACACAGCTGAGTATTTTGCTACCCTATTCCTTGTACTTCAGTAATTTAATCCCTAATTCGATTAGTTTAATTGAAGTACAAGGGAATACAATTGATAGTACTTTGTTTTGTCGTCTATCACTAATTTTGGTTCATAGCTATGCAAATATACAATTTTAAGATATTCATTTCATTCCTGATACTAGGTGCAAATAAGCAATATTTAAAAGATAAAGTATTTAAAATACTGCACACTTAAGTTGATACTTTTTTTTCAATTTATGGTGATAAAAATTAAAAATTTCAAGTTACCTTAAGCTTTGTTGTCATGCAAGAAAAAATACAATTTTTAAAATATTTTAGAATTTTCTAAAGAAACACCCAGAGAACAGTCAACAAGCAGTTGATTGAATCACATTATAAATATAACAGTCAAACATGGTTTGTACCAAATTTCATGGTCCTGGCTAAAATTTCAACACCCATAGCTAAACCAAATTTTATTTTATTTGTAGTTTGATTAATTACAAATAGGACATTATATCAGGTCAGGAATAAGCTTGTACATTGTTAAATTTAACACTAGTAGCTGCTTTTGATGAGGCATGACTTTTTCTGACACTTAACTCTTTTTTTTATCTAAACAAAATTTAAGTCTTGGAAACTGGGATTAACCACTTTTTATAAAATCAAAACAAACGTAAATCAATGTTGTGCTTATGAAAATCATATTTAGTATATATTATAAACTCTTAAACTCACGACACAACAGTCCGATGTGGACCAAGGCCGGCGGTACCTATCTCCGCTTTCGTAACCGTGGGTTTGGGGTGCCATACAGCATATGTCTCAGTCAGGTGGTCAACCTGACGTGGGACCCCCAGAGTTTAGTTCCCAAGCATGCTTGGTCCTCATTTTATCGACCCACTGAAGTGATGAAAGGCTGAGTCGACCTTGCCCAGTCACAGGGTTGAACCCTGGACCTGTGGGATGGCAGCTTCATGCTTTTAACCACTACGCCACCAGGCTTCTAGTATATATTAAAGCTATACTTTTTTACAGATTGAAAATACGTCATTTATGTGCATAAGAGGGAGCAGTTTCCAACAGACATTTTAGGTAAAATTGCGCCTTTTATGCATGAGTAATAAATGGAAAAAATCAATATCCTCCAAGGTTTTTATAAAAACAGAGTTAGCAAGAACCCAACTTTTATATACATCAAAATTTAATTTTCTGGTGTTATAGAGCCTGAAGCTTGTAATTTGTCTATGAAGAGAGAACAGTAAAATCTCGTTTATCTGGTCTTAATAGTACCATAATAAATCCGGACAATCGAAAATCTGGGTAATATGGATAATAAGTAAAATAAAATTCTTAACTGTGCAGACTTACTGTTTATTACAGTAAAAAACTGTTTAGTAACAAAATTACATTGTATGGCTTATAAGACATTAAAAATATAAAAATAATTTTTCTGAGTCAATCTACTACACCACCATGTGACACTCTATTAAAGCTTTCTTAAACTTGACAAAAAACATTTTATTACCATAATTTAATGTACAATCTATGCAGAAACTGTTCATTGAATCAAACTAAAAAAGCAAATATTTAGCATATTTATAGTTACATTCTTGCTATAATAGCTAAAAATTATCTAATGTGGAACATTAAATAAAAAAGTCTATAAATTAGATCCAAATTATCTGGATCAACTAGGTTTTACTGTATAAATTTTAAAACTAGTAGAACCTTCCAGCTTAGATCCAAATGTTTTGTAGTTTTATTTCTAGGTTTCAGTTGATTGATCTAGTTCTCATTCTCTAACATAAAAAATAATTTATTAAATGTATTTTCTGAAATCCTTCGTGTTCTTCCACTACGGATATCTAAACTGAAAAGAGATGAAATGTTTGATAGTTTAAATCTATATTTTGTTTGTGTGTGAACTGTATATAACACCTCCATTTCACACCATTAGTGAAAGCAGTTAAAGCTACAGAAATTCACAAAATCATTAATGTCCAAATCAGTGGCTCACCCAGGATTTAATCTTGAGGAGGGAGGGGGGGACGAGTTGAATGGCTAAAAATATTTATAATGCAAATTCAATATCAATGTAATTTCTATTTCTTTTTTTTTTTTTTTTGGGGGGGGGGGGCAAGGCTCCTCGGCTCCCCCCCCCCCTGGGTGCACCACTGGTCAAAATCATTATATATAACAATAAAATTAAGTATTTTTTAAAGTGCATGTAACAGAAGTTTAATCTATTTAACAAAAGATAATTTGCTTATTTATTACATGTTTTTTTACGTAATGGCTAAATAAATGGAATTTAGATAATTCAAAAATACAAGAAAGAGTTAATTACGAACTTCAAAACAGTGGAAACTAGTCGAAACCTTAATCCAAAACCAAAACGACACCAAAGAAACCACTTAGCAGTGTCAGATAATCGGCAATTGGCTATTTCGCTGTTTTGGGATATTTGAATACGAATTAGCGAGATAGCCAATTAGCTAAAACGTTACATTGAATTCCGCCGTAAATGTGAGAATACGGAGTATGATAAAAATAAAACTTTATATTTTTTCTGAGAGAGTCAATAGAAGATGTAATGCAATCCATTCCGATCCCACCAATAATATAGGATAAAATGTTGTGACGTCATTGATTTTATTTTACATTATCGCTTTTTCCTTTCTCTCTCTGAACGGCAACAGGAAGTTATGACGCGCGAAGAATTTTACTTTGCTATGATTTTCAGTGGACGATGTTTAAACGTAAGATTACGCAGTTGGATAAAAAATAAAAGCTTCTAAAGAGGAAAACGAGTGTCTCAACAGTAGATGCATCGCGCTCCAAGGTCTTGGCGTTTGGCCGCCAGATGGCAGCAGTGCGCCGGCTTTCCCAATTGTTGAGCTCGTGATGTTGCATAACCGTGGCAAAATTTCCTGGAGCTCCTTTGGGCGAGTCGCAAAGGTCGGTTCCTCGTTTCATGCGTCGTAGTGGTAGTGTATGAAGACGCATCCATGACACCGAAATGACACCCCAAGGGATCCGAAAGAACCCCGTCAGTCGCGGAGATGGTGTGTAGAGGGAGATCGTCGAGGAAATCTTGTGGGCGTTCCCCAGTTGACGAACCAGCTGGCCTACTTCGCCGTGCATCGATGTCTTCTTGAAACTGATTGTGAACGTCATTTTTTTCTTTTTTTTTTTTCGTCGGGAGTTTTTCTTTTTTTTTTAAATATTTTTTTAAATCGAATATTAAATCGACTTCCGACCGTCCCAGCAAGAAGAAAGGGTGTTTTGTTTTGTGCAATTTTGTGCGATTTTGTGTGGCACTCTAAGCAAACGCCGCAGGCCGAAGAGGAAGTTGGATAAAGGGTTAAGAAAGCCTTGTGTGTGAAGTATTATATCCCGAAAGGAACAAGAATCCGGAATGGTATGGTGAAAACCCCAGTGGATACTAGTGAATCTCTTTCACCTGTGTGTGATTGAAGTTAAATCCACAATCAGTGACTCCCGTGTGATGATCTCAGGAGATACCTTATCTGTGATATTGCCTCGTTCACCGTAATTTATTTCTGAAGTTGTGTGTATATATATATCTATCTATATATAAGACGAGGTATGAATCCGACATATCAGCAGAGCAGGAATTACTACCGGGACCCCGGATTCCAAGGACGCAGGGGCGGCGGATATGGGAATTATTATCCCAAGAAGGTAAGTGGCTTGCGTTTCGCTTCAATGCTTACGTTCCGAATACATTACGACCATAGACATGCATATAATCTATATATCTATTATGTATATATGTGTGTGTGTGTGTGTTACAGAGTTATTAAATGGTAGATCCCTGGGTATGTGTATGTAGTATATAAATGTATGTATATATATTTATATATGTCACCATACAGAAGTTTCACTGTAAATGTGTTCAAACACATATATAGTTAAACTTCTCTATGGTGGCTTTATATATATATATATATATATATATCTGTGTGTGTTTCTATTAAAACATATATAAATGTATAATATCAGTTTCTTCCATAACATTCGGTCTATGGATTTCAAGTCTGTTCTAAACAACAAAAAAAAAAAAAAAATAGGGCAGTAAGAGGGGTGGCAGGCTAGAGAGGTTTTACTGTGTGTGTTTATATATATATATATATATATATATATATATATATATATAATCACTTTACAGTAGTTTATAAAGATTGTATTTTGAATTTTAATTATAAGTTTTCCAACATGTAAATGTAGGAAAAGGTGAGCAACAAACTGAGTTGTTTATTAAAAACAAACTAGTTGTTTAATAGAAAAAAATAGTAAATTAATAATTAAAATTCAAAATATTAACTTTAAGAACTGCAGTAAAGTGGTTTTACCCCTGGACTCTCTCTCTTTCTGTGTATGTATATATATATATATATATATACACACAAACATACACATACACACACACACACATATACGACTATGTATATGTGTGTGTGATGGTACATATATGCATATATTTCTGTGTATGTGTGTGTGTGTACATACAGTAAATCCTGAATCCATCGTGTTTAGAGGGACCTATTGCAATTAACAATTAATGTGGGAACCTAGCAGAGAATTATCATCAAAACTGGGTGAAGTATATATATGTATATATATATATATATGTGTGTGTGTGTGTGTGTGTATGTATATATATTCCCTTGTGACGTGACGTGTGAAAACACAGTACTAAAAATACACACCTTTATTTGAGGAAGCATTGTATATCCACATTTTTTTTAGAAAAAAGCACTATATATATATATATATATACACACACACACACACACACATATATATATATATATATATATATATATATATATAAAAAATGCGTGTGTGTTTGTATTAGTTGAGGGCAAAAATGTAATTTCTATGTACAACTTATAGTGGAATTGCAAATAATTATTATTTGCAATATTATAATGATTATTATTAATTGTAATTTGTTCAGTTTATAGTGGAATTTTTTTGTAGCTTTTGCAGGAAAATGCTTTGTTTTTCAAAATAACTAACTTGACTTAAACCGCTTGGACTATCACTGCCACAAATGTGTGTGTGTGTATATATATGTATGTATGTATATATGGGTCATTCTCTGAAAAGTGACTGTTTAAAAAGAAAAAAATTGAGCCCAAATAAAATAACCTCAAAATTTAGCCCGCAAGTATGTATGTGCTATATTTATCAAAAAATATGATCCAAACCATACTAGTTAGATCATCTGGGATTTTAATTATTGAATATGATGGAAGGACAAATCATTATTAAATTTTTTTTTCCATATAACAGACTAGTTTTGATGTAATTAGTAGTAGGCAAGAATAATACATTCTTTTCAAATTGGTTTATTGAATTATAGTTCAAATTTTATCCATAAATAGGCACATATAAAATTATTTCTGAAGAAATTTATATTGGCTTTCTCTTTTGTTGGAAGGTGTAGGCTGGTGCAATTTATATATATCAAGCTGCAAGTATGTTGAGGGCCATGTATATCTGTTGTTTCCTGTTCAAACCATGACAGTTATAGTGGAAATTTTGACGTTTACTAATAGGATCTCTGTAGGATACGGTGTTTTATCATAATTCTTTTCCTGTTTCAGAACTGTTAAATGTTACTACATTATCTTTGCAAATGACGTATTTTCTTAATAAACAATGGAATACTATTTGAATTCTTGCTACATGTTGGCTGTTGCAAATCAGCCGTATCTGATATTTCCTGTTTTCTTCTCTGATGTAATGCACATGGCGTCATATTATTTACTGGTTTGACTTGCTGTTTCTCAGTTAAAAAAATATATTTTAGTTTGTCCTTTTCTTTTAATTTTGCAAATAACACTGAATCCGATTTATTTTTCTCTCATCTGATTCTTATTTATTTATTTTTTTTTTGCCTTAATTTTTCCTTATATAGTTTCCCCATAGTAGTTTTATTATTCTTGAAAAAACTATACACACTGTCATACTTTAATACACAGTTAATTTTTTTTGCTTTTATTACTTAAATTGCAAAAATAAAGATAGAGCATTAAAATTTAGCAGATTTGATGTTTATTTAAATTAGTACAATAAGTTTATTTTTAACTTCTCCCAGTAAAATAATAAAAATTGAAATGTATTACCTTTACCTGCTCAAATTAAAAATCTTATGAATTTTTAATATGTATTTTATTGCATTTGAATATTGTTATTTTACTGTTTAAGTCTATATGTATAAAACAGTTCTGTAACTGAGTTACTGACTGACATATAACGCACAGACCAAACTGCTGGACCTAAAGAGCTGAGATTTCAATGAAATAGGGGTCTATCCATTAATTAAAATGAATATTTCAGAATGGGTATTTAATAATAAGTTCTATAATCTATTCTTAACAAAACTACATGAAATATTTTGAAAACAAAGTAAAACTTTCTCACAAAAGTCATCGTACACTGAAATATTTTCGGATAAATTCATAATTAAAATTATCGTCTGGCTTTTTATTTTTGAATTGTGGTGGCATTTAAAATATCGTTTGGCTTTAATTTTTGCTTGGCTACTCCATAATATTCTATTTATTATTTAAAAATGGCTCGTAGTCATAAAGAAACAACAAACAGCATTCGAAAATTGATTATTTTTCATCATAGTAGTGGTAAATCAGTTCGGAATATTGCTAAATTACTTAATTTATCCCATTCTACTGTGCAGTATGTGAAAAAACACTTTAAAGAAGAAAATTGGATAGAAAAGAAGGTAAGAAAAGGCCGTCCGGCAAAGTTAACAATTGATTATATAGGAGCAGATTTATAGTTATGCGAGGGAATGATATCAGTTACTAGGGACAACAATAAAAAGGTGCCATAATTTCTTTCATTACATAAAATATAAATACAATTAAGTGGCTCAATATTTAAGTATTAAGAAGAAAATTGGATAGAAAAGAAGGTAAGAAAAGGCCGTCTGGCAAAGTTAACAATTGATTATATAGGAGCAGATTTATAGTTATGCGAGGGAATGATATCAGTTACTAGGGACAACAATAAAAAGGTGCCATAATTTCTTTCATTACATAAAATATAAATACAATTAAGTGGCTCAATATTTAAGTATCCGTAATGGGTTTTATAACAAAACATTATAAACATACATGCTGTAATGGTAGTTGAATAATATTGATATATTAAATCACTTTTTCTTTTTGTAATTCTAAAAATGTCCTCAAGACCACTGGGACAAGAAATTGCCACTCCGCTGCATACATTTATTCCATTGTCCAAAGCAGTGCTGCAGGTCATCAAGTATCACTATCTTCAGCAAGTTTGCTGTTTTTTCCTTGACCTCTTCTGCAGACTGAAAAGGTGTTCCCTTTAATGCATTTTTCACTTTTGGGAACAGGTACAGATAGCACGGAGCAAGATCTGGTGAATACAGCGGATGCTCGAGAGCAGTAATGAGTTTGTCTGCTAAGAACTGTTTCACAGACAGTGCATTATACGCTGGTGCGTTGTCCTGTCCTTGTGGGGGAATTCACAAGTGATTCCACAGATCTGGACTTTTCTTCCTTACTCTTTCTCTCAGCTTGGTCAGGACCTCAGTGTAGTACTTCTGGTTTACCGTTTGGCCCTGAGGTATCCATTCAATCATGGCGACACCCTTAATATCGTAAAACACGATGAGCATAACCTTCAGTTTCAACTTGCTCATTCAAGCTTTTTCGCTTCTTGGTGATGTGATGGTCTTCCCGTGGATGGAGAGATGCTGTGTTTCAGGGTTGTACAGGAAAATCCACGTTTCGTCACATGTGATAACTTTTTCTATCAATTCAGGATATTTTGTAAATTGCTCAATGTTATCAGGGCAAATATTTTTCTTGTTCTTTTTTTGTGCACTTGTGAGGTTTTTTGGTACGATTTTTGTGCAAACTTTTGCCATTTGTAAATCCTCATTCAAAATTTTTAAAATTTTCTCTCTGTCAATGTTTCTTACATCTGCCGTCATCTGAATACTCAAACGTTATTCTCTTCACACAAATTCATTAATTTTTTTTTAATGTTTTCATCAGTTCTTGAACGTTGATCATCTTCAACCTCCTTCTGATGTTCTAAAATTTTTTGTACCATTAAAAAAAATCTTTTGCAGGACATGCAATTATTGCCTAACACCTCTTTAAACAATTGAAACCATTCTGTTACAGTTTTTTTTTTAAAAAACTTCATAAGGAATTTGAAATTAACAAGCTGCTCGATTTTCAAGCTTATTATGATTGCGGCACACCGTCACGAAAACGTTGTACTCAAGCAATGATTTTTTTAAAAAAACTAAATCAGATAAACAGACGAAATAAGGGGCTATCTGTACCGGAAGCATCAAGTGCATAAACATTCCATTCCTACTTCCCCAGACCAGGCTAAATGGCTAAGGCATGTATAGTCCTGCTACTTAATTGTCATACCTTGTGTGTGTATGTATATATATATATATAGGTATATGTGTATATATATATATATACATACAGTAGAATCTCGATCTATCATTTTTCGAGGATCGACTGATCTGAACGATAAATGTGGGAAATGATAAAACGATAGATCCAGGAACATAACAAAGCAATAGGATCGTTGGGAATGGGTGAAATAAACGACATATACGGGAAAACGATAATTCGGAAAATGATTGATCGAGATTCCACTAACTATATATATATATATATATATATATATATATATTTATTTATTTAGGGTGACATGGGGTAAGTGAGAACGCAAAATCATATAGTTCCACTTTGAATCTAAATAAGATTTTAACAAGTTGTATTTGTATGAAAATTTGCATGCATACTTTTGGTTATGTTCTACATTTCTAGTTTTATTTTTTTTTTTTAAATCTATTCTCAACTTTTTTTGCTCCAAATATTTAAAGTTTCTGTGTTTAGCGTTCTCACTTGCCCCCACATTTTGAACAAGTGAGTATGCGGGTCCCGTTAAATCATGGTTGCTTATAGTAAAATAAGTAGGGCAAGGGGAAAAATAACTATTTCATGCTGAACAAAGGCTATTTTTTATTTATTTTTTTATTTTTTCATTCTTCCTTTTGGAGGTATTTGTTGTTCAAGTTAGCAGTGTCAGCAATGCTCGACTATTAACAAAAGAAGTATATTTGTTTTATTTCCATAACAAGAAATGTATGTTAAAAGTTAAAAAAAAGTTTTTTTTCCTTTGCCTAGGGCCTACTGAATATTGTAGGACCAAACAAACATGGAAAAAATTAGTTCACCATGCCTTCCAGGTCTCGGCTCTTCCAAGAACACAAATAAGTCATCATCTGGTACAAAAGACAACTCAGAAATTTTGACAACAGAATTATAAATTCAATATATTCACACACAGTTTGTAATGCCCACTCAACTCATATTTAGTAACAGTTAGTCTAAACAAGTTACTACGATTCACTTCTTCAAACCTATAACATAAAAACTAGTTTCAGTTGAATAATGTACTATTTTTTAATGTTAAGGAATTATAAACAATCATCAGCTGTTAAAGAAACATGGCAAAAGGTGGTTTGTTATGAATTTTCTCCAGCTCAAAAACATGGGAAGAAAAATTCCTTTGTGTGGCTGTTATAACACAAAGGTAGGTTTTTTCAGTATATGGAGCAAGTGAGAACTGCTGTTTTCACTTGACCCAACACAAAATTTCTATGGGGCAAGTTAAAAACCTGCATTAAGGAAGTAATATTGCACAAAAAAAAATGCTTTTTATATATTTTATCTGTATTCTTCATTTCTTAATGAATAGGTGGGTCTTTTCAAAATAACTCTGTGTTGTGGTTAATGAGTTACGATTTTTTTTTTTGGCTAGTACTCAAACTTGGGTACTTTAGTTAAAATGCAATGGTTTGGTAGTTATAAAAGTTTTCCATATTGCAATTTTTTTCTGTAAATAAATTTAAACAGTAGAACAAGAATTTTCCTACAAAGTACACTTTTTTTTTTTAAAGTTAAATTTTTTAGGGTTTTCAGCCCACGATCTCACTTACTTTGTGTTGTCACTTACCTCACTTCACCCTATTTTTTATATATATATACAGTGGAATCTCGATCGATCGTTTTCGGATCTATCGTTTTTCCGTATGTGTCGTTCATTTTATTCAATCCCAACAATCTCATTGCTTTGTTATGTTTCCGCATCTATCGTTCATTTCAATCGGTCCCTTGAAAAACGATAGATCGAGATTCCACTGTGTATATATATATGTGTGTGCATAAAGTGGTGCCTAATGAGTGTAATTCATTCCGTGGCAGAGGTTGCAACTTTCTAGCAGCTTCTAGAGGTTAAGCCCCAAAATTATAAAAAAATCTACGTGGAGTTAGGTAAAAGCATCACAAATACATTATAAAAGTTGATTGTTTAATACATCATTTATTTACATTTTAACCAAAAAAATGTATTTAAAACAGTTTACGTGCATCCACGGTCATATTAATAGCGTCATCGTAGACTGATGCTAACTTAATCAGCCTGTCAACGGTTATTGTTAAGTTGCTGACGATTCCTTCCTTTAAAATGCCATCTAAAGAAACATTGATTGTCTTCACTTGCACACTGCATGGCGAAATCCTCTGGATGCTAAATCATACAGCGGCTGAACGGCTACTCCAACGGTCGAACGAGAGAGACGGACAGACTTAAAAGTTCTGAAAAGTCTTCCTTAAATTCTGGGCTGTGGGTTCTACTGTCCAATCACTAACTGGGAAATGTCTGCCTATCTATGATGATATATTTGCATAATGAAACTGCCTAAAAAAACTGAAATGGGTGAACGAATCGTGAGAATGACTCACGTATACTGTAACCGGGAAAGTTTGTTATGGCATGGCATTTAAAGACTTTGACCTCGGGAATGAAACAGTAGGAAATAAAAGTAAGTAAAAACATTTTTTTAATTATATTCTTAACATACATATGTTAGTAATTTTTACTTACTTTTATTTTCTACCGTTTCATTCTTACGACTATAATTGAAAAAAAAAATTTTCTTACTTTTATTTCCTACTTTCCATCCTCGAGGTCAAAGCATTTAAACATAGACCTGTAACTTAAACAATCTCATATTTACGGTTCACGTGAGTTATGCCCACGACTCATTCACCCATTTAGTTTTTTTATCCTCTCAATAGTTTAATTCTTAAAATAAATATTTTCCTTAAATAACATGTTCCTTAAATTTCCTTAACCTATAAACAACAATATTAAATTGAATATGTATCGCGTCATATGAGTTGTATTAAATTTGTATCACGTCATGTTACCTTATTTTATATGCAAATGATACTTATACAAATACGCCATCAATGACATACCGTGCTCGTGATTGGATACTAAAACCCACAGCCCAGTATATAAGGATGGAAGATTTTTCAAACTTGAGATGTGTGTCTGCCTCTCTTGTTCAACCGATGGATTAGCTGAAGCAAGTCCTCCAGCTGATGCACGTTTTAACGTACAGTCAAGTACCCCTTCCGGTGTGCAAGTTAAGACCGCCAATTAAATCTCTCGAGATGCCGAATTCATAGGAAACAACGTTTTCCAATGACCGCTGTGGGCATACCAAGAAAACGCCTGTCCACAATGCCACTGTTATAATGAATAGGAATATACGTAAATGTTGTATGTACTTTTTTTGTTCAAATGTTATGAAACATTTAAATTTCAATTGTTATGTATTTTTGATTTTTTTTTTTTTTTACCTTCACGCACATGCTTCAGGTATTTTTTTTTTTAAATTTTTTGGCTTAACCTATATAGAGTGCTCCTGCGTTATTGTACTCGTTTTTAAATTTTTATTATGGAATCTTTTCAATGATTCCCAACAATATATATCTAATGCTCAGTGGTGTAAGGGTTAAAAGCTTTAAGTTGCCACACCACAGGTCCAGGTTTCGACCCTGCAACTGGGTACGGTTGACTAAGCGTTTAATCCCTTGAGTAGGTCGATAAAAATTAGGACCGAGTATGCTTGGGAACTAACTCTGGGGGTCTTGCGACAGGCTGACCACCTGTCCGAGACATGCTGTATGGCACCGCAAGCTCATGGTCCAAAATGGAGTGTTGCGCCATTGGTTAGTTTTATATATAAATATATGTGTGTATGTATATGTATATACACTGAAGTGCCACTGAATTAGGGATACCTACCTAGTAACGTGTTGGGCCTCCTCTGGCCTTGATAACGGCTGCCACACGACGAGGCATAGATTCAACAAGTTTCTGGAAACGTTCCACGAGAATGGCTTGCCAAATATTGGCTAAAGCTGTCCATAATTCAGTAAGGTTCTTTGGTGCGGTGTGATGGCCTTTCACGCCTTGTTCCAAAACATCCCAAAGATGCTCAATAGGATTTAAGTCTGGGCTTCTAGGAGGCCAATTCATGACAGAGAAGTCAGAGGAATGCTCATCCAACCAGCCAGTAGCCAACCGGGTCTTGTGAGAGGTACAGTTGTCTTGCTGGAAAACTCCAATTCCGTACGGATAACAGAACAGCATAAACGGATGGAGGTGATCAACCAGCAACTCTACGTACCTAATTGCATTGAGGGAGGTTGGTACACGCACCAAAGATCCCAAACTGTGCCACGAAAAAACACCCCAGACCATGATTGAGCCACCATGCCCTTGTACAGTTCCAGCCAGGCATGCAGGATCCATGGCTTTATGAGCCTGACGCCATATTCTCAGCCTCCCGTCGGCGTTAAGTAGTCGGAATCGAGACTCATCACTCCATGCTACTCGTTTCCAGTCCTCTACACTCCAGTCTCTGTGCTCTGTTGCCCAGGCAAGACGTGCAGCCCGATGGCGAGTATAGAGCAATGGTACTCTCGTAGGTCGACGGCTCCCGAAACCCATACGGTGAAGCGAGCGTTGCACAGTCCGTTTACTGACTGTACGCCTGGCACCGTCATTAAACTGGGTGGTAATTTGAGGTAATGTTTGGCTTCGCTGGCTATATATAATACGCCTGAGCCATCTCTCACCACGCACTCTCAAGGCTAATTGTCCTTTGCAGTTTACCCGATCGCTAGTTTTTTTTCCACCATCTATGTATTCTTGGTATACTCTTGACACTGTCGACCTTGAAAATCCTAGCTGTCTGACGATTTCGGAACTTGAATGGCCCATGCGTCGCGCACCTACGATTTGTCCGTGATCGAAGGCGTCTAAATCAGGCAGTTTACCCATACTGGCAATTCCAACAACTAATTCAGAACAACCACAGTACGCGCTATATTTGCAGTTACCACAGCGCCCTCACTTGCGCATACATGATGGGCAGCGCTACACAATTTGCATAGGCTTTGCTATCCCCAATTCAGTGGCACTTCAGTGTATATATATATGTGTGTATACACACACACACACACTTTTATATATATATATATATATATATATATATATATATATATATATATATATACACTATATAATGGGGTGAGAAGCCAAGGGGTACAAGTGACATTTAAAAAAAATAGTTAAGGTCCGTTATAGATAGTTAATGCATATGAAATTTTGGTGGCAAAGGGATATAAGTTGATGTTTATCCTGCGCTGAGAACTAGTGAGACAAAAATAACTAGTAGAAAAATCAGTTGTTTTGTTTTGAGGCCAAAGGGAACAACTGACACTTGTACTAGGGATGCGACATCGATAACAAAACATCGATGTTTTAATTTTTCTCTGATTGGGCTGACACAAATGACAAAAACTTGGTTGCTTTTGCCTAGGGCTACATGGATAACTTCAAAATTCTCGTTGTAAACATCGCCATGTTTTACCTTCAAATGTCTAGATAAATTCGTGGTATTGTCAGAAGTTTTGAGGGACTTGAGGCAAATATTGCATTTCGCCAATTTGTCAGAGGTTTTGAAAAAAATATTTCCAAACGGTACTTTTGAGAGGCATCTTACTAATAAAAATAACGGCAACTTATATAAAACCAGAACAAAACAAAAACTTAAATGTCTGCTCTCGTGTATATACTATTTGTAAAATAAAACCCCATGGAATGTTCTGGAGTGTCAGGAACAGTCCAAACGCTCTGATTGGTTCATTTGGTTGTTGATTGCCATTTGTGTGTTTGCTAAGGAATTGTTCCCCCTTTTGTATTCGTCCATTTCAGAATTCAGACTTACATTTAGTGAGTGGAAATATTATGCTACGTGGTAATTTTTTTTTTATTATGGTACTTTTTCATTAAAAAAACCATCGAGACAACGTAAAACATCGATGTTAAAAAAACATCGGCTTCAATAAATCGATGTTTAAAACATCGATGTTTTGAAGACATTGATGTCGCATCCCTAACTTGTACTCCTTGCACACCAAACATTAAGCTTTCCACATTGACAGCTGTTGCATAACCTACCTGTGTTTTCCAATTTATTATTCTGACCTATTTTGTTCATTATACTGACAGTGTCTTCAAATAAGTATTTTAGAAATTATATTTGAAATTTATCAAAAATGTTCGGTCAGCTGTGAAAAAAATAACTGTTTAGTGACAATGCAGGGTGTCAATTCAGGGACAATGCCCTGTGTGTGTGTGTATGTATATATATATATATATATATATATATATATATATATATATATACAGTCGAACCTCCATATATCGAACTTCCCTATATCGAAATTTTCTATATATCGAACTCTTAGCAAATCGCCATGTTCATTACATAGAAAAATTGTTTCTATATATCGAAAAAATTTTTCAAGACAAATTGGGAGATTTTATTCCACTTTAGAAGAAAATCTCTCAATTTTTGGCATTTGAAACAATACGTCGTGGACTTCAATTCGCGGAAAATGTCCCTGATGAAGATTTTAGTGGACTGAATAAATACGAGCATTTCTTTGAACTTTCCGCAAAACTAACTGTTCAACTAGATATTCATAGTTTTTTTTTTTTTTTTAATGAATGTAACTGTGATCATTGTAACACTGTCTGCATTATTGTTTTTTTTTTTTAAAGATATGTAGTAATCAATAAATCTTTCATACTAATTCATTTTTAGTTATTAACTTTCATTTAATGGGATTCGCATATAAATTAGGAATGGAGTTTCGTATACGAGAATTAGCTTTAATTTTTTTTTTTTTTTTTTAAGGAGAATTATGATAAGACTAAGCTCAATTCTATATATCGAAATTTCTATATATCGAATTTTTTTCGCGCAATTTGCTACTTCGATATATGGAGGTTCGACTGTATGTATGTATATATATATATATATATATATATATATATATATATATATATATACATACACACACACACACAGGGTGATTTTTTTGAAACACACTACTGAGTCATCTGTAGCTCGATCTATCATCCGGAATACCATCAACATTGATAGAGGAACTAAGAACGAAATGGGAAAGAGATTCCGAGGGAAAAAAAATAGTTCCAAAAGTCGCCAACAGGGGATGATATGGCGCTGTTGTCGGCGCACCCGAGAATTTGCATAGTAGGCAAATAAAACATCAAAATACAAATTCATGACTACGTGATCGACAGCAGCGCCAGTATTTTGGACTATAAAGATCGGTACGGAATCTGTTGCGCCTTCGCTCTACAGAAGAAAGGGTCATCAGTCGCTTTTTTCTACTTGCATGGCCACCTCGCTACCCGGACCTAACCCATGTGACATCTTTCTGTGGGGTTATTTAAAGTCTAAGATGTATCTAGGTGGAGTCTCGAACTTCGCGGCCCTAAAGGACAACATATCCCAGACTTTGATGAACATTCCTGGTGACATGTTACGCTTGGCCGTCGAGAACGTAGTGTTCAGGATGCAATGTGTCGTCCACCAGGACTGGGGTCACGTTGAAAGAGGGAGAAGTGAATTTGCTACATAAAGTGGTGTTGCAGTGAAATTTCTTTGCTATTCATTTGTCTGCTTATTCCAACTTTTTTGGTATTTATCCCATATCTTTATAGCCCGAAATACTGGCGCTGCTGTCGACTACATAATCGTGAATTTGTATTTTGATGTTTTACTTGCCTTTTATGTAAATTCTCGGGTGCGTCGACAACAAAAGCGCCATGTCTTCCCCTATCTGCAACTTTTGGAACTAATTCGGTTTTTTCACGGAAACTCTTTCCCATGTTGTCCTTACTTTCTCTATCAATTTTGGTGAAATTTCGGCTGATAGATCGCGCAACAGATGTCTCTGAGTAGTGTCAGTTATAAAAAAATCACCCTGTGTATGTATATATACAAGGTGCGCCCATAAAGTAACCGGGCAATTTTTATAAATAAGAAAAATATTACTTTCCTTCAAATAATCTTATCTCCTTCAAAATAATCGCCAAAGTAGTCTACAATTTTTCCAACGTTTCTTCAAGTCATAGAATCACTGTTTATAGGCGTTGGAACTAACCGTTCGCAAAATACGCGTAGTATACTATTTAATATCAAAGACGTTTTCAAATCTCTGTCCTTTCATGGCCATCTTAAGCTTCGGAAAAAGGAAAAAATCATCTGGCGATAAGTCGGGAGAATACGCTTGTGGATTTATCACTGTAATTGAATGCCTAGCAAGAAATTGTTGTACATAAATTTCTGTATGGGGCCTAGCATTATCGTGCTAGAGAAACCATTGCCCAGAATCAAACAGTTCCTTCCTAACTCGCTTTATCCTGTTTCTTAATCGAAAAAGCACCACCTTGTAAAAATACCGATTGTTTTATTTTCAGGAACAAATTCGCCGTGAATATGTCCTTTGTAAGGAAAAAAAATGCAATCGGTATCACCTTAGTCTTTGATTTTGACATCCGTGCTTTTTTTTTTTATGGGAGAAGACGGTCCTTTCCACTGTGCACTTTGTCTTTTTGTTTCTGGGTCGAATTGTAGATAATTTTTTAATGGTTTCTATATACTCGTCATCTTCTTGGGACTTAATTATTTTATGTGTTATATCTTCACATGTGATACTCATAACTGGATGTCTGCTAAGTGCATCGACATGTCTCATACGTTCACCAGGGCGGTGTTTGATTTCGTAATCCTATTGTTGTAGGAAAAGAGACCATCGTGCCACTTTAGGTGCTGTTTCTTTCTTATTCATTGTTTCACAAAAGCTGAACAATCGGTATAAATTTTGAAATTTGTACCTAACAAATAAAATAGTGTCTGAACTCTTTAAGAGCTTTTACAACGGCCAGTACTTCTAACTCATAACTACATAGCTTCTCCTCTTGTAATGAGGTTTTGCGACTCATATAATGAATCGGGTGATAATTATCATCATCGTCCTTTTGTAGCAAAATTGCTCCAAATCCTAACGGAGCCTAAGTAGGTCCCGTTTTTTGGTTTTTCACTTATAACTCGAAAACAATTGATTCTACAAACAAACAAAAAAAAAAACGTAATACAAGAAAAAGCTGATAAAATTTCCTACAAAAAACATATATAAAGTTTATTCGTATCTTCAATAGTTTCTGAGAAATGAGCCGGAGAAAATCACTAATTTATGAGAAAAAAAAATTTGTCACCCTTTTTTCGATAAACTTCGCCTCTGGATTTCTTTACAGTCGATCTGAGAGACAAACTTTGGGAATGAACTTGTACAGCATTAAATTTTCTTCAAAACGAATATATTATTTAATGCTTTACCTTCATCTGTTCAAAAATTAGAGCAATTTTGTGATTTCTTACAAATTTCGAAAAATAAGCCTCAAGCTGTAGTTTGCACTTTTTACCATTTAAATGGTTGAACCATTTGTTTAAACGCTGTGTAAAGTGCAATACCTTCGTAACACCTCGGGAAGAAAGTTTTAGTGTAATAAAAATAGGTAATAATTACATTAAATTATTCTAATATAAATTTAATATAATTTTAAAAAAATTAGGTTACATTACACAAAAAATTGGTAATGCAAATTTGGTGAAACAACTTTAATAGCAACAATTTTAAGAAAGAAAATTATGTTGAAAATGTAATTAAATTACTTTCCGTCGCTTTGGATGAGAGGGTCCAGGGATTTCCTCAGGTGGTGAGTCGTCTTTTACTCCGAATGGCTCCTCTGCATCTTCCTCTATTTCTGTAGTGAAGGGAAGGGTTTCAGTTTCTTCCTCGTCCTCAACTTCGCAATCCAAAGCGGGGATGCCGTTAGTACAATGCCCATGACAGTTATGGCAAACAGTAGAGCAGTTCATCGATGCTCTCCTGCACCCACATTTGTTACTAGTACAACCTTATTGCACAGGCAAAATATTATATTCAGGATATCATCTGGTGCGGGTGGGTCCTTCGTTGGTATTGGATAGAGATGATTTCCTTTCCCACCCCCACTCTTCAGGAGGAAGCTCTTTTCCTAACCACAGTTGGACCTGGTGGTAACATCGATACAAATGTTGCGTAGCTGCTCCCTCAGTTGGCGGAAGAGAGGAAATGTCTGGTTTGACATTTGAAACTGACTTGATAAATGTGTCGTATCGTAAGCGGTTAAGAGAGGTCTCGTTTGACTTAGCATCGTCCATCTTAAAAGACACAGTTCCCAGTTCGACAATCTTAGTGGGTGGAGAGGAGGGGTTGGAGAATACTGCAGAGGCTTCTTGAATATCGGGGTTTTTCAGATATAGCTTACAGACACCAACTTTGCTCTTTCTGAAAGCAGCAGAAGTTGTATCACAGCCAGTTAAAGCATGAAGAAACAGTATATCTCGCAGCCCCAGCAGCTGCAACTCTTATGTGGAGTAAGTAGTGGTTGGAACTTTTCCACGGCCAGGTTTTATTAAAATGATATCTTTATCAGGTGGGGTGATGGCCATTAGGAGAACTGCCTCTTCTCATCTTCTCCAACGACAGCAACAAAAGAATTATTTTTTGATATCTCAATCGCTGGTCTCACAATCAAGGAGTCAGCATCACTTGGTGCTTCTTGCGTGTTAATCCATCAGTCTCAAGTTGATATCTAAGCATGGAGATCAGTCTCATTTTGTTGTTCTTGTTGGAGAGAAACTGGTCTTGTTTGGCGTTAATTATTGTATCCAAACTGAAAACAATATCAGCGGAAATGTTTACACGATACCGGCGTTCTTGTTCTGCTGTCTTCGTGCTGTTGGTTGAGTTGGAGTATCCATCAAAGACAACTGTACAGCTCTTTCCAAGGTAGTGGCTCTTGATAAATTTCACGTAAGATTGACATATTGTGAAAACTGTTGCTGATCTTGGCCAAATCACTTTGTGCAACAGGAATCCTCCATCAACAACTACGTAAGTTTGGTAGGTGGCAAAGCTTTTTGGTTGGATCGAAAAGTGTGTAAAGAGTAGATTTGTTAGTTTTTATCATTCGGGTTTCACTGAAGAAAGAGGGAATGGGGCCAACTCAAATTTCAAATAATATCTCAAGTCTTCATCAGTTTGTTTGTTGATTGAAATTCGTTGAAACAATAAGAGAGGGTCTACTGGAACTATTTCATTATTAATTTTGATTGAAGAATTCATTGATGATAGAGGAAGAGCCATATTTTTACGAGATAACTTGATTCCTGAAAACGAGTTGCCTTCAATCTTCACCATTGCCTGCTTGCCAATCTCGACAGCATTGTAACTATTGATTGTGTCATCACCCACAACTCCGGTAAATATTGACATCTAGGTGTTCCACTACAACATTTTCGAGACCATCTCCTTTTCCCTCACATGTTTGCAAGGGGATGATTCCTAGTTCCCCACAATCACTTGATGTGGATAGCTTCTGCAATCTTGGGATTTCAGTTGCTCTTTCAAAAGAACCCGGGATGATGCACATGATTCCTCCCATAGCGTGAAAAGTATTCGATCCATCAATCGTGCATACATAAGTCTGCATTATCAAATACATACTGGTTGAAAGTTCAAGGTTTAAAGGTTGGCTGAACATGGGTCATTGCTGACAACTCTAACGTTTGAGCTTCATAATAAGTTGATGATAATCCCAAACTAGCTAGAAGGTTCGCCAATGTTTTTGAACCAAACCATCTGTACACAAGAAGGGAAAGACTGTTCATTATGGAGGACAGAAATGTCCGTGGTCTAACAATGGAAATAATGGAGTGCGCGATGGCAATGCATTTTTTTTTTTTTTGTTTCTTCCACTATCTTCGTTTTTTTTTTTTTTTTTAATGTCACTTCCTCCAAGAATGTTTTTCAGGGTTTCGGGAACAGAACTTGCATCCTGAAGGAAATCATCACTGGGTGGATAGGTGTTGGGATCGTATACACAAGTCTGGATATCCTGCCTTACAATTTACCACTGGGTGGATAGGTGTTGGGATAGTATACACAAAGTTTGGATATCCTGCCTTACAATTTCCGCTGCTTTTTTTACAATCTTCATTCGCTCATCACTTGAATTTTTTTCATGTTTCTCGTACCGAGAATCAGACAAAAATTTAGCCCCAATGTCCCTAAAACAAAAAAAATTAACTTGGTATCGGTTTACTCCTGCTGAGAATATAATACGGTCTCCAAATTTATTCAACAGTCTTGCTGTGATAGTCTTGTCATTTGGAGGTTTCTCTGTTACTGCAGCTCGTAATTCATCAAAAGAAAACTAGCAGTCACTATTATTTTCTATGAAAGCAAAAATTTCATTCATGGCTTTAGTAACATATTCGTAAGTTTCTGATTTATCTTTTGGAGGAAAATACGACGGTCTAAAAAAATCTTTGCGAGAACTTTCGTGGTATAATGCTTCCTCGGCAACTAAATCAATGATTGAGGAAAGACGAGAAACTACATCTTTACCCCATTCATCATTTCTCTCTAAACCAACATCCGTACACTTGATTTTGAAGGTATCTATGTCTCGAACATTGTACACTACCTTCCGTATCTTTAAGCCATTTTTCCCTTCATTATTTACAGGTACCTTACAGAACAAGCATTGAGTCTTAAAGTCAAATATTGGTTTTGTTGACTTCAAAGTTAATTTTTCTTGAGGTTCTGATGAAATTGAAGCTTTCTTCTTATCAGACGTGATGGTGCTGGTTTTAGTGTACCTCTTCCTGCATGAGGTGTGAACTTTGAGGGAATTCACACCTAATAGCTGAGAACTCTTAGTATCATTTCTTTTTCTGCTGGCTTGTATCAGTGAAGATATACCCTTTTCAGCCAATATGGACATATCACCATTCGATTCATCCATGTATCTATCGCAAATCAAACACTTCTCAGTCATGGCGAATGACGATGCACGAAAACAAATAAAATTTAAATATTTTAAACAACTGACTCGACGTAACGTTGGAAACTGAATAGCGCCCTTTACAAGTACACTTTTTCCCGCGTGAAACCACAATCGACTGAGTCACGTGTGAAGGTGTCGGAGAGGAAGGGAAAGTTGCTTTGGAGCGTACTGCAAGTTTTCCCGCGCGCAATCCCGTACGCTTCAAGCACTCGTAAAAGAGCGTACGAGTAAAGGGCGCTAATGAGGGTATACCCTCATTAGGGTATACCTCATTAGTTCAGGATTCTATAGATTCCTGAACTGAATGCGATAAGATTCCTGGTAACTGACCTTATGTATTATTCCTACACACGTGTGAGATACTAAGAACCTCTCCCGGTTTTATTGGAAGTTATTGCTTTTGAAATATGATATTGGTCGTTTTGACCACGGCGCGACTGCTGAGTCAGCAGGTATTTACATACCCTGCGCTTGTGAATCCCCCACAATAGCTCTATTATCCCCCAAAGAAGAACGATGTATCTATTGCAAAACAAAACAAAATAGGAAAACGAAGCAAACATGTCGAAAATGTTGCTCATATATATTCAAAGAGCCTAATACAGTAGGTATGTTTTAATAAAAGAACATAATCTGTGTGTTTTATAAAGCGAACGTGTTCATGTTAGGTACTATTTGCGTTAATCCCCCTCCCCCTCCTTCCAGTCGCCTTAAGAATAGAAGTACAAAACATAATTACGAGAGGTTTCATGTCCACATACAAAGAATTTTTGTAGATGACATAACAATTTAAATGGTTTAAAGTACAAACTACAGCTTTGAGGCTTATTTTTCGAAATTTGTAAGAAATCACAAAAATGCTCCAATTTTTTAACAGATGGAGGTAAAGCATTAAATAATATATTCGTTTTGAAAGAAATTTAATGCTGTACAAGTTCATTCCCAAAGTTTGTCTCTCGGATCGACTGTAAGGAATTCCAGAGGCAAAGTTTATCGAAAAAAGGGGGAGCAAAAATTTTTTTTTTCATAAATTAGTGATTTTCTCCGGCTCATTTCTCAAACTATTGAAGATACGAATAAACTTTATATATATATATATGTTTTTTGTAGGAAATTTTGTCAGCTGTATTTTTTGTATTTGACTTTTTTTTGTAGGATCTATCGTTTTCGAGTTATAAGTGAAAAACCAAAAAAAAACGGGACCTTCCTCCTCCTCCCCCCTAGGACCGGGGACTTTTAGTATGTTTACCTCCTAACTAGTCCAAACAAACTTCTGAAGTCAGTTCTTCCGCCCTATGACTTTCCATCTAGACCCCTCTTTTGAGCATTCATTGACTGGACTATTATCGCTTAATTCAGTTTGTTTTTCTTGATTATTCATTTCAGGGCAACGCAAAATCTCACGCTCAGAATTATGAATCACCGAGTCATCACTTTGTACGACAGATACCGGATGTTTATAGATTGTTTCTTTCAATGCATGTAAAACTTTAGGAGGAATAATAAATGGTACGTGTAATTTATCTGTGACAGCAAAATTTACATTCGAAGGTTGCTTTGAATCTTCCAGCCACACAGAAATAGTCGCGGTATCAGCAATTATTTTTTCTCGAAACGCTGAAATTAGTTCAATTTCCCCGTCACACTTGATTGGGACGTTTGGGATGTATTTCGGATTTAAAACACAAATTTCGCTTCCTGAATCTATTAATGCTTTAATTACATTTCCTTATACGTTAATATTCACACGTTCAAGCGACTGTGAAGAGGGGATTTTAACTTTAGCTACCAATTTATTTTCAGTTTTTTCATTTTGCTTTGAGGGAATAGATTGTCTGTCGTTTTGGTTTTTGATTCGATTAGTGCAATATTTTGCAAGATGGTTAAAACTTCCACACGTGTAGCATTCTTTGGACGGATATCTAAATTTAAATGAGTTGTTTCTCATAGGGGGTGGAGTGTATATAACCTCTTTGGGAAATTTCTGAAATTTATTAGTCTTTTCCTGCTTCTGAAAATTTACTTCACCAGAAGATCTACCTCTATTTACAAAGTATATGTCAATTTCCTTTCCTAAAGATTGCGGAACTACGTATTTTTCACCGAACTTTGCATTGATGTATGATGAAACATCTTTGTCCAAAGTTTGAAAAAGCTTATCGGATACGATTAATTGACACAACTCTTCAAAATTATTAACTTTACGCAAACTACAATATTAAAAATTATCCGACAATCTTGACGCGAATTGCGTATATGTTTCATTGATTTCTCTTCTAGCTTTCCGAAAATTATTTAAGCATTCTTGTGCTGTAGGTTGGAATTCTTTGCATATTAACGACTTAACGGTATTGTAACATTTAATATCATCTTCACTTATGTAAAACAATGTTTTTCTCTTTATCACCGAGTAGGTTAATCAAAATTTCTGCTTTATACTCTTCTAGTACGTTTTTAGTTTTAAAGGCCCTTATTAAAGTTCTAAAAAACGAATTAAAATTTCCTGGTTTTTCTGGTATAGCAATTGTTAAAGTACGTATGCTGTGAATCAATTTTTCTATGTTACATGAATTAAACAGTGTGTCACTGGTCGAATCTGCGATTTCTTTTCGATCTGCCCTTTGATTCATAACTTTTTCTAATTCAACCTGTTTTTCTAATTGGGCAGGTTTAATTTTCTCCAATTCAATTTTTTGATTTTCTAGAGCTAACTGCTCTTCTCTCGCTCTACTTTCGTTTTCGATTTTCGATTGTCTGTCCTCAATTATAGACGTTACTAAATATGTAACATGTTCGGGGTCATCTTTAAATGCTTTACATCCTTTAATTGTACCTCTGTCAACCCAGCAGGTAGTTTCACTTAGTAAATTGACTAAATCTTCTTTCTTTGAATTTTTATCCATTTTTATCAATAATTTATATTCGCTAGCAGGTAAATGTAAATCGAAGTTCGCCTGCCTGTTTTCACTTGAGCTGGAGCCAGTCCTAGTTTAAAATCGAAGTTATATCCACGAAGGCATAAAGTTCCAGGAGTTTATCGCGGCCAGACCCCAACTGTCAGCCGGGAGTAGAAACAAATTCCTAAGTAATGTCCAGGGGTATCTCAAAAACGAAACGTTCGGTTACCGACAATAATTTATTAAAGATTAGAAATGTCGGCACATCACATTAAATCACAATATGAAGGAAAATATAAACACTGATATAGTTCTAGCGATCATAACAGTATGTAGTCCGCTATGTCTCTACACACACCAGCTTCCACTCGCCGACTGTCCGGATGTGTAGACGTTCACTCTGGTCGCTGCGTACAGCGCCCTCTGGTGGATTTTCCACTCTACATATATATATATATACACACACACAGTGGGGTGGGTCGAAAAAACTTTTTTTTTCTTTTTCAGAAACGGCTAATTGAAAAAAGTTGTTACACTTATAGATAAGAAAAACTTTGTGAAAAAAAAAAAAAATATCTTCCGATCGCGCAAGAAATATTGCACTTTGAAATATTGAAAAAAATAAAATAAATTTTTTTCAGTTTTTTCAAAAGCTCTAATATAACGCATTTCAAATGCAATAGTTCGCAATGTATAGTAAAAGGGTGTTAAAAGATAGGGAAACATTTTTATATATTTAAAACATTTTTTGTACAAACAAAATATTCAAAAGTTCCATTAAAAAAAAAAAACATAAAATTGCTGCAAATGCTGTTTTTACTGCACTTTTTACTTTCGTCGTTCCAATTATGCCACATTATTGATTGTTGAACTCAAACACTTTGAAAGCAGCTTTTGAAGAAAATTCCGGCATAACTGACCTTCACAACAGGGTGCTTATGTAGCCATCTCTAGCTTCAGTACCACTCACTCTTTGCCTAGCTTTGGTGACAGGTTTGGCGAAACGCTCCACAGTTTGGGTGTGACATGGAAAACTATTAAAGTCTGAAATCAGTGGTCTGCCAGTTTTGATCATTTCTTCTATTTCTTCGTCCGGTACATTCCTTAGCAAAGGTGGCGGAGTGACATTACAAACATTCCAATTAATCATGTCAGCGTAATCGATCGCGTTGAAGTCAAGTGTTGGCACTCTAAAGTGTCTAATTGTTTTCCCCTTGCAATCTTCCCGAGCTTTGAGAACTCGACGTAATCCCAGTTCTCTCACATGCTGCCTTTCGTTCAAAACCATAGCTACAATTAAATTTTCGGGGTGTGCAAAATATTAGTTTCGTTCTATTACTGGGTCGGTTGTTTCTCGCAAATGTTCAAGGAGGTATCGTGTTAATCTGATTGCCTCAAACACAATCTTAGAACCTTCAGAAAAATGACCACTTGCTTTGATCCGGAACCACAGTGGCATGTAACTGTGCAAAATGAAGCACACCAGCTGCTTCAGTTCATCTGAGGGGTTTTCTTCACTGACATATAGTCTGAGTACTCTATTTGCTGATGTTACCTATCGCGAATGTGCTAATGGACCTGATTCTCGAGCTGCCAACTCCGCTGGGCATTGACCAAATTTGATTGCTGCGGAAATATCTAGGACCTAGGAGATACAGCTGGTCTTTGCTCAGCTCTTTCTTGGAGCTTGCTCAGCTCTTCATTAGGAATAGTGCAGTCAATAGGTAAAAAAATCTGGCACTGGAAGTTTTTATACAGGCTCTCATTTTTTGACCAACTTCACCACAAAAGTATGATGTCCTGCAGTAGCTCCGTCCAAGTGATGGAAAAGATGTCTGAATGGTAGCTCGTTGAAATGTAGGAGGCAAATACACCATTGCAGTTGTCTACCAACTTTTAGCTCCATTTGACGAATGACACCATTTCTCCAGCCAGTGTTAATCCCCGTTCCGTCACTTCCAATCTCCTCCAGAAAAATATTCAGTTTAGCCAAATGTGTAACAATTGCAATAGCAGTGTCTTTAGAAACCCAGTAGTGGGTGAAACATGCAAAGGTATTTTGAGCCTGGTTCTTGAACCAAAGAATAATGTTTTTCTTTTTGGATCCGACGATAACGTTTAGAACTAACCATTTCAATCACCACAGTCTCATCCTTTCTGCCATCAAAGTAAAGACCACGTAAAGGTTCATTAATAGCTTTGGACTGCAAATGATTTCTGTTACTAATATTTTCTCTTCTCACTTTGTTCTTGGTGACAACATGAGACAAGTCTTCCTCGTTTATGATGAAGTCTTGGAGCACACTAGACGTAAGCACGGCTGTAGCGCGGTCAGATACCCCATACCGATCACTTGCCAGATCAGTTTCTTTAAGTTTTATCCTCATTTTCCAGGGCTTAGATGTTTTCAGTTTTCTCTCATCTGGTTCGAAAAGCTCATCTTTTTCAGCGTCACTCTTGTTTTCTTCTTCCTGTTAAATTTCGGGCTGCTCATGCTCAGTGGTATCTTTACATTTCTACCCACTTTCGCTCGAAGTACTTGCGCCTTGGTTTATTTTATAGTAATCAGCTAACAAGGTATTTCTACGTTGCCTTTTCTCCAACTTTTTGTGTTACCAGTACGTCTACAGACCCTGTTTTGCCCAAATTGTACTTTCTTTGACGATATATGAATCTAAGTTCAAGAACTGGTATCTTTTTGGCTTTTCGCACTGACAAATTATACTTATTGGATACGCACATATCCGGGTTTTTCTTACAAATACATTAAAAAAAAATAGGGCATTTACATGCAGCTACATCAAAAAGAAACGTGGAGACCGCCTTATTGCAATCCTTCAAAATACGGCTTTTACGCTAGTTTTTAAGGCAATGCGCGAATAGTTAATATTGAATAATCAAGGGTTTTATTTTTTTCACGTACTATTACCCTACACAACCTAAACTAGCACTTTTCAAATTTCAAACGTTTGAGGGTTTCAAGAAATTGGAAAAGAAACCTTCCTTTTCATATTTTTTTCAAAACTTTGAAGTGAATGCGCAATCGAAAGATATTATTTTTTCACAAAATATTTTTTACGGTTTTTCTTTTTTTTTAAGTCTGACAGCGTTTTTCAACTGGCCGTTTCCGAAAAAGAAAATAAAAATGGTTTTTCGGCCCACCCTAATATACAGTGCTCTAACTAGCCATTCCTGTGCCCCGGGCAAGAATTGCATTTGGGCCCCTTTATTAATTAGGTTTGGGAAAATAATAAAACTAATACATTTTGGCCCTCCTTCAACCAAGTTGGCCCACGGCGGATGCCCCTGTTGCACCTGCTTAGTTACGGTACTATATATATATATATATATATATATATATATATATATATATATATATATATATATATATATATACATACACACACACACAGTGGAATCTCGATCGATCGTTCCCCAAACGATCGTTTTCCCGTATGTATCGTTTATTTCACCCAGTCCCGAATAAATTCCATAGAAAACAAGCAAAAAACAGACCGCATGGATCGTTCCTCGATCCATCGTTTTCCCACAACATTCGTTCAGAATATGGCAGCTTTATATTAATTTATCGTATCGATCGTTTTTTCATAACTGAACCTGAAATATAAATTTCTGGATTGAGCTAGAATGACGCTCTAATTAAACAATGAGCAGAACATTTGAGATACACGGTCTCGTAATTTTGTTCTCTCCTCTTTAGCCTGGATTCGCTTTATCGTACCACTCCCATTAATTGTTCGTCGTTAGTGTTCCTTAATTCTTTAGCCCCTGGAGACTCTCATTCCAAACTCATTCCAAATTCTCCGACTATTCAAGATTTCTATTCTTATCAGCAATGGCTCACAGTCAGCCTACCTGAGCGGTTCCTGCTGCCCTCTGGCTTTTCTGTTAGCCTTCGGATGGACGCGCCCTGGTGTTTGGTCTAGGGTGGGAGATGCTTCTGATTGCTGCAGTTCTACACCGGTCGATAAGGATTTTACCCGGAAGCGGAACTTCCTGGTGGTCTTATGTCGGACCCTATCCAGTGCATTGGAATGGTTCTAGTTACAAACGATTGACGACTGCCGCTTCTTTATACGCCGCTTCTCATACAGTAACCGATACCGAAAAGAATGCAATTTGCAACACAGAAAAAATATTGCTTACTTGTGGAGAGAAAACCGCCTAAAAACAAACTAAGATTTAGTACTTTTATTTGAATCAAAATTTCTGTGTATCTACGTGGATTTCTTTATTATTATTATTATTTTTACCTTGGATTTCAGTACAACTTTCTAATTGTATCTTCAGTTACACTACAGGTATGTATGCATTTATGTATGCGAGTAAATATATTTTAGGGATATCAAACTTTAAGGTATGTTAATACTTTTTTGTATGTTCCCGCATCCATCGTTTAGTTCAGCCAGTCCCTTCGAAAACGATAGATCGAGATTCCACTGTATGTATGTATGTATGTATGTATATATATATATATATATATATATATATATATATATATATATATATATATATACATACATACATACACACACGTACATAGTGGAATCTCGATCGATCGTTTTCCCGTATGTGTCGTTTATTTAACCCAGTCCCGACGATCACATTTCTTTGTTATGTTCCCGGATTTATCGTTTTCCCGCATTTTATCGTTGAGTTGAGTCGGTCCCGTGAAAAACGATAGATCGAGATTCCACTGTGTGTGTGTATATATATATATATATATATATATATATATATATATATATATATATATATATATATATACGCACTCACACACGTCTACATATAACTATAAAATATATATATGCATCTCTCCGTAGCAATCGAAATTCCGACAAGCACCGGTTCGGATTGTGACATCTAGCGCATGTGAGTATGGAGAGAAATGTCGCGTCGGCCTTGTGACGTCACCGGTCAGGCCGCATTCCCTCCCGGCTCGTCCCGCTCCCGGGCATTTCTCGCGTCGCGGCGGGAGAATGCTTGTGCCGTGTCTTTTTTGAACATCTCTCTAAATGTGTGTGTGTGTGTATGTATATATGTATGTATATGTGTATGTATATATGTATGTATATGTGTATATATATATGTATGTATATATATATATATATATATATAAGCGTTACGTTGTCCGTTTCGTACGTTATCCCGCTTCATACGTCATTTTCTGCTGGTCCGTGAAAATTGCCTATACTATGCTTAGATTATGTTTTAACCCCGATTTTACGTTTTACCGTTGGTCCCATGAAAAACGTAAAATCGGGGTTCCACTGTATAAATGCTTATTATATGTATGTGTATATATATAAATATATACATGTATATATATATATATATATACATGTGTATTATATATATATGTATATAGATGATATGTATGTATGTATTTATATGTGTGTGTATATATATATATATGTTTATATATATATATATATATATATATATATATATATATATATATATATATATATATATATATATATATATATATATATATATATATATATATATATATATATATATATATAAAATATGCATGTCTATATACATAAAACAGTTCCGTTACTGACTGACTGATATATGACGCACAGACCAAACCGCTGGACCTTAAGGGGTGAAATTTTGTATTGCGATTCTTCTTATAGTGCAGGGGTGCACTAAGAAAGATTTTTGAAAAATTCTTCTTAGATTTTTTAAAATTAAATTTTTAAACTGCTTTGTAATATTCATTAAAGTTTTCATTTAAAATAATAACCTGAGAGTTATAAAATTTGTATCACGAGGAAGATTATAAAAATTCCTTTTTAACTGAAATCTTTTTTGAATCTTTACCTCCATTTTCTGATTTTTGGGGAATTTTTAAAGATTCATTTTTAGAATTTAATTTATGAAATGCTGATCACATGGTTTCTTTTCGTTTTGTGATACTTTAAATTAATTTTGTGTCACGTGCATAATAACTAAATAAAGTTACAAAAGAAGTATTGAAATACGGTAAAAGATAAAATTTTACCACTAGACTCATTGAGATAAGTCAAGATACATCAAGTTTTTAAAAATTTAATTCAAATTAGTATGTTTGATGGATATTAAATGTACAAATTAATTGCATACATTCACCGTTGTGTTTTTTAATTTGAATATTTTCTTTTACATTATTTTGTTTATAAAAATATCCGTAACGATTTTTTTTATACTTTTTATTTTTGGCATTAATTGCATGCATTGACTGTTGAATTTAATTTGAATGTACACCGTAGCGAAGCACGAGTATTCAGCTAGTATACAGAGGATCCCAAAAGTGTTTGCACACTTACGATTTTCAGTGAAATAAGGGTCTATCCATTTATTGAAATGAATATTTAATAATCGGTATTTAATAATAAAATCTATAATTTATTCTTAACAAAACTACATGAAATATTTTTAAAATATAGTAAAACTTTTTAGGTTTTACTATATTTTTAAAATATTACTATATTTAAAATTATATTTACTATATTTAAAAAATATAGTAAAAAAAAGGATCTCTGAAATTCACATTATTATTTTTTGTCAAAAACACATCATAAAATTTATATCACCCTAATTAATAAACCAAGAATACACAATTTGAATTTTAAAAATATATGAGAAAAAGTAAATTAGATTTTAAATGTATGGACTCAACTTATCAACTTTCAAAATTATTTACAATACTCAAAATAATTTCCTTTCTCCAATTTTATTATGGACTTTTCATAATCACTCAATGACCTACTTAAAACTAATCCTAATTAATTGAGGAGGCATGTGTAAAAGGCTCATGCCCGGTCAAACATTAAATCATTTTTATTTATTGACAAAATATGTTAAAACTCACATTTTTCAATATTCTAGCAAAATCTTACCATTTTCAAGACTAAAATATTTCGTAAACCTTCTCATCTTACATTACTGAAAATCAGCCTACAAATTACACACCTCATTTTCTTCTATCTTTTTAAAATTGTACAATCAATAAAAATTATTTCAATACAGTAAAATACACTTAACATAATATGTCCTCCTCATTAATTTATTGGTAATCAAAAATGTACACTATAAAAACACTCAGAATAATATTTATCAAAATGTATAGCAACAACCCAGGGTTCCCGCCAAAATCAAATATAACACGCTTAAAAATTGTAAGATCAATGTAAACTGGGGGAAGAAAAAAAAAAAAGAAAAAAACTTTATGAAACTCAAAATAAAACACAAAAATATATACAAGGAACAACAGATCATCATCAACTTAGGAGACCAAAATCTGCAAAAAAAAAACTTTAAATTGTTCATAATTTAGCACATTACTTTGCTTCCCCCCACCCCCCTCCCCAAGAACAAGATGGATTAACAGTTCAATTTCATAACATAACAATATTAAATTTCCAATGTCAAAATACCATTTAATTTATCCGGAAAACATGAAATAAGTCTATCAAACTGAAAATTCTAATCAAAATTCAAGCAAAACCTTCACAAAAAACACAATTTTTTCAGTAGTCATTAAATCCAGTGAGAAAAAAAAATGAAAATGTATACATTTGTCACAAACCAAATTGAAAATGTGTCAGTAAGTTTTTATATAGAACCCAATCCTCATGTTTGTACCAAAGTGTTACATACTCTTCAGTGAAACTGGGTGGGGAAAACTCTATGCTTAGAAAAATTTTATGGGTTTTAAAAATAATCAATAACTTCAAAACTTCAGGTACTTCAATAAACTCAAAACTAATCTCATCAAAAAATATTTCATCAAAAACCCATATTTATAATTTACACTGACACAGTTATTAAAAACATCATTAAAAAATTTCTTTCATTTCCAACATTACTTTACAAAAACCAAGCTTAACCCATTTCACTTATAAAAGTTTAATAAAAAATCCGCTTACCCAAATTTAATTAATGCCGTCAAACAAATAAAAAATTAATTTAATTTCACCAATTTAACTATCCGGCATATACATTTTTATCTTCTTTACATTCTTCAATTCCGGTGTATTTCTCTGTCGAGCTGGTCCTAAGCGCGATGCATCGTTTATCATAATATCTTTAGTGTAAACACTCACTGTAGAATTCCGTAATGTTGCCGCCCGTGAAGTGCACAAACACACCACCACCGTTTTGAAAGGCATTAATCATGCTAGTTGTTTTGGATACGCAAACACCTTTTCGTCTAAACATCTCACGGAAACGTCGCAGATCGCAAGTTGATTCTGTACTACATCACTCTCGATGGACACTCTGGGAAATTATACTCACATTGAAAACCGGCATCACACGGCACTTACCTTTCAGAAGAAAAAAAAAATCCCGATGCGAAAGGCGTCATTGTTGAACAACTGCGCAAATTTCATCAGAGGAGAAATCTGAAGTTGAAGAACATCATCTGAGTCGAATGGTATCCTGAACTGGAACTCGGCTTCGGCACAAAATTTTTTTAGCTTCTCACCCCCCCCCCCTCCCCCAAACAAAGAGAAGAAAAAAAAGTAGCATTTGAAACCGCTCTGGAAATTTCTCCGCCAACGGATCAACGCTGTCACAAGGAAAGAGATGAAAACCTGGACAAATTTTAAACATAAATTTTAAAAGGCTGTGGGGTTAAATTTAAATTTTTTCTCTCGCGCGATCCCTAAAATCCTGCTTGACTTATGACGCGGCACTTAGTCTACCCACTTCCATTATGGCTTCTTCTATCCAACGTTACTCTTTCTCAATCTGCTCCTAAATAATTATTAAAGTTATGGCAGTCAATGATTAAAAGCCTGTGGCAAAGAACTAAATATTAATCCACTTAAGAGTTTATTTCCAACTATTAATCTACCCCGATTCAATCTGCTACTTATTTTCCAAGAAATCATCTCGATCCTCGTGACGCGTGACCGAACTGATTGAAAAACTCCCGCTCTCTGCTGAAAAAACCCCTACTGTTTTAAACCGTCTAAAGCCATAGCGCATGCGCGTGACGTCTACACCGCCGATGAGGCTGGGGCGTGATATGGCTGTCACTCAAATCCAACCATACAAAAGGGGATACCCCTTTTTTTCTCGACGCGATTCGAACTACGATATGAAAATAGTGGCGAATTACGCCACGAAATTGACTTCCTTGAAGCCCCCTTGTAAATTATTTAATTATTGTTCTTTTTCCAATTAATTCTTTACATATATATATATATATATATATATATATATATATATATATATATATTTATTTATTTATTGTCCCCCCCCCAAAAAAAAAAAAAACTCTGGGCTGGAGTCGCCCCTGTATGAATGTGTATATATATATATATATATATATATATATATATATATATATATATATATTTATTTATTGTCCCTCCCCCCCCAAAAAAAAACTGGGCTGGAGCCGCCCCTCTATGAATGTATATATACACTGCTGGCCACCCAAATTGCAACACCAAAAAAGACAAGAGATATCACAACAAAATTTATTTTGTAGATAACATGTTGACCAAGTATCGAATGATTAAATTTATAGACTTCTGTGAAGTGTGGTTCCTTTCAAAATCAGTAGCCAGAGTAGCCGCCATTGTTGTATATCACCGCTGTCACACGCCTCGGCATTGATTCAAAGAGACTTTGGATGAGTTCTTGGGGTACAGCAGACCAAGCAGCTTCCATACGTTGCCAAAGTTGATCTGCTGTGGCAGCTGGGGATGGAATCTGGGTCAATCGTAGAGCAACCAGGGACTACATGTTTTCTATCGGCGAAACATCCGGAGAGCGAGGCGGCCAGGGAAGCAATTCAATCTGGCGATTGACGAAGAACCGTTGGACAATGCGTGCCACGTGTGGTCGCGCATTATCCTGTTGAAATATGGCTGTGGGCAAGCCCTGAAGGTAAGGAAGGACAACTGGCTCCAACACCTCGGAGATGTAGCGCTGGCTGTTTAAAGTACCGGCAATGCGTACTAGAGGTGTGCGAGAGTGATATCCAATACCGCCCCATACCATAATACCCGGTGCAGGACCAGTGTGGCGGTGCATAACGCAGCTGTTCAGCATCCTCTCTTTACGGTGTCTCCAGACTCGAATGCGACCATCGTGGTGTTGCAGACAGAAGCGTGACTCGTCAGTAA